>OX596381.1:107300982-107630982 GCA_951394425.1 Tipula unca
TGTTAAAAAATGTAACACGATGATATAGAGCTCATAACCATGGTATTTAGTTAGTATTGTTTAACTCTATTATGGACCTATTAATGACCTGATACATATTTTTCTCCTGATGTTCTGAACGCTACTTTAATTTTAACTTTTATAGAGTCGAAATCTACTGTTTGAATGTGTAGATGTTCAACTCATAACATAATTAAGGTAGATTAGATAAAATAACCAATCAAGATAGTCGATTTCATCGTAATAGAATGGTTTTATTGATAATTTCAACTAAACTAAAAAACTAATTCAGACAGATAGTGCTCGTTTTGGACTGCCAAAAATTCAAAAAAAATATCCTAATCATCGCCATTATAAATTATTTCCGTTTATAATTTATTCTGTAATAGTGGTGTTTGTAATTATAAGCATCATTGCTTAGAATTGACAAAGTATATTAAATCAGAAATTCCTGATGCAAAAATTTTGTGTCGGCAAGGTAGAAGCGGTATGTATAATTGTATATACATATACTATACCTATGTATCAAAAATTTCTAACTTTTATATAATTGTTGCAGGCTCCTTTGAGGTTACAATAAACAGCACATTGGTTCATTCAAAAATGCAGACAATGTCTTTACCAGATTATCAGAGCGTTGTTAATACTGTAAAAGATGCAAAAGAAGGCAAAACCATAACAAAAGTAAAAGAAGCTCCTATTACCGACTGCACCTTGATGTAATTCAAAAAAATATATTTATTTAATCGAAATAATATTATCAGTAGAAATAGTTAAACCGTCTGTTATTTGCGCCAAATATAGCCCAAACCTCATTTTTCCTTGAAACTCATGTGCAATTGTTTTTAGCGGTTCTGTAGTTTTTATGCCAGTGTTTTGATCGATACAAATCATTTGGCACCTAGTACATAGTCCTTCAACCTAATAAAATTAAAAAATTATACATTGTTATGTACTATTTATTACAAATTATTTTACCTGAAATAATATATCACCTATTTGGACATATTTCCAATTTAACTCTTCTAATGGTACAGGTGATTCAATTATTAAATTTCCTCGGAAACGATCTATCACAGATTCTAAATTCATTTCTGGAAATATCCCATGTTTTACCCAATCGTCAACTTTTTCTGCCAACCACATCACAGAAGCAGAATTAATCAACAGAAATTGTGATTGATTGGACAATGAAAGTTGCGTTTTGGATTTTTTTGATATTCTGCCAATATTATCGATATGTTTGATTAGGCGTAATCCCGAAATATTTAAAGTAATACTCAACCAATTAGCGATTTCATCACCGCAATCAGTTCCTTCGATCTGATCGCCACATACTTTACTTTGACATAATATTGCGGAACATAATTCTTGTTCGGAAGGTGATACGTCTAAAGGTATTTCAATTGAATCTTGTTTTGGATATGATAGAGTCATGGTATTTGTTTCTAAGTTTATAAACGGTCGTATTAAACACATCCCAGTTGAAGTTTTCTGGGTTAACGCTACACCATTATCATTTATAATCATCCATTGACGGTCATATAATAATCCTTTTATAGTAAGTGACCATGTGTCATAAACTTTAAATGCACCACATGATTTTATGGGGTATATACAAATAGTTTTTAATTTCACATTATAATCTATGGTATTGTTGAGGTCATGTGAGTGCACTTTATAATTATGTTTGATTAAACTCAAACTCCGTGCAATTTTATTCTTCTTTAGATAACACGAGATTATCATATCTATAACATCGTCAATATTTTGTTTTATCGTCATGTATCCAAATGAAATTCTAACTGATCCTGTTGGCACACCCTCTACCAAATCATTTGAGTCACCGCATATGTGGCCCGACTAAAATAAAAACATATCACAACACATCATAATTTAAGAATTGACAACTATATTATAACAATTTTTAACTTACGTTATATTGTTTTCTTAAATTGTCATTAGAAAGTTTTAAATGCCTCTGACATGCCCCCGGATTACAGAAACATCCAGTTCTTAAAGTTATGTTATGAATTGTTGACATATAACCAACCTAAAATTAAGATTATATTCATTAAAAATATTTTTGGAAATAACAACTGACCTCTGCAAAACCAATATAAGCCCCATCATTGTGTAATAAATTGAAATTCACAATTCCTCCTTGTCGGTCCGAAGATATATAATCTGTATCGTTATAAAATTTAACTACAGAGTTTCCATTGGTATATTTAAGATCAGTAAACTTGGTGTAACAATATTTAGCTAAATTAAACGTATGTCTGCATATCCTTTGCATAGTGTTTAGATTATTTTTAGGCGGAATTAATCGCTGCAAAGTATTAAATCCATGAAGTAACGATATTATTGATAAAAATGGTATAGTACCATCTTCGAGCCTCTCGTGCAACGCGTCACGTTTTCGATGCCAATTAATTTCACTCATTGCTATTTTAACTGTACCACCACCATAGTATTTCTTATTAATTATATATTCAGAAGAATTTAAAACCAATAGAGCTCCCAATCCAGTAGGATAGCCAAACATCTTATAGAATGAAATGCACACAAAATTTGGACTCCATAGACTTAAATCCAAAAAATTGGTTGATACAAAACTAGCAGCATCTAAACATACAAACCAATTAGATTTGTCAGTGTCATTAATTGATTTTATTCCATGATTTTGAACATGGCTTATAATTTCTAGAGGAAATTTGTATCCACTAAAATTGCACTGTGCAGATAGTACTAATAAAGAGTTTCCTAAGCTTAAATTATTATCATCTAAACAAACATCTTGGTTTTTATTTACTTCATTTAATAAATCATCTTTTAGGATAGATTTGATTTTTTCCGTATTAACCACTTCTCTCATCCCAAGCACTGATGTATGATTATCTTGAGTATAAATAAAACTCCCACATGAATTGTTTGACTCATCATTTAGAGAAGCGAAGGAGAATGTTTCCCCAACTAATTTTAAAGAACTGGTTGCACCTGATGTAAATATTAAACTGTATTTCAATGAACTTGTATTAAAATGCTTTAATATCCTGTGGTTAAAAAAATTAGATAAATTTAGCAACTTTCACATTTGGGATTATTTGAACCTAACCTTACTCGTACTTGATCTATTAAATCTTCTGTAGTTTTACTTGTATGTGGATTACAATACACATTTGATACCAAATCCTCATGAAATGAATTGATTTGTTTACCAGAATAAAGCGTAGTTCCGGCATGATCAAGGTAAGTTTCTAGAATAAATGACGAAATGCGTCATACGACTTATTTGAATTAAATTACAAATTATTTACCTTTAATCCGTGAAAACTCCGATTGGATTAAATTATTTTCCTTCTCTGTATATTCATTCAAATATAAATCCATTATTTAACTTAAAGTATATACTATAAATTTTATAATCACTTTATTAAATATCTTCTACGAATTAAACTTGTACTATATTAGTAGCTATATTTTAATTATTGCCAATAAAGTACCATAATTATGATGTGTATCTGATTTCAACTGAAGGTCGTACAAACACCAAGTGTGATTCTATCACAAATCATATCGTGTAATTAGACTTTTATTTCACAATTTATTTATAATACTACAAGTAAAAATTACATTACATTTTACTTCATTTGCTGATAAGATTAAAAATTAATTAAAAATTCATGACAGTAAAACCGAATTGCCCTTCAGCCGCTAAAATGTATTGGTACGCCACAGACGTACATACATATTGGAGCGTCACGGATTCCATGTAGCGAAAACATTGAAGCGAATGTACGATCAGTATAGGAATTAAGCGCAAATTTTAAGGTGATGTTCGCGAGGCAGGATATTTATACCATAGCCAATACCAATATATAATAGGCCGATTTTCAACATCAATTTTGAAATTGCATATGTATGTATCGAGTAATAACAAACAAAAATCGCTCCATACAAATCATATGAAAACTACTTTTTTTTTTGCATTATGACCAAAACAATAATCCGACCGATTTTTACAACTACAAATTTTTTTTTTTTGTCTGAAGTTTTTGATATTATATAATTTATCAAATTATTACAGATTGACAGCTGCGTTTGTAAACAAAACAAAATTATCACCGAAGTGAGGTTATACTCACAACGAAAATAAATATCAGTGATATTTGATGCGTTCGGAACCGACAAAATTTGTATTGGGAAGCGTTCGGATCCGAGAAAATGTATACCATTTACGTAAAAAATCGGTTGTCGGACCGACAGAATCGAAATACTCTTATTATTCAATTAAAATTTTTATATTATTATAAATTTTTGATTTTAATTACATACTAATTGTAGTTATTTCATATATTTTCTCAATAATTTAAGCCAAAAATATGCAATCATTTAATCATGAATGAAAAAAATCGGTCCCAGGCTTTCGCCGATATTTTTGTCATGTGGCAACGCCTTATTACTATGATAATTTTTGACAGCTATCGAATAATTTATGTACGCATGTGCAACATATGATTTATACATACATAATAATATATTATAAAATTATTTATACATATGATAATAATAACACGACATTAAAAGGATTAACTCATCCATTATTTTAATATTAATTTTTTTTAATTTTCTGTGCAATTTATTAGTTGTCACAGAAAATTAAAGGTGGTTTTGAAAACTAAAATTGACATATATTACGTGGGGAAAAAACTTATTAGGTGGGAAGATTTATTTGGGTTATGGATATCCATTTTTTATTATTTTGTGTACTTTTATCACTGTTTAATTCACTTAAAAATTCATCTCCCGATTACGATCGGTGATTAAATTGAAAACTTCTATGACCCTCTGTTGGAATGTAGAACTCATGGGCCGACCGATCTTCCATGTCACTGTACAGGGTGACATGGAGCTATGCAATGCGCAGGTGGTATACTGTAATTGTGCGAATGGGATGAATGAATGGATTGAATGAATGTCGTGTGAATGTAAGGTAAGGCTATGGACCATAAAAGTGTCTATGCCAAGTCCTTTAAAAAAAAAAAAAAAATCACTGTTTAATTAATGTATATTAATAAAACTATTTTTTATTTCTTATTTTTCTTCCTTTTTGTGATAATATTTTTTGTTTTCATTTTTTAATTTTAAATATCGATTTCGGATGTCTCCTTCTTCAGAGTAATTTTAAAAAACTGAAGAAGGAGACATCCGAAATCGATATTTAAAATTATAAAATAAAAACAAAAAATATTATCACAAAAAGGAAGAAAAATAAAAATAAAATAAAATAAAATAAGAAATAAAAAATAGTTTTATTAATATACATTAATGAAGATTTATTACACATTTCGGACAGCATAATAAAAAATCGTGAATGTAGGGGAATAATTTTCAAACAAATGTCAAAAATTTAATTCACGATTTTTTATCACAGGTTAAACACATAAAAAGTTAATTGTATTAAAGTGTAATAAATAAAAAAATAAAAATAGATTATTTTAATATATGAAATAATAAATAATTTAACTTGTACAATAGATTATTATTTATTTTTACAATACATTATTATTTATTTTCTTTTCTTCGTAGTCTATACCACAAAAGTCATTATGCTTGTATACTTTGTTTTTATTTTTTCCTCGACAGGCGCTCTTTCAACTTTTATAAGCGTTTCTCATATTTCATTTTTTTCCGCTAGAGTACGCCCTAGAATTGGTCAATTTTTTTGTACCCTATACATTTTATAGCACCTTTGGCTGTTTATAATATTTTATTTAACGTCAATTGTTGTATTATATACTAGCTTATATACATTGTGCGACCTGTTAATAATTTAAATTGCAAAGTGAAAAAATTATAATTCATATTTACATTAGACAATATCAAAATTGTTCATTTGATTACAATAATAAATTAATGAATGTAAACTCAAATTGAGGTAAAAAAGGTAAAATGGGTCATTTTTAAATTCGTTTGAAGAGTAAATAAAAACACATAAATACGTATTGAATTTGTTTATAATCATTTAGCAACTGCATAGAATCGTTGCATAAAATGCCTGACATTAAAATTACACCTCTTGGAGCGGGACAAGATGTAGGTCGAAGTTGTTTACTTTTATCGATGGGTGGTAAAAATATCATGCTGGACTGTGGAATGCATATGGGTTTCAACGATGAAAGACGGTTTCCAGATTTCTCATATATAGTACCTGAAGGACCAATAACCAGTCACATTGATTGTGTTATTATATCTCATTTTCATTTAGATCATTGTGGTGCCCTACCGTATATGTCCGAAATTGTAGGATATACAGGTCCAATTTATATGACTCATCCTACAAAAGCAATTGCGCCCATTCTTTTGGAAGATATGAGAAAAGTCGCTGTTGAACGAAAAGGTGAATCGAATTTTTTCACGACACAAATGATAAAAGATTGCATGAAAAAAGTAATTACAGTTACTCTACATCAGAGCGTAATGGTTGACAGTGAATTGGAAATTAAAGCTTATTATGCTGGACATGTATTGGGCGCAGCAATGTTTTGGATACGAGTTGGCTCTCAATCTGTTGTGTACACAGGTGATTATAACATGACCCCAGATCGTCATTTAGGTGCTGCGTGGATCGATAAATGTAAACCTGATCTTCTTATATCAGAAAGTACTTATGCAACAACTATTCGGGATTCGAAAAGATGCCGCGAACGTGATTTCTTGAAAAAAGTTCACGAGTGTGTTGCAAAAGGTGGTAAAGTATTAATTCCAGTATTTGCATTGGGACGGGCTCAGGAACTATGTATTCTGCTCGAAACATATTGGGACCGAATGAACCTAAAATATCCTATATATTTTGCTGTTGGCCTAACCGAGAAAGCCAATAATTATTACAAGATGTTTATAACATGGACTAATCAAAAGATACGTAAAACCTTTGTTCAACGAAATATGTTCGATTTTAAACACATAAAACCATTTGATAAAGGATATATTGATAATCCTGGCGCAATGGTAGTATTCGCAACACCTGGAATGTTGCATGCTGGCTTATCGCTTCAGATTTTTAAAAAATGGGCACCCCAAGAAAATAATATGGTAATTATGCCAGGTTATTGTGTACAAGGTACAGTTGGTCATAAAATTTTAGGAGGTGCGAAGAAAATTGAATTTGAACGGCAAATAGTTGAAGTTAAAATGGCTGTAGAATATATGAGTTTCAGTGCTCACGCTGACGCAAAAGGTATAATGCAATTGATACAATATTGTGAGCCTAAAAATGTGATGTTGGTACACGGAGAGGCAGCCAAAATGGAATTTCTGCGAGACAAAATTAAGGAAGAATTTAGTATTGAATGTTACATGCCGGCTAATGGCGAAACTTGTGTCATAAATACACCAATTAAAATTCCTGTTGATGCTTCTTTAACGTTATTAAAAGCAGAAGCCAAACGCTACAATGCACAGCCGCCAGATCCAAAACGTAGACGCGTGCTTCACGGTGTGTTAGTTATGAAGGATAATAAAATCTCGTTAATGGATGTAGACGAAGTGTGTAAGGAAGTTGGTATAAATCGACATGTATTAAGGTAATAAATTAATCTTAATCAAATATTTTTACAGTTTACTATACAAATCCGTTGTTTTTTAGATTCACTTCAACAGTAAAATTGGAAGATCCTGGACCAATAGCAAGAACAGTTGAAAAATTGCACAATCTACTTCACGAAAAGCTTACGGAATGGCAAGTAAAAATCACTGAAGTAAACACAATTACTATAGAAACCGTCAATATCCACATCGAAAGTGACACCACAGAAAATTATAAAAATGTTATATTGTCCTGGACAAATCAAGATGAAGATTTAGGAAGTTACATTTTAGGGTTACTTCAAAATTTAGGATAATATGTACATACACTGTTGTAAAAACTACAGAAATATTGAATAAAATGACGTATATTTACCATACAAAAGTTAACAGTGTATTTATTATTTTTTAGCTGATACACTGACACGTCTGCGATGACGTCCATTGTTGCCAATATAATAAATAAATTATAAGAAAATGGTTCTGCTTAGCAATGAAGAGGTAAATAATTTGGGATGATTTGGAAAAATATTAAATTATCAATGGATTTAATTATTAAAATTTCTAGTTTTTAAATCAATTAATGTTGTTAGCGCAAAGTGCAAGAAATAGTTCTTCATTTACAGTCACATTAAAACGCTGTAAGTTTTTTCGGTCATTCCAGTTTTTTCTTCAATGTATACGATTTTGTGTTTTACAGATGATGGCAATAATAGACCGACACCACGGGAAGGAAGGCCTCCACTTCCACAACCAGAAACCTACATGTGTCTGATGAGAGTTCAATCAAAATCTAAAAAAGTAATTGTCTGAAACATTAAATTTATGTTGAATGAAAATTCATAACTAACTTGTTTTTGCAGTTATCGACAATTGTTAAACAACACGAAGTCCCAAAAATGATGGAAGGATATGGGAAAGTGATGAAAATTTGTATGGATGGATTAAAGAAAGTTAAGAAAACCAAGAGTAAAGCAAAAGCTGCCCAAGGGTAGATTAAATATACATAACAAACATTTTTTTAAATTCTATATAACTAAAATATAAACGATAATTAATTTAACAACTGAATTGTTGATTGTATTTCGATTTAATAATGAATGTATAAACAAATTTATAAAAAAAATGAAATAAACTATATATTCATAATTAACTATATTTCTAATAAATGTGTATATCTGCTGTAATCAATCACGATATTCAGTATATCGTGGTAAGGAAATTCAACGGTGCAGAGAAACGTAGTAGGTTACTAGGTATGTGGTAGGAGATAGGAGTCAGTAAAAAATTCCGTACAATTTTAAAGTGAGGTTATATTTTTTGTCAAAGTGTCATAATTGTATCTGTTGTACACAGTAAACACGTGAAAAATGCCTCGACAACAAACTAAAAAATATAAACATGGTCGTGTTAACAATAAAAAAATGTATAAAAAATCAAGGCTTGATAAATCTAAACTTAATTCTGGTAAAGTAAATAAATTTAAACATATTCAAAGGAATAAAGAAGCGGAAGCAGTTTTGAGGAAACAAACAGAAATTGAGCGTAGCTATCAGAAAACGAGGAAGATGGCGAAATGTGACAATTTCG
Organism: Tipula unca; assembly: GCA_951394425.1. NCBI lineage: Eukaryota > Metazoa > Arthropoda > Insecta > Diptera > Tipulidae > Tipula > Tipula unca. The sequence continues at coordinate 107,310,163 of OX596381.1, forward strand.
ATTCTGAATCTGAGGAGGATACATTCGGTCAATTGTTATCGACATTCAAAGGAAAACAGGGTATCAAAGTTTTAGCTATGGGTAGTTCCGACGAAGAAATTGAAAATGACGAAGAAAGGGAATTTGATAGAGAAGAAAATATCTGCGAAAGCGAAGAGGTCGATGCTACAGTAGTGGACAATGGTGATAACAGCAATACATATTCTGAAAATTCTTCTGATTCGGACGACTACGATGATCCTAATGAAATAGATCCATTCTGCATTCATTTGAACTGTGATTTGTGTCCAGTAATATTAAATGCTATCACTTCGAAACCCCAAAGTATCATAAAGCATGAATTAGAAAGTCCAATTTTAGGACGGCTAGAAATTAGTATACCATCTGATAAAACGAATACTGATGCTAATGTGAAAATAAAAATGATGAAACTTCGTATTTTGGATGAAGAACGAAAATATGCACAACTTGGAACTATACCAAAAATCTTAAACTATAAGAATTTAATATTGAAAGATAATCACGTTAAAACCCAAATAGAAAAAAATATCTTTGTGGCCAATAAAAATAATTTAAAAGATTCCAATGGCCAGGCACTAACCCAATTACAATCTGAATTATTCTCGTTAATGAACAATTATCAGGTAAGATCATACAATTGGCGCTTTCAGGTCGGCCAACAGTTGGCAACATGTAGACTCATTTGCATGAGAGCGGCTTGAAAGCGCCCAATGTTACCAATACAAAATTACAATTTTTTGTTTTAGGATATTTATTTTCCCAACAGAAATTTAAATAACGCCGAGGAGGTTCGATTTACATACTGCTTACATGTATTGAATCATGTGCTCAAAACACGATTAAAAATAATCCATCATAATTCAAGATTAGGAAAATTAAACCATCAAAATAGAGATGTGATTATTCCGGAACATTGTCGAGATCAGGGTTTAGTAAGACCAAAAGTACTAATAATTTTACCGTTTAGAGATTCTGCATATCGCGTTATAAATACAATAGTTAATTTATTAGTGCCTGAATTGGGTGCTGGCATTATAAACCATAAAAAGTTTGTTGATGAATTTTCTGGAGAATCAATTATATTTCCTAAAAAAAATCCTAAACCAGAAGATTATGAAAAAATGTTTTCAGGCAATACTGATGACACATTCCGAATTGGTATTTCGTTAACTAAAAGATGTATTAAGGTAAGAAATTTTATAGGGCATGGATGTGCAAGATTTTTTATTCTATTTAAATTTTTAGTTGTACACAGAATTTTCTAAATCTGATATAATTATTTCATCTCCATTGGGTCTGAGAATGATAATTGGTGCGCCCGGTGAAAAGGATCGTGATTATGATTTTCTATCTTCAATCGAATTGCTTATAATGGATCAGGCTGAAGTATTTTTGGCGCAAAATTGGGATCATTTATTACATATTTTAAATCACATGCATTTACAACCACAAACCGTTCAGACCGATTTTTCACGAGTGCGATCTTGGGCAATAAATGGTTTATCGAAATTTTATTGCCAAACAATTTTAATGTCATCCCATGAATTACCAGAATTTCGAGCGCTATATAACCATCGTTGTTTAAATTATCGTGGGAAAATACGAATTGCAAATCCGATGATAAACGGGTCAATTAAAAATGTTATAATTCCAATACCACAAATATTTCATCGTATTAATGTTTCGTCATTGGCATCATCATTTGACACGCGATTTAATCATTTTACAAATAATGTTTTGCCACAGCACAAAAATCCTACAATGGCGCACTGTTTAATTTATATACCAAGTTATTTTGATTATGTGCGAATCCGAAATTACATGAAGCGTGAAACAATCAGTTTTGTACAAATTTGTGAATATTCGAAAGATGACAAAATAGCTCGAGCCCGCGACATGTTTTTCCATAGTAGTGCACACTTTTTGTTGTATTCGGAGAGGGCTCATTTTTTTAGACGGACTCGAATTAAAGGAATTCGTCATTTGATTTTTTATCAACCGCCAAATTGGCCAAATTTTTATGCTGAAATGATTAATTTAATGCATGAGATGAATCAAAATAAACGTGATGGAGCGTCCGATTCTATGACAATAACGGTCTTATACACAAAATATGATGTACTACAAATCTCGCAGATTGTTGGAAATGAAAACGCCACTAAAATGATGAGTTCAGATAAAATTACACATATGTTTATGACAGGAAATTAATGTTTTGTTAATACACTTATTTGATTGGCTTTGTTTTTTTTAATTAACGTTTTATTAAATCATACAAGTGAAATGGTGGCACTAATAGCATAAATTTGGATTAAAAATCAAAACTAGTATCGAAAAGTGTAATCTAACTGAACAAAATGTACAGGTTTCGTGTATCGCATGTAAATAAAGTAGAGAAAGCACATTTCGTACAAAAAATAAAATATATGAGTATAATGACTTGTGTGGTTTGGCTTGGCTATTCCGTAAATGATACAAAAAATAATAATTCTGTGCTGGGATGTTCTACATCACATTTTCGATAATCGATAGACATTTTTTCACGAACAAAATTGTATTGTATTTCGTACTCAATTCCGCAATTTCCATTGTGATCATAGCCTACTCGATTCTATTTCTATAAATTAATTCGATAAAATATCACAATATTTTTATTTTCAATGGCAAGGGAAAATAGAGATAGTTTGCAAATTTATTTTAACAAGCTGAGATCGCAATAGAAAAAAAAAATAATAATCAGTATTTTAAAGGCCATTACTGGCCCCTTATTGAGTCAACTATTTGTCTCCAATGGTTTCGATCCTGAGCATGGTCTTCATACTGTCTAAGACAATCTGAAGAGGCCAAGTCGTTCTCTACATCGTGGAGCCATCGTTGCCTGCAACGACCTCTGCGCCTACCATATGGTGGCTGTCCTTACAGAGATCGCTGCACAATTCGTTCCGGATCAGCACGCAAAACGTGACCGAGCCATCATATTTCATGTACAATATAGCCGAGCCATCATATTTCATGTATAATACAATAGAGCCCAAATATTTCAACCTCCTCATTCCTTGAAGCGTGTAGTGGCCACTACTAAAATCTGGTGTGCCATTGTCCCTAAAACCAGAGATCAGGTATTTTGTTTTGGACTCATTGATCTGGAGTCCAAATGAAGCTGAAAACTCTACAAGCGGATCAAGTATTTCTTTCACTCCGTTTCTATTCAGTTCAATCACGCATATGTCATCTGCATATGCAAGCACCTGATTGGACTAGCGATATAAGATGTTGCGCTGAGACGTTCCAGTTTTACAAAAGATGTACTCCAACATGAAATTAAAGAGTATCGGGGACAGAGTATCTCCCTGCCGAACACTCGAGTTAACAGCAAAAATTGTCGATAGCCTGTTCTCAACTTCAACATAGCATTGAGACTGCGTCCCTGTCATCCTACACAGTCGTAGTCGTACCTATTTAGTTGGCATTCCTAGGTACTCCAGAGCAGACCACAAACTCGATTGATCGAGTCGTAGGCCTGTCTGAAATCCAAGAACACCTGATGTACCGGGATGTATGTCTCATAATATTTAGATAGAATCATCCGCAGCGAAAAGACCTGATCAATGCAATAGAAAAAACGTAATTGCAAAAATGCAATGGAGCATAATTTTGTTCGTGAAAAAAGAGACACAAACGTCTATCGAATATCGAAAATGTGATGGTAGAACATCCCAGCACTGATGCACAAAAATTCACCACGAAGTTCGCTGTACGAGTTGAAATATTTACTACTCGAAATATAATTTCATCAGTATAGCCTTTGTAAATAATGAAAATATTATGACTTTTGAGTGAACATTTTTTTTCAACTATGAGTGTGTGTCAATCGGTTAAACATATTTTTGTTAAAAATTTGGTGAAATCAAATTGCCGTGGTGAAACTTTTCAACTACTCAACATTAATTTTGCTGTGTCAATTATACCGGGTTTCCATCGTCAATAGTATAATAGTATTATAATATTATACTATCATTCATAGTCGGGTTTCTATCATATAGTGTGAAGTAAGCTGTATAATTATGTTTGAATATTGAAATTTGTCTTTTAATGTTTTATACAAATTTCATTACAATAATCAAATCACAATAACTATGTATGTAAATCAAAAACGTATAGTTATATCAAAATACCACAAAAAAACTTCGAACGAATCGAAATTGTAATAAAAAAGTACACTGTCATGAAATATATTGTTAAAAATATAATTTGATACCTACTTTATTTTTGATAGCTAGTATACTGAAATATTATAATAAAGTATTATACTACCAACTTCGCGTTTCCATCGTCGTAGTATAATAGTATAATACTATTAAACTATTATACTATCACGATGGAAAACAGGTATAATACCGGAAAAAATTAATGAAAATTTTTTGCAAAACCAAAATTCAAAAATTTATAAAACCAAAACCAAAGTTTAGTTGTCAGAGAAATCCAAATCCAAACCAACCTAAAATACAAATTGGTTTCCAGCCCTGCATGTACGCGGCTTGAAGGAAATATTAAATATTAATAAAAGCAAACCCGAGAAAAATATTTTTTGACAAAATGTCCTGCCCCTTATTTTCGATTGCCTCTGTGATTGCCTCTTATTTTCGAACCAAATAACTTATAATTGTGTTATGACACTGACTAGTCGCTAGTTTATACCGGGTTTCCATCGTGATAGTATAATAGATAATAGTTTAATAGTATTATACTATTAAACTACGACGATGGAAACGCGAAGTTGGTAGTATAATACTTTATTATAATGTTACGTTTTTGCCTTGTCAAATTCAAGGTTCGATCACTGGATTGTGAATAAAACAAACGATGTAAATTCTAGAACACACTAAATTTATTTATTTCCAATTAAACACTAAATTAATTATTTCACTTATTTAACTTAATTATTTCACTTCACAATAATTATTTTACTACACTTTAACAACACTATATTACACTTTAATAACACTTTATAAACACTTTCCTTTTTATTACTATTAGCACTCTCACGGTTAAAACACAACTGATTTACTCCCAAATGTCTATCGCGTATTTATACCAAATATTCTAACCATTCTAGAAATGTCCAGAATATTCGATTAGTCTAGATAAGTCTAGACACCTCTACTGTTCTACTTTATAACAATTTTACATTAACGATAGTGTCGCTATTCAAACATAGATGTCGCCACGATCGTAACATTACCCCTACCTAATCCTGATTCGTCCCGAACAGGATCCAACTCACTACCCTTGTAGATCGCTAATCGCTCTATATGCACCACCTTGAACTTTCCTCGCTGCCCTTTCTTGATCCAGTAGACCACGTCATTTATTTTGGTGATGATGGTATACGGCCCTTCCCATGAAGGTTGCAGCTTTGGTGATAAACCCTTCTTCCGTTGTGGGTTGTAAAGCCATACTAACTCTCCTTCTTCGAAACCTTTATTATTTGCTCGTATGTCATATCGAGCCTTCATCCGGTCACTTGATACTCGTATCCTCTGTCGTACAAACTGGTGTATCTCGTCGAGTTCTCCTCTCATCTGGTCAACATAATTCTGTCTATCTAAAGCTGATGACGGAACAGCTCCAAACTTTAGATCTCCGGGTAATCTCAGATTATTTCCAAAAAGGATTCTCGCTGGTGTCATTCCCGTTGAGTCATGTACTGCTGATCGATACGCCATTAGGAACATCGGAATATGTCGATCTCAGTTGCGTTGATCATTATCCACGACCTTTGCTAAATATTTCTCCAGCGTCCCGTTGAATCGTTCCACCATACCATCCGACTGTGGATGCAGAGGCGTTGTTCTTGTTTTATTTATACCGAGCAACTGACAGACTTCCTGAAATACAACTGACTCAAAATTTCTTCCTTGGTCTGTGTGAATCTCCATTGGTACTCTAAAACGACTTATCCAATTATTAACCACGGCGTCAGCTATCGTGGTTGCCTCCTGATTGGGTATGGGATACACCTCTGGCCATTTGCTAAAATAGTCCATTATTACTAGAACATATTTGTTACCAACATCCGCAGTCCGGAATGGTCCTGCCACATCCATTGCGATCCTTTCAAACGGCGCTCCAACGTTATATTGCTGCATTGCTCCCCGACTTTTCCGTGCAGGACCTTTTACCGCCGCACATTGATCACATCTTTGGCACCACTCCACTACAGATTGTCTACATGACCAGTAAAAACGTTGACGTATTTTGGCAAGTGTTTTATTAATTCCCAGATGACCCCCACTTGCCCCTCCGTGATACTCCTTCAATATCTCGGCAATCCTAGACTTAGGCACCACTTTTACCGATTGTTTCACATTACCGTCCGAGCTTTCCCATATTCGTTTTAAGCATCCGTTCTCGATTTGGAGGCTATCCCATTGTACCCAGTAAGCCTTTACCGTGGGACTTATCCGCAATTTCACACCAAGTTGGACGATTTCCTGTCTCTTTAAATTGCATGATTATTGCCAAATCTGGATCTGCTAACTGCTCGTCTCTAACCGTTTCAACCGTCCATTCCTTATCGGGTAGTATTTGCATAAGCCTGATGTCTATAACGTCTTCCTTTGCTTCTATACGCCCGCAGTGCTTACATTCCACTTGACATGGTCGTCTTGACAATGCATCAGCATTTCCATGTGCACTCCCTTTCCGATGTTCGATCTGGTAATGATAGCTCTGTAGTCGCTCAATCCAACGCGCTACCTGTCCTTCTGGGTTCTTGAACTGCAGTAGCCAACGTAATGCTCCATGGTCCGTTCGTATATGAAATTCTTGGCCATAGAGGTACTTATGAAAATGTTTCACACATTCCACTATAGCCAACAATTCCTTACGAGTTACACAATAGTTTCGTTCTGGTTTAGATAACACCTTCGAGTAATAAGCTATTACTCTTTTTTGCCCTTCAATTTCTTGCGACAACACCCCTCCAATGCCATCATTACTTGCATCGGTATCAAGAATAAACTTAACACCAGGTATAGGGTATGCCAACAATGGTGCCGTACATAATCGCCTTCTCAACTCATTGAATGACTCCTCTTGCTCGTCACTCCATTCAAATGCTCTGTTCTTCCGGGTCAAATCATGTAAGCTCTTTGCCACATTGGCAAATCCTGGCACAAATCGCCTATAATAAGTGCACAATCCAAGGAAGCTCCGTAATTCCCGTAAATTTTTAGGTCTTGGCCAGTCCTTTACCGCTGATATCTTGTCTTCATCGGTGTGGATTCCATTGGTCGTTACCTTGTGCCCCAAAAATTTTACCTCCGTTCTAAATAATGAGCACTTCTTCGGATTTAACTTTAAACCGGCTGATTGCAATCGCTTCCATACCTCTGACAAATTTGTTAAGTGTTCTTCGAAATCCTTTCCCATAACTATGATGTCATCCAAATACACGAGGCAAGTCTTCCACTGCAGTTCCTTTAACACGCGCTCCATAAGTCGATCAAAAGTTGCCGCGCCATTACATAATCCAAATGGCATCACGTTAAACTGCCATAGCCCATTACCCACACTGAACGTCGTTTTTTCACGATCTTGCTCTTGGACTTCCACCTGCCAATACCCGCTTTGCAGGTCCAATGTTGAAAACATTCTAGGGCCTGACAATGTGTCCAACGTGTCATCGATCCTTGGTAATGGGTAGCTATCCTTTTTCGTTACTGAATTTAGTTTTCGGTAATCGACACAAAAGCGCAGTTTCCCATCTTTCCTTTGGACTAATACTACTGGTGAATTCCATGGACTGTTTGATGATTCAATCACTCCAGCTGCCTGCATGTCCGTTACCATTCGGTCCACCTCTTCTCGTTTTGCTAAAGGTAGCCTTCTCGGCGCTTGGCGTATAGGTGTCTCCGTTCCGGTATCAATTCGATGTTTCACCATGTTAGCCCTTCCATTATTATCCGGTGTACTGCAAAATATTGACTTATACTGTTCGAACAGTTGTCGTGCTGAATTTTTCTTTTCGGTTCATGGTAAGATCCCCAGTCCATTTCTGCATGAGGTGTTCTACTATTTGCTTTTGTCCTTGCGTATCGGTGTTTCTAATCGGATTTTTCTGCTCGCATTTCATTATCGTTGACACCTCTTCACATTTACCAATCACCGTTCCTTTCTTAATTGTTTTTGTCTTTTCCGAGAGATTTTGGGTCCTAATCGGTACCCTACATTCGTTATCTGATTTTACTAACGTCCTCCCTATCATAATTCCTTTGGTTTCGCTTTCTTCTTCACTGGCTTCTACAACCCACAACCTGGGTGGCCCAGAACCTCCCTCCATTCTCCCCCACACAATTGTTTCCGAATTCGGTAGCAGCTTTTCCCGATGTTCTATTATTACCCGCCAAGTAGTTGTTTCCACATCATCCACTCGCAGTGGTAACTCGAAATTATCACAGTCCAATACTCCTCTTCCAACATCCACCACGAAGCCATTCGCCCTCGTGAAGTCCATCCCCAAGATGACTTCATCCACTATCTTTGCGACCAGCACTTCGTGTTGGAATTGAACATTGCCTATCTTAATTCTCACAAGCTTCCTGCCCTTTATGTCTGCGCTCTCTCCTGTGGCTGTACTTAATTTCAACTCATTGGCTGGTAGTACTCTTCCCTTTACTAGATCCTCACGGACAAACGTGCGCACCGCTCCAGTATCTAGGGTAATAACACAGCTCTTTCCGTCAAGGCTTCCTTTAATTGTCAGTGGTGTCACTGACTCGTCCCAATCTCGAAATAGGGATGGAGGTTATGGGGCAATTGGTTGTGGGAGTCAGCTTCTGCCCCTTTAGGCTGACTCGTTGTAGTTTAACGACTCCTTTCGTTCTTGGCCATCTTCCTTGACCAACGTCCGCTCTCTACTTGTTGCTCGTTGCATAGGAGATCGTGATCTTGTACGCCTCCATTTTCCTTCTTTACAGTCTCTCGACATATGACCCATTTTGTCACATGTCCAACATTTTATTTTGCTACCACCCTCTCTGTATCTTGGAACCGACCGCTCGAGGTTGGTGCTGCTATCCATTTCTACTCGTCGTACCTTAAGCGACGGTTTTATGATAGCCTGCGCAGTTTCATTTATTAAGGCACACGCGATGGTCTCGGCAAAAGTAGCCTTAGGTGATAACATCACTGCTTTACGTGTTTCCGGATCCCGTATTCCATCGATGAATGCGTCCATCTTAATCCTCTCCATGTAATCGGGAGATGTATTCACATGTGCCAAATGCACTAGCCGCTCGACTGCTGCGGAATATTCTTGAAGAGTCTCTCCGACCTTTTGACATCGGCTCTTCAGCTCCATACGATACATCTCTCGCTTATGGTCACTTCCATATTTTCGATCCAGCGCCTTCATTATTTCGTTGTAATTACTACGGTCATACTGCGGAATAGTCTGCAGTGTTTCAGCCGCTTCTCCTTTTAGAGCCACTATTAATGCTGTTCCCCGATTTGCGTCATTCCACCCATTTTGATTAACCGTTGTCTCAAATTGAAATTTGAAAACCGCAAACGATGTTGTGCCATCAAATATCGGTGGCTTAAATTTCATTGCTTGAATTGGCTGAGATACTGGCGATGCTGTTCCGTTAACTTTGAAGTAAAGAAGTTCTTTTTCGAAGCCTAGAACTTTCTCTTGTAACTCTTCCACTTGTTCACTCCCATTCATTATACTTTCTGCTCCAACCCTTGGATGTCCTTTTGTAATTTTTGTTCAATTTGCTCTACTTCTTCATGTAAATTGATATACATTTCATTGAATTGCTCATCCATTTTGTTATTGATCTCGCCCACCGACTGTTTAATTTCTTTCATTTCCTGCTTTAATTGGCTACTGGACTTTTCAACTGACTTTTCTATTGATGTTTCAATAGACTGTTTCATTTCCAAATTGGACTGTTGAATAGCAACCATTAACTGCGCCATATCGAAATTTCCAGAAGGTACCGCTGCAACCTCCACTACCGCCTCTTTACTTTCTCCATTCTCTTCGTCCCCTTCTGCGTGGTCGGAAAATGTCGATTCATCAAAATTATAACTAGGCGGATCATTACCCTCCAACTCTAATGCTTGAAGTACTCGTTGCCTCAATACATTTTTCTGGCCGACCATTGACAAACCACGTCGCTCCAACTCTTCCTTTAAATCGGAAATCTTCAATTCGTCTAGAATCATCTTTTAATTCACAATCCTACCGCTGTCACCAATTGTTACGTTTTTGCCTTGTCAAATTCAAGGTTCGATCACTGGATTGTGAATAAAACAAACGATGTAAATTCTAGAACACACTAAATTTATTTATTTCCAATTAAACACTAATTTAATTATTTCACTTATTTAACTTAATTATTTCACTTCACAATAATTATTTTACTACACTTTAACAACACTATATTACACTTTAATAACACTTTATAAACACTTTCCTTTTTATTACTATTAGCACTCTCACGGTTAAAACACAACTGATTTACTCCCAAATGTCTATCGCGTATTTATACCAAATATTCTAACCATTCTAGAAATGTCCAGAATATTCGATTAGTCTAGATAAGTCTAGACACCTCTACTGTTCTACTTTATAACAATTTTACATTAACGATAGTGTCGCTATTCAAACATAGATGTCGCCACGATCGTAACAATAATATGTCAGTATACTATCTATCAAAAATAAAGTAGGTATCAAATTATATTTTTAACAATATATTTCATGACTGTACTTTTTTATTACAATTTCGATTCGTTCGAAGTTTTTTTGTGGTATTTTGATATAACTATACGTTTTTGATTTACATACATAGTTATTGTGATTTGATTATTGTAATGAAATTTGTATAAAACATTAAAAGACAAATTTCAATATTCAAAAATAATTATGCAGCTTACTTCACACTATATGATGGAAACCCGACTATGAATGATAGTATAATATTATAATACTATTATACTATTGACGATGGAAACCCGGTATTAAAGTGCGATAAAGTGCTGTCAACCGGATAGGATAATATATTTTGAGCGTACTACGACTTCTGTCAAAACATATATTTTTTTTTTATTCTCTCATTTTTTTTTTTTGTTTATTGCCATAGTCGTACATAAAATTATTTAATTTTTCTTAGGGTTAAAAAAAATTGGATTTTTAGAAATTTATGAATATGTATAATGTACATACTTATGTACCACAATACAAAATTTTTTTTTTTTTTTTTTTTTTGGTTCCTTTATTTTACAATCTATCTCTTTAAGAGACATTCAGTAAACTTTGTGTCTTTTTACATTGTCTTGATCGGAGTATTTTTACCCATTGATAAAATCTCCTTACATTATAATTAGTTTAAATTGATATAACACATTTAACTACGATTGGGTCGATTGAATATTGAGAATTTAAAATTTAATGTGTTTGCTTGTGACTAGGATCTGTTTGGCAAATCCAAAATTTTGTGACGTTTCAGCCTTTTCCTCGTTGTGGAGTTGAGTAGTTTGTTCGCTAGCTCGTTTGGATGAATTGACAATCTTGACTGATACCTGGCACTGGAGTTCCTAATTTCTTCACGTATTGTTGGTACCTTTAGGTCCCGATGAATTATATCGTTTGACACGAACCACGGTGCATCTACTATGATTCTTAGAATTTTAGACTGGAACCGCTGAAGAATGTCCAAGTTCGAGTTGCTGGCCGTTCCCCACAGCTGTATACCATATGTCCAGATAGGTTTTATTATCATTTTATAAAGCAATAGTTTATTTTCAATCGATAAACTAGATGTTCTGCATATGAGCCAATAGATTTTGGACAGTTTCATTCCCAATTGCTTTCTTTTTGTCCATATATGTTTACGCCATGTTAAACGTTTGTCGAGGTGTATACCTAAATATTTTACTTCATCAGATTGAGGTATGACCTGGTTATTCATCTGTATTGATGGACATGTGCCTCTACGCATTGTAAAGGTTACATGATTAGATTTTGCTTCATTAACTTTAATTCTCCATTTTTTCATCCATACTTGGATATTATTAATATTCTCCTGCAAGACTTCTGCTGCTTTGTTGGGGTCTTCATGTGATGAGAGTACTGCCGTGTCATCTGCAAATGTTGCTACAGTTACTTGATTGCTTGTAGGTATATCTGCGGTATATATTAGATATAATATTGGTCCAAGCACGCTGCCCTGTGGTATACCAGATTTAATTGGACGGATATTTGAGTATGCATCCTGATGTTTTACAATGAAATGTCTGTCCATTAGATACGATGTTAATATTCTGTAGAAATCATTTGGTAAGCATTGCTTGATTTTGTATTGTAATCCCACATGCCACACCTTATCAAAAGCTTGTGCTATGTCCATGAATAGAGCAGAACAATATCTTTTTTCTTCCAGAGCTTCTTGAATTGCTTGAACTATTCTGTGCACTTGTTCTATTGTTGAGTGTTCTGGCCTAAATCCAAACTGATGGCCCGGAATCAGATTTTTCTCCAGTAAAATGGGCTTTAGACGCTTAAGCAGTAGTTTTTCAAATAATTTAGAAATAATTGGTAGCAAGCTTATAGGTCTGTAGGACGTAACTTCTTCTGCGGGCTTTCCGGGTTTTGGTATTAATATTACTTGTGAAACCTTCCATTGTATTGGGAAATATCCAGTTCTAAGTATTGCATTAAATATGTAAGTTAGATATCGTATACCCTTATCGGGTAACTCTTGCAAAACTTTTCCTGTGATGAGATCATATCCTGGCGCCTTTTTAGGATTTAATTCTCTCTGTATAACTGTTTTTACTTCTAAGATAGAAAACTTCATAATTGTCAGATTCATTTGCAATGGTGATTCCAAATAGCTTTGAATGTTGTTATTCTCTTCGTCTGTAGTTTCTGAAGGATATGGTTGAAATACCTTTTCAAAATGGTCTGCAAATATTTCAGCCTTTTCTTCATTAATTCTCGCCCAGTGACCATTACTTTTACGTATCGGTGGAACATGCTGCTGTGGTTGTTTCAGCTTCTTGGTCGCTTTCCATAATGAATAATCTGTGTTTTCTGTTGGTGATAGTCGAGATAAGTATTCTTGTATTGATTGGTTTTTTTCATTGAGCAGCAACTCTTTTAACTGTTTTGTTGCTTTGTTTAGATTACGTTTATCTTCCGCTAGTCGATATCGTTGCCACTGTTTTCTTAATTTTCTTTTTTTTTTAATCATTTTCTTGACAATATTTGAACATCCCCTATCCTTTTCTTTGTCATTTTGTTCTGGCGTTGACTTCCAAGCTGCCGAATGGATACATTCATTGAGATGTTCAACTGCTTCATCTATATCACTCTCTGTCTTTAATTTGATGTTTATGTTTAGTTTCTCTGTTACATTATATCTGAAGAGGTTCCAGTCAGTTTTATTGTTGCTTAACATCGGCTGTTTCTTTGTATTCACTATCTTTGTACCCAAAGTGATTAAGACTGGCGAGTGGTCCGATGACAGGTCCAAGCACGGCGCAGCTTTAATATAATTACTGACGATTCCTTTGGTGACGCAGAAATCTATGACATCTGGGATCTTTCTCCTATCACTAGGCCAATTGGTAGGTTCACTGGTTGAAACATGATGAAGATTATTTTTTTGGATTGACTTTAATAACTCACGGCCTCTTGTTGTAGCCAGTCTTGATCCCCAGTCTTGGTGTTTTGCATTGTAATCACCCCCTGCTATAAAGCGATGACCACCCAAAGAATTAAAAAAATGATCAAATTGTTCCATTTTTATTGTATGTTTTGGTGGGCAGTATATGGCCGAAATGGTTATGGGACCTAACCAATCTTCTATTACTACAGTAGTTGCTTGTAGATGCTCCTTCTCATACTTTTCTACTTCGTGGTGTTTAATTATGTTTTTGATTATAACTGTAGTGCCACCATGTGCCGTTCCATCAGGATGATTTGTGTTATAGATGCTGTATCTTGGTATTTTTAGGAAACTTCTACTGGTGTTATGCGTTTCAGATATTAGCATGACATCAATTTCTTGTTCCATCAGGAAACTTTTAACTTCTTGTCCATGTTGCGACAAGCCGTTGGCATTCCAGATTGCTAATTTAAGGATTCTGGACATTGAATGATTTGGACACAATGGTCGTTAAAAGGTTAAGGATAGTATCCATTTTGGTCATTAATTTTTCCATCATAGTTTCCAACCGTTGTGTGGAAGACTGCTCGGGCTGTTGTTCCTGATTTTTTGAGTTATCCATTGAATGCTTTACTTTGGTACGACTCCCTTCCGAAGTTTCAGTTTCAATTGAATTTTTGAGCTTCTGCGCATATGTTGTCCCGGTAACTAATTGATACGATGGATTCGGGTTTGAAACGGGCGGCGGCTTCGCCACTATCTTCTCTCTGAGAGGGGGAAATCTCCGGCTTTGCACTTCTTTGTAAACAGTGCAACCTCTATAGTTGGCGGGATGACTACCGTTGCAGAGCACGCATTTCACATTTGTACCCCACACTTTTGTTTCACACTTATTTGTGAGATGTTCCCCTGCACATTTCACACATCTGGGCCGGTGATTGCAATACGATTTAGTGTGCCCGTATCTTTGGCAACTAGTGCATTGGACTACTTCACGCTTGACATGCGGCTTTTCAACCTGCACAACTGAATGCATAAGTCTGCTGATCGAATGTACTTCTTTATTGTTTTCACTCATTCGAAGCTCTACTTTGAAGAGTGGGAGTGGCTTTTTTGTGCCACTTTGTCTAATGTTGTTAATATTGACAACATCGTGGCCTAATTCAATTAACTCACTTTTTAAATCATCAGTGTTAATTGATGGATGTAGGTTCCGTATAACCACCTGGTAGGTTTTGTTTGATTTTGCTTGGAATGAATGGAACTCTGTATTTCGCTCCGCCAGGGCTTTTACGACAACCGGGTATGTCTCGACGTCTTTTAATTGGATTTTTACCTGGCTAGTTCCAATTACTTTTAGATCGTAATTGTCATTAGCCAGTTCTTTTAACAGGTTAGTCAGAGGGAGAATAGCTTCTACCCCTGACACGAATATTGGAGGCGCTAAATTTTTTTTTGTTTCTTGACTGGGTTGGGGTAGTTCTTCGGTTTCCTCTGGCAAACTGTTAAAGCGTGTGGATAAAGACACTGGTTGTGCCAACCAGTAGTCGTTTATCTTCATCTGTTTGCGTTTGGTATTTGGGGATAAAGGACTCGTGACTCTACCTCTTTTGTTGGCCATGGCCCATCCTTCGTTATCTAACATCGTAGATGTGGACGGCGTGGGTACATTTGGAACATTTGACCCTTGAAGTTGTTCCGGCTGAGGCAATAATTGCGGTGTTAGCGGGATTTTTTGTTTTGGTGATAAAGGAGAACAAATTAATTGTTGCCTTGACGTGGATGATGTTGATGACTTTTCTAATTCTGAATCATTCGTATACATTCCTGTTGATTGAAGCTGACGAGTAGGTGGTGGAGTTCGTTGAGTTTTTGATGTTTTAGTAAATTCATTCATTACAATGTGCAATGACCTAAAATCTAGGTCATTAACACCTTAGAATGCTCAAACACTTTTTGTTAGCACTGCACTTAAATGTTTTATTGAGGTTTTTGTTAACACTGCACTTTTTACTTTAAGTAATTGGATACACTTTTTTATTGTAGTTTGTTTGAAATTGGTTACATTGCACTTTTAAATTTTAAATTTTTTTATTAATTTTTTTATTATCGCACAAAATGAATTTGAATGTTTGCTGTTCAATGGTTGAAATTAAACTCTTGAAATACAAAATTGATAAATATTTTTTACAATATACTTGTAGAAAATAATTCCACCCATTTTATTTTAGATAATATAATTTAATTTTAATATTTTTTTAAAGGGATGATTAATCTTATATCCCGTTTGCACGAGAAGAATAAAAGTTTTAAAATAAAAATTAAAATAAATCAAAATAAAAATGTTCACGCATTTTAACAACAGAAAAAAAAACCCACAAAAAAAAATAGTTTCGCCGGCTATGAACGTTTTTATATAAACATCAAAAAAAGCAAAATGGCCGCGTAATTTTGTTCTATTTTTGGTATACAAACAGTTTAGTTTTAATTTTTTTGATAGAAAACTAAAACTGATTTAAACTAAAATGGGTGGCCATAATAAGGATTAAATACACTTTAAAACTGCACAATTATTTTTAATTTTCATTCGTGTGAATTAAATTGCGATCGAAAAATTTTGAAAAAATATGCACTTAACACTTACCTAAAAATTTAATTAAACACGTTTTATAATTGTTTTTTTTTGTATTAATTTGCTTCGTATTGGAGCAATTTGTCATACAACACTTATTTAATTTAGCCATCTTATATTTTTCACTTATAATTTTTAATTTTATTTCGATGTTAAAACACACAAACACAAAACATGAAATAAACAAAAAAAAAAAATTTTTTTTGACAGAAGTTGTAGTATGATTTTCTTATTCCCTTTTCATACATTTTAACCATTAAGTTTTACACTCTCTCTATATATCTTTAAGAGTCAACCATAGAAAAAATATGAGAATATAAAAAAATAAGAATTTTATCGAACCAATTGTTTTTCTTTTTTTTTGACATTCAAACCATAGAAACATAATAATTCTTATGTGGCAGCGTTTGTTTTGTTTACATTTTTTATTATTGCATAACTATTCATTCTTTGTGTATCACATGAGTATTTCGAATAAAACATTAATTTTTCAATTAAATCAGTTTAGATTTCAAATTAAACGTGTGTTAACTATATATATTGTTAATTATGTCCTATAATTTCCTTTTAAACTATGATGAAATCTAATCAAATTGTAACAGCAGAACAATAAAATTTCCAATATTTTATTTATTATCACTAGGCTTAGGATTTTTAAAAAGCTTTGCTAGGTATGGTTTGTCGATTAATCGCAATTCCACATCACTAAGCTCTGCTGTTGATTTAATAGGAAAAACCGTTTCAAACTCAACAGACGAGTCTTCTTGGTCGCCAACCAGTCGTGATAATAATTGATTAACCTTTTTGACATGAATTAAAGTTTCCATATTTAACTTATTTTGCGCATTTCGGTGATTTTGATTTTCTTTATCTTGCTTTTCCATATTCCTTTCCAAGTTAGTAATTTTGCTGATAATAGTGTTCATTTTCTCGGATAAATTTTCTGAAATTCACAGTAAAAGCACAGATGAAATACATATTGAAATATATAAAATTAATATTTATGCAGAGTTATTTAGTTTTAAAAGCAACTGTAAGAGCTAAGTTGAGCTTAAATAGTTTATACAGACTTGAATTGGAAACAAAAAATAATTTACCTGATACGTTTAAGGTTTCTATACTATCCTGAAGATCAGTCAATCGATTTTCATTTAAGCAACTTGAAGTTGACGGTTGATTTAAGAAATTTGGTAATTCTTCTAAAAATGGACTTATTTGTAATGCTATCAATTGCTCTGCCGGTACTTCTGGTGTTGATCGGTTAGTTTCATGATTTCTGAAATTTAATTTTTTTCGTGGAGGAAATAAAATTTCACTCTTTTCAAAACAGCTTTCATCGTCTGATTCCTCTATTTGCCGTTTTTGTGTAGACGTTATGAAGCCTTGGGAAATATTTTCGCTGTTCGCTATGTTTTGCCAATTGTCGATGATAGGCGACAATGGTATACCTTAAGGAAAAATAACAGCAAAATAAATTATCATCCGATTCCGCTAGTCGTATTGTTTAAACAATTGTGACTCCAAGTGACAATAAAATCGAATATTTATACTTTGGTTGGTTCTACAGTTGGTTGCTATATATTATTCTTAAATATATCATAAAATTATATACCATTTGCTTTATCACCCATTTTGATATACTGCACTCAGATAAACTGGAAGTAGTAGTGAAATACTGGAACTTTAATAAATACATTTAATGTGAAATTTTTTTAAAGGTTTGGTGTAAAATTGGTATTAAAATGTACCCTTCCTCTGATGGCACACAAAAAAATTTATATAAAATATCGTTCATGTTGAAAGTTCGAAGTTCAGGGTTAATATCATTGGCAAGTACAATTCCAAGAGCTTGTGATGAATTAATGGGGTTATCATAATATTGTGACACATTTTTGAAAACATGGCCAGTTACTGTCTTTTTACCTGCAACTAAGCCAAAGCGTATAACCTTGAGGACAAATCTGCCAACTGTTAAGCAATAACAATCTGCTTCACTTTCATTTGAAAGATGAAACAAATCAAATTTAGTAGGTTTCCGTTCTAAATCAGCAGCTTTTATTTCTTCTGTTCGCCGGAATATGTTGCAAAATTTTATTTGGTTTCTTAATGATCCTTTTGATAAACTGCATGTAATTTTCATATTTGTAAGCAGAAAATGTATCTAAAGCACCAAATTGTTTAACACAACTAGGTAAATGTAGTAGTGCATGAATATTGAAACTGACTTTGTCCTCTCCATAAATCGATGGAAATTGTTGGACAAACTCATTTATTAGAATGGAAGCTGCATCAGTATTTTGTCTGCAGTATTTGTGGTCTGATAATAGCCTTATAGCGCTATGTAGTAATAAAAAATGGCGAAACATGTTATGATCAACTACGTCTTTAAGAACAATAATTCCTGTGTACAGTAAAAATTGCCTAAATTCAGTGGCTTTCCATAAGGCTAAGTCTCGAAGTGTTCTACAGCTTCGGCCAAATTCGAACGGAGTATGTGAAGAGCATAATGTCAATTTTGAGTTCAAAACTTCTAGATTTACTTTCATGCCTGTAAATTTATTTTTTGAAATCAAACCCAATATTTTTTTTACAACTCCTAAATCGACTATGTGCATAGGATCGAGAGGAAATTGAGATACCATTCCAACATCAATCGTTTCTAATATATTTTCTTTATGCAACAACTCTCGATGATGGTAATTTTGATCCCTTCTGATGCTGTATGACATATCCGTTCTTTCACTTTTAATTTCTGTTTGAAATACCACTCTCTGGTTTTTATATTCACCCATTTGGCAGCATTTGGGACAACTATTTTTTCCAGTATGGTACTGACTGGCAGTAATAAATGATCGTGCTGGGCTATCACATACAAATAACCGTATGTTAAATTTTCTAACAGTTCCTAATTGACCTATTTTAACACCATTTTTGAGAAGAATTTTCGTTTCTTCCACAAATGGTTTCAAAAACTCATTTACGGAATGAGGTTTCTCAAAACCTGAGTAACATCCAACTAAAAATGGGGGTTGATTTGGAAATTCCGAGAAACTTCCAATTATTGGCCACAAAACACGTCGGGAACTTTTAAAGACTTGTAGCCCATCAATTCCTATATCAACCAAGACCAAATCCTTTTCTATTAAAAACTTAAAAGAGTTTGATTTGATGTGATTCTGAATCCCAAAATGTAAATACTCGCCAGGAGCAACGTTGATAATATTAACATTATAATTATTAATTACGCCAGTTTTAGTTTTTAGTAATTTTCTTGCAGTTGTTGGTATATGCTTTACACCGGACTGGATCAGTGTTTTCAACAAATCATCTACATGATTATGTACGACCTTATTTCTAATAGCCCAGAGTTTCAAATTTTTGCTAATTACTGATTCTATATCCTGATCATTGTCGCTGGAGCTATCACTAGAGTCGTATTCATCACCCTCCGAAATATCTACATTAACAACAGGATTATTATCGCTGGAGCTACTAATAGAGTCGTACTCAACCGAAAATTTATCATTACGCTCTGAATTATCTGCATCAGCAACTGGATCCGAAAAAAATAAAGCATTTACATTTTCCGAGCTTGACGCTGTAGACTTTGGAATTGTTATATTATCGAAATTTGGAATAGCTGCCGGCCTTGCGAACGAATCTAGATTTTCATATCTTAATAAATCATTTAAAAATATTTTTTTTTGTGTCGCTAAACGATTCATAAACGTTTTTTTTGACATATTTACGTAAAGTTGAACCAAATTTAGATTTTATATGTGTCAACAATTATCGTACATGTATATTATGTTATTTTTTATCTAATATCTTATCGGTGGATTACCTATATATTCCGTGTAGGTACACTCCGGGAAATATTATAATTATACACAACCACTAAATCTATATACACAAAAATTAACTGTTTTAACTTATTTATATACACTATATTATATTATACGACACGCAAGCACTAAATACAAAGATTATCTATGTTTTGGTTTAAATTGTCCTACTAATCAGAAAAATGTTTATACTTTTTAATTAAATACTCGAACTTTATTTATTTTAATTTGACTCTATGACACAAAAAATGATGATGAAATGTGAAAAACAATACAAATAGCAATACTACAAAAACTACGAAAACGAGATGCAACTACATTATTTTTATATTGCCTACTCGCTTTATTTATATTTTATTTAAAATCGTTTTTGTGTGTGTGAGAAAATGTTTATATGTAGTTTAAACTAATGAACGTACGTTTGCTGGGTTATGTATGTACTAAAAATTGAAAAATATGTATGTACTTAAAATATGTGCTTAAAAAGAAGAAATATGCAAGTAAAATAGCAAAATATGTGGTCAAAAATGTAAAATGTTTAGAAAAAAAACATCAAATACACTTTAGTTAAATATTTATTTCAGTAAATTCATACTACATATCTAAATGTATAAGCAATATTTCATAGTTAAAATCTTATTCTACTAAATATTATATACACCTAGTTTGCATTCAATGCTGTATTGCAATATATAACAAAGTACATTTTTAAATTTTCAAACAAAAACTTGTCGCGGTTGGGACGTAACATATTTTTATACATAGAAAATGACCTTTCTACGTCCACAGATGTAATTGGAGCATGTTTAAATGCCGATATTTCAGATACCGTGAATTGTTCGATCTCATTTGCATTTGCAGGATCTTCAAAAGTAGTTTTAACGGTCTGTAAAATATTCAAACCATGTATTTTTGGATACGACAATTTTTAATTTATTTTTAATTAGTTCACCGACAGCTCCACTAATTGCTTCCAGGAATAAGTTACTTATAGTTATAAACTATTATTTGAAGACTCTAGGCGTTCTATTGCCGTGGTTAGATGACTATAATTACCAGTTATGTAAGCAAAATCATTTTTCAAAGTTGCGTTACCTAATATTGTCTTGTAGTTTTAATGTAAGTAGAATCTTCGTCGTTTATTTCCAAAATAACTTCTTTAATTTTTTCAAAATTTTCATTATAATATGTCACTGCATTCAGGCAGGTCCTCCAGCGAGTAATTATTGGTTGAGGCGGCAACAATAGATTGGGAAATTTTGTTTTAAAAAGCGCAATCCTAGAAGGTGCTTTCAAAAAAACATTTTTGATAGTCGAAACTAGTCGATTTACATCGCTGAAGTTTGATCGAATTGTTTCGCAAACTCTGTGTAATCCATGAACTACACAGGTCACATGTACGATTTTTGGGTAAAATACCTGCATAAATTGAGCGGAGTTCACCATGTAAGGAGCCGCATCTGAAATAAAAAGCAAAATTTTTTCCCTCGAACTTTTCTCCCAATAATTTGACAGAGTCGTCGAACAACCGGGCAATTGTTGAATGGTTGGTTTAATCGAGAACGACAACATACTGTCTGTAGTTTCATCGATTGAAACCCATAAATATTTATTTTGAGTTGCCAGTTTTATTTCGTTCATTTTTTTGTCGTATAGTACTTTAATATATCGCTTTCTTAAAGTTGACGCGTCCGGTATAATCTGATTGGTATATTTTTTTAGGAACGATGAAAACACTGAGTTGTTCAGTTTCGCCAAAAGAATATCAGCAACTAGCATTGCCATACACAAATCCTCGTTGAGTTTCGAATAACTCGAGCTAGCCATTGATTCCTGAAAAAACGGCTGAGAATTTTTTTCTGTTCGTTTTTCTTCCAGTTCCTTATGTTTTTTTATACTATTGACGTGCTGATTTACGAGAGATTTTTGACTCATCAATACCGTTTTTTCACATACTTTACAGTATAAAACTGCCCCGTCTGTCTTGAAAACATCACTGTATTCTTCAACAATTAATTTGGCTTTAATAGTCGCTTTGTTTAATATTTGGCATATTAGAAATATTCAATTTTTTGCTTGTTTGTTTTAAAAAATGGTATAAACGAAGAATAAATAAAAAACCAGAAGACGTTGGATCATACAGCAAATTGAAATGTCAAAATTTAAAACATAATATACCTGAAGTGATCATCGATGCATCAACTAAAAATAAGTACATATATATATTTTTGGTAACGACATCTAATAGTGAACATTCATAGAGTTTTCGATAATTGCTAAAATATTTTGTAAAATATGTATTTATGGAGAAATTATGTACTTAAATGGGGAAATATGTAAAAATATGTATTTATTCAGAAAAATGTAAATATATGTTGTATCAAATATGGCTCATTTTACTCGAAAACTTCTAATTCATATTACTTTCTTATTCATTTTCCTTTTTCATAATCCAAAAAAAAGATGTATTTACATAAGAATCCGAAGTCTAATTTATCACACTTAATAAAAATTATTCATACAATTTTAAAAAATTGTTTATATTTGATTAACAATTAAATAGAAATATAATTAAATATATCGTTTATCAGTCCATCGTTCGGCCGACAGTAACAGAAAAAAATGATTAATTCATCCTGAAATTGATATTAAAGATTGATATATTAATCTTAGTAGATCTAAAATCAGCTATAATTTACGTGGTTTAATTATAGACACTGAAAAATATTTTTTTATATAACAGAAATGTGATTTCAAAAATCTTTAAAAATATGACAGAGGATTTACATCACTTTATTTCTAAAGATTTCCATAGTAAACTCGCGTGACTTTATGTTATCGACACAAATACATAAAGTGTTATATCCGAATTTTACGTTACCTGTTATTTTCAAATTATTTCAGCCGGGTATTGTCAATTTGGTTTTGTTTATTTAATTTTTTTGGTAAAAAATGGGTTTAAAAATGGTAACATAGCGTTTATTTGCCAGTGGTGCCATCTAGTTAATATTCCATAACTACGATAAACTGCCATATGTTGATACGCAAATCTTCAGCAATTTCCCTTAGTTTTATAAGTTCCATATAACTTTTAATACTATAAGGTAGATTATTGCATATTTCCATAGTAAATTCACGTGACATCATGTTATTGACACCAATTAATAAACCTTAATTTACCAGATGGCGCGCCAAATGGTTTTTTAGCGCGCCAAACGTTTTTCAACAAGAATTTTTACATTGTTATTTCCACATTGCGTTTATTTGACAGTGGTGCCATCTAGATAATAACGGTGAACTACCGTAAACTGAGATATCTTGATACGCAAATCTACAGCAATTTCCCTTATGGCTGTTTCCGAAACCAATACTATTTCAAACTAATTTACTCATTTGCCGCCATTTTAAATAAGTAAGAAATTCATCCGAATTGATTTCACTTACTCATTTTGACAGAAACACGGAAACAATAAATTTTTGTGCCTCTATAGATAAAAATTTTGTTTGTACGCATCTTAAATAAGTATGAAAAATCATCCGAATCGATTTATGGCGAGTTTATGCGTTTTTATCTTGCTGCAAAATGTTTACCGACCATATATAAGCCAATCAAAACAAGCCATTTCGTAAACAAATTTCCCCTTCCAAATTAAAATATTACTTATTTTGTCAGTAATGTCAAAACAACAAAAAATTATTTATGTTAACCTATATGAAAAAACGGTAGGCAAAAATTTAATGCTTTTTAATTCATTTGATGAATTAAAATATGCAATTATACTTTCAAGTAATTGGCAGGATATTTTAAAATTATGTGGAAAATAATTTTATTTTAGAATTTAGAACAGTGATGATCAACTATAAATTAGTGGAAACTGCTGTAGATAGTTGAAGACCAAAAAGCTCTGTAGATACATATGTAGCTGGTGAAAACATGTTTAAGCAAATGAAGGCACAGAGCATTTCTTCAATTCTCTGAAATAGTTATAAAAACTTACTGCTATTTGCCATATACGATATTTTGTAATGGTATTATGACACTGGCTTTTTTTCCGACTTTTCTAGCGGCTAGTAAAGACAAATTGAGCGAGAAAAAAAACATGCATACAAAATATACATATGTGTGGGTGAATACAACATAGTACGAAAAAAAATCAATATATGTCAAAAAACCAGCGTTGCTCAAATTGTATAGCAAAAAAAGTGGGCAATTCTAGCAGAAAAGAATTACATTTTGATTCTTTTTTTTTGACATTCACACTTTTTTTGACATCTTCAATTGTAAACATTGGAAACATTGTAAGAATAAAATTTGATTAAAACTTAAAACTTAAAATTTAATTAAACTTACGGTATTTTCAAGCATATAAAAAAAATCATTACCACTTAAAAAATTTGCAAAAGTGGTTGTAATTGGTGCGGGAATTTCAGGACTAGCAGCAGCGCAACAGTTTCAACTATTTGGAATGGATGTTATTGTGTTAGAAGCAAGAGATCGTGTTGGAGGGCGTAGTGCCACATTTCGAAATAATAATTACATTGCTGATCTAGGTGCAATGGTGGTTACTGGAATATGGGGTAAACCTCTAACTATATTGAGCAGACAAACCGGTATGGAAATGGCTCCAATAAAACAAGCTTGTCCAATGTACGGGGCTGGAAAATCAGTACCAAATCATAAAGATGAAATGGTTGAAAGAGAATTTAATAGACTGCTCGAGTTCACAAGTTCTCCCATCAATTAGATTTTAATTATGCCGGAAATAATCCAGTATCATTAGGCCAAGCATTGGAATGGATTATACGATTACAAGAAAAACATGTTAAAGAAACACCAGTGCAACATTTAAATAATGTGATCCAACAACATAAAAATATGTATATTGAGAATGAGTTTAATGTACGTTTAGCCATTGGTTTAGCTCACCGTCAATTGCATGTTCTTTGGGCTGACGTAGAACAGTTGAATTTAAATCAAATGGAATCAAAACTCAAAGAAATGGAAATGAATCCTCCAATTGATGTATATCTGTCATCAAACGATCGTCAAATTTTAGATTGGCACTTTGCAAATTTAGAATTCGCTAATGCGACACCACTAAACACTTTGTCCTTAAAACATTGAGACCAAGATGACGATTTTGAATGCATTGGCAATCATACAACTGTGCGAAATGGATATTCATGTGTTCCAATCGCGTTACCGGAGGGATTGGATAAAGTATTTTCCTGGCGGTGTGGAGGTTACTACGGAAAATTTTAAAACCAATAATTCATCAGTACCTTATAAAGCTGATCTAGTCTTATGTACCCTTACGTTAGGCGTACTGAAAATTGCCGTATCTCCATCATCCAATCAATTAAACACGGTTAAATTTGATCCCCTCTTCTGGAGTGGAAACAAGCGGCCATTCAACGTTTGGGATTCGGAACTTTAAATAAAGTTGTGCTGTGCTTCGATCGAATATTTTGGGATACTTCGTCAAATTTGTTTGGTCATGTTGGTAGTACAACTGCAAGTCGTAGTGAGTTATTTTTATTTTGGAGTATTTCGCAATCACCGGTATTGTTAGTCCTTGTGGCTGGACAGTCCGCGGCAATTATGGAAAACGTATCTGATGATGTAATTGTAGGACATTGTATTGCCGTACTCAAAGGTATTTTCAAAAATTCGGCAGTACCACAACCAAAATAAACTAGTAACAAGATGGCATGATGATCCTTACAGGGCCCGAGGATCTTACAGTTTTGTCTCAGTTGGATCATCCGGTTCAAATTATGATTTACTCGCCGCGCCTGCCTGTAACACCAACATCTCAAACCGATTCGAAGAATGACGATAAAGAATTACCACGGTTATTTTTTGCTGGAGAACACACAATACGAAATTATTCAGCTACCGTGCATGGTGCATTTTTAAGTGGACTTCGAGAAGCTGGAAGAATTGTAGACTACTCTTTAGGTTTTCAGTCACTTTCTACATAAATACTGATTTATTAACGACAAGATTACACTGAGTATTCATTTTCGTAAATATGATTATAATATTTTTGGTGTGATAATAAAAAAAATAAAATGAAAATTCTAAGAAAAACGAAAAGTTGTAACATTTAAAAGTTTATTGTAATTTATATTTTTTTTACAATAAAATGGTGATTTTAATCTTATTTTGTTTATGTTTACGTTTTGTGATGCTGACGCACGTGGCGTCCATTATAATAATGTTGTCTCCTGTTCCTTTCTCTTTCTTACTAAAATTGGTTTACAGCACTTTATCGCACTTCAAAACTAGCCAGTGTCATAATACCATAAACAGTGATAGCGAACTTCAAAATGAAGGCTTCTAGATTTAGGTAAATAGATTAAAGATGCTGCACGAAATTGTTCTGCGGTACATTTGGCCCGCGGGCCAACTTAACAAAACTAAATTTTTTAAAAATTTTGTAAGTCATACCAACAAAACAAATTTTTATTTTATTTTTTAGCTCTTTTTGTGGCTCAATTGATGTTTTAGATCTTTATGGAAACATAAAGTAGCAATAAATATTTTTGTTTATAGCTGTCATCATAATACATATATATTAACTATTATCTGTGTATGTTGTGAATGTTCATGTAAGTTAAAACTATTTATTTTATTTTTAATTATATTTATTAACTTCAAAAAATAAGCCACAAATAGAGCTAAAAAATAAATAATTTTTTTTTGTTTCGTTGGTATGACACTGCAGTACAATTTCAAACGACAAAAAAAAATTTAACTTTGTTATGTTGGCCCGCGGGCCAGATGTCCCGAACAATTTCGTGAAGGCGCCTTTAAACCATAGAAACATATTAATTCTTATGTGGCAGCATTTGTTTTGTTTACATTTTTTATTATTGCATAAAGCCTCTATTTCATTGTGAAAAATTTACTGTCAGCAAATCTATAGACGGTTTTGGTGATGCTCTCCTAAAGATAATAAAATAATGTATGCATTGCATCAGTATGTATAAAGTTTAGATCCCTGCAATACCATGTCAATTGTCAAATGTGTTTTTCTTTCTAATTCTTTCTTTTTTTTTTTGTATATTCTACTTCAATTCTAGAATCTAAACGCCAAATTAACTAATTTATATTTTATTTTGTTATACGTGCAAGGTTTGTAATTAGTGAATTGGATCTATGCAATAAGTACATTAACAAATACGTCTAATGTCAGATTCGGAGTTCATGTTCCATTTACTGTATATTTTATTAATTATTTGTTTATTGTATCCACCAACTGAGATAATATCATTAGGATTTACAATAGAAAATTTGTTCTCAAAATATTTAGGCATCGAATCAAACGACTTTGTACAGCATCATATACGAAGAACCAGTTTAACAATATTTATTCATTCGTTGCTGCCATTAGGATATGTTGTAATATATCATAGTAGCTTTTATGATACACATGTATTTAATAATCCCTTGTGGGCGGGAATCTGGAATTCTATAATTATTTTAGTTGGATTTTTGCCTTTGATTGCATTCTTGTTAATTTGGAGGTGGTCCCAAAATCATTGGACAAACCATCCAATATGTAAAACATTAATGAAATTTACAAATACCAACTCGAGGTGGGAAGCTATTGCTGAAGATATTAACATAGAGTTTATAAGGTAGTAGGTATCTAAATGTAAATACCAGAAAGTAATTAAGAGTTTAAATATATTTTAGAGATGACAAAATAGTGATTCGTAGCAACTCAATTCATACGGTTATTGCAACGGAAAACTGGATAATAAAAGTAACTCCCTACCAACTGTTATTGGGGCATCAAAGTGATACAGCCCTAATTGCACTCTCAACGGATTCTCACACGTTAAACCCGGATACTTCAGATTCAGTCCAATTTGTTAATATAGAAGTGAAACCAATTAGAAATGGTGTGAAAACCTTTAAAATACGAATAAACGCTTTAGATTTTCGAGATCTACAAGATCGTATAAATCGACCTATAACAATTTTAATGAACGTACAATTTCATCGAACGATTTTGGAAAGATGGGTCGAAGCGTTTAAAGAACAAATTACTTTAAATCCACGATACGATATTAGTAGTGAACAAATAAACGATTCTTGTTTTGCTTGTATGATGTCGGAACCAAATATTAAACTTCAGAAGCAGTGTTCAGATATTGCAGAGGATGGTGAAATTGTACCTAATCTTTGTGGAAATTGCTACTGTCGTCCAATGTGGTGCGTTGCTTGTATGGCGAAATGGTTTGCCTCACGACAAAATCAATTCGAACATGAAGTTTGGTTGGAGCAAAAATGTACATGTCCTATGTGTAGAGCATCGTTTTG
This sequence comes from Tipula unca, assembly GCA_951394425.1. Taxonomy (NCBI): domain Eukaryota; kingdom Metazoa; phylum Arthropoda; class Insecta; order Diptera; family Tipulidae; genus Tipula; species Tipula unca. The sequence goes on from OX596381.1 coordinate 107,338,681, forward strand.
CATCCTTGATGTTTGTTACATTAATAAAATAGATTAAGTCAATTATCTATCTACCTATTATAAAATTTAAAATAAAATTTACAGAAATTTATGATTTTGTAAATAACAAGAAAAATAGTCTTTTAATGAAGTCGGGTGTTTCCCCACAATGCTCCAACTTATCCATAGCATAGTATATATCAAATTAATACCAATATTTGACAGGCCGATTTTTCATATCAAATTTTAAATTGCATTAGTAGTGGTCGCGGAATAACAAACAAAAATCGCTCCATACAAATCCTATTAAAACTACTTTTTTTTGCAATTTGTTGTCTTGGATTTGAAATTATTTATAAATTAGGTCCAAAGCCACTTTTTCATGTACCTGAGTACAAAAACCAATATGTTTTCGTTCAATTTAAGGATGAAAATTATTCAATTTCCACACTTTTATTTCATGAATTTCAATAATTCTCAGTCGGGATTTTCAGGGGAAAATAAGAGAAAATAATAATTTTGGCTCTTCGTGTCTCATTCATTATTCATATTAAACATTAATAAATAAAATCTTCTATATTAATAAGTCTGACTATTTCAAAATTTATAGAGACAAACTGCCTCTTTTTCATTGTGTTGGTTGTGTCAAAACCGTCTATAATACGGTATTACGGTTTTGGTTGTGTACATATACATCGACAATAAAAATTTAAAATGAAACAACTGATACCAATGTATTATATTTTGTTTTTTCACAAAGGAATATCAATAAAAATAAAAAAATACATTAGAAACAACAATCTGTATATAAATATATTTTTTCACCAACACAACCAACAACAAAGAGGCAAAATCAAATTAGTAAAAATCAGTGAAAAAATCAGTCAGGATTTTCAGTTTTCGTTTAAGGTGCCTTCACGAAATTGTTCAGGACATTTGGCCCGCGAGCCAACATAACAAAGTTAAATTTTTTTCAATTTTTGAAATTTTACTACAGTGTTATACCAACGAAACAAAAAAAAATTATTTATTTTTTTTTATTTGCGCCTTATTTTTTGAAGTTACATGAACATTCACAACATACAGATAATAAATAATATTATATATTATGATGACAGCTACAATAAAAAATATTTATAGCTACTTTATGTTTCCATAAAGAGCTAAAACATCAATTGACCCACAATTGATTTTTTTTCGTTTTGTTGGTATAATACTAGTACAAATTCAAAATTTTAAAAAAATTTAACTTTGTTAAGTTGGCCAAATGTTCCGCAGAACAATTTCGTGTAGGCTAGGCACCTTAATGCGCGATTTACACGTTCCAACAATGTTGGCCAACAAAAAATGAAGAGATTAGTATATCGCGAAATTTATTTGAAAGACAAGAACAAACATATAAACAAACAAAATTTTGTTGAACTTATTTTCTTTTTTTTTTAAATTTGTTTCCATAAAAATAAAATTTGTTGCTATAAAATATACTCGACCCGAGTATAGTTTATAGCAACAAACACAATTAAAATGGCGATTTTTTTCTATTGTCAAATATTTATAGCGCAAAACCAATAAATAAACCGAAATAGCCATGAGGGGCAAGGATTTCACTGTTTATTCATTGTTTTCGTTTTAGAAAAAGAAATATAGCTACAAGAAAGAGCGTTGTGCACCAAAATTACCCGTCAAAAGTTTTATTGTAATTTGACACCGACAAAAAATTATAGCACGACGCCATTTTTGTATTATGCGTATCTCTTTTTATCGCATACACATTTTTTCTATTGCGTGTAGCTCTGAATGTCTACAAAAAATGTTGGAAACAAATTGTTGGAACGTGTAAATCGCGCATATTACTTTATTATATATTTCAGTATACTATCTATCAAAAATATAGTCGGTTCAAATTATATTTTTAACGACATATTTCATGATAGTCTACTTTTTTTTACAATTTCGATTCGATCGAAGTTTTTTTTGTGGTATTTTGATATAACTATATATACGTTTTTGATTTACATACATAGTTATTGTGATTTGATTAGTGTAATGAAATTTGTATAAAACATTAATGCGTTCCAACAAATTTTTTCCAACATTTTTTGTAGACATTCACAAAAAATGTGTATGCGATAAAAATAGATAACGCATAATACAAAAATGGCGTCGTGCTATAATATTTTGGCGGTGTCAAATTACAATATAATTTTTGATGGATAGTTGTGGTGCACAACGCTCGTTCTTGTAGCTATATTTATTTTTCTAAAACGAAAACAATGAATAAACAGTGAAACCCTTGCCGCTCATGGCTATTTCGGTTTGTTCATTGGTTTTACGTTATAAAAATTTGACAATTAATGCGCGATTTACACGTTCCAACAATGTTGGCCAACAAAAAATGAAGAGATTAGTATATCGCGAAATTTATTTGAAAGACAAGAACAAACATATAAACAAACAAAATTTTGTTGGACTTATTTTCTTTTTTTTTTAAATTTGTTTCCATAAAAATAAAATTTGTTGCTATAAAATACACTCGACCCGAGTATATTTTATAGCAACAAACACAATTAAAATGGCGATTTTTTTTTATTGTCAAATATTTATAGCGCAAAACCAATAAATAAACCGAAATAGCCATGAGCAGCAAGGATTTCACTGTTTATTCATTGTTTTCGTTTTAGAAAAAGAAATATAGCTACAAGAAAGAGCGTTGTGCACCAAAATTACCCGTCAAAAGTTTTATTGTAATTTGACACCGACAAAAAATTATAGCACGACGCCATTTTTGTATTATGCGTATCTCTTTTTATCGCATACACATTTTTTCTATTGCGTGTAGCTCTGAATGTCTACAAAAAATGTTGGAAAAAAATTGTTGGAACATGTAAATCACGCATAAAAAATCGCCATTATAATTGTGTTTGTTGCTATAAAATATACTCGACCCGAGTTTACTCGAACAAATTTTATTTTTATGGAAACAAATTTAAAAAAAAAGAAAAAAGTCCAACATAATTTTGATCGTTTAAGCCTCTATTCCATTGTGAAAAATTTACTGTCAGCAAAACCAAAATGGGATAAAAATATAGATTTGCTGGTGGTGCGAAAGAAACAAAAAACTTCATCAGCAAAATTTTACTGGAGAGAAAAATGTGTTTGTGTTAGTGTGTTGCCATAATTTATTATAGAAAAGTATCAAGTTGAGTATTTTTTATGGCAACATTTACACACATCGACATAAAAATTGTGTGCGGATACGAAATTTTTTTCACACACATGTTTGGATATTTTTATGGTCAAATGTTATTTTTTTGTACATTTTTTTTTTAATATTTCAGACGTTATAATAACAAATTATTATTATTATTATTATTAATTATATTACAATAAACTATTTATTATGTAATAACATATGAATAAATGAATAAAATTATGTTCGCACTCTAGACATAAAAAAAATTATGAAATTTGTTGGTTATGTTACAGAAGATGTCAAAACGTAACCATAAAAGTTTCGCTATAAAATAAAAAGTAAAAAAACTACTATCTCTGTTACACTAATGGAGTTTTTTCTTTTCTTTCTCCTTTCATTATGGCAACAAAAAAATGTTGGCAGTAAATTTTTCACAATGGAATAGAGGCTTTATCTGTTTGTTAATTCTTGTCTTTCAAATGAATTTCGCGATATACTAATCTCTTCATTTTTTGCTGGCCAACATTGTTGGAACGTGTAAATCACGCATTAAAGACAAATTTCAATATTCAAACAAAGTTATGCGGCTTACTTCACTCCCGGTATTGGTTCACGTTAGAAATAAGCGAGCTACCAAAAATCGCTTGGTCGCACAATAAAATATTTTCGTGAATATTTTTGTGTACATAAAATAAAATATTCAAAATAAATGTGGTAAAATATTCAAAATAAATAAAAACACCGCAATAATTATTATTAAATTAAATTAAATTAATTTTAATGGTTTTAATATTATATTTAAATTATAAGCACTATCATACACATAATTTAAATATAAATTTAAAAAAAAACAAACAAAAACTGAAACCAAAAAATTTTCTAACCTTAAAATGTACTTATACCCAAAAAAAATTGAATTTTGTCAACCAACATGTAACAGTGTTGGTGTCGTGGATTCACACGAAGCAAAATTGTATCAATTATAATTGGGTAACTACCCAAGTATTTTTACTTTCGATAATTTTCTCATAATTCGTACATACTATGTATAATCTAAACTTAGTTTCGAATTTAACTACGTTTAGGTTTCGAATTAAGCTAAGAAAGCGTATGAGTCTTGTCGCGATAAGTCGAAACTGGACGAAACTCAATATGTATACAAAAATTGTGCGCATGTGTTTATGTTTATACATTTCAAAATAAAAATTGGCGGGAATAATAATTCACATGTGTGCGTAAATATATTAAATTTGAATTTTGGCGGGTGATTTAATTTAAAAACCGTTTAATTTCAGTATTATATATGTGTTCTAAATATTTTTACTTTGTAGCGCCGCCCAATACCAATATATAATAGGCCGATTTTCTACATCAATTTTGAAATTGCATATGTATGCATCGAGTAATAACAAACAAAAATCGCTCCATACAAATCATATGAAAACTACTTTTTTTTTTGCATTTTTTGGTCTTAGATTTGTAATAACTTCTAAATTAGGCCCAAAGACACTTTTTCATGTACCTGAGTACAAGGAACAATATGTTTTCGTTCATTTTAAGATGAAAAATTATTCAATTTCCACACTTTTCATTCATGAATTTCAACAACTCTCAGTCAAGATTATCATTATTTTTTTAGGGGTAAATATGAGAAATTAATAATTTTCGCTATTCGTGTCCCTTATTATTCATATTAAACTGCATCTGTTTCACATTCGAAATAAGCGAGCTAACAAAAATCGGTTGGTGTGAGTGACAGAGATAAATAAAATTTTTACGAAAACAAATGGAATGAAACCAGTGTTACCACTCAGAAAAAATTTAAAGTATCTATTTAATAATAAAAAAGGTATCCATAAAAGTATCCAATTTAAGTTTCATTAAAAAAAGTTAAATAGGTTCGTATATTTGTATACGAGAATATATTTATTCAAAATAAAATAAAATTTTATAAGTTTTCAATCACATTTTTCTTATATGCTAACTTAAATAAAATACAAAATTTGGTTTAATTCATAAATGTTGAATCCCTGCTACCATTTAAGGCATTTATAAATAAATAATCTAATAAAATAGATAAAATAGGTCTTAAATAAGGAATCAACCATGTCAATTAACAAACGATTGGTTTTTTTGTGCTTTGTCTGATTAAGGTCGGAAAAAATACATTCAGCAGCTGCAGAACTATGGAGTAGACTCATCAAACCCATCATAAAATTGGATAATTTTCTAGAAACAGGTTCTCCCAATGAATTGTTCAATTCACCAAGTTTTAGCCAAAATTGTTCAACGTTTTTTCTATCTAAGGTATTTAGATGTGTTGAAATGACGAGTAATTTGAGCTTGTCTAGAATTTCGTCTTTGTCACTTTCACTACTAATTAGATTAGGAAACGCATTTAATAACGGGACTAAATTTACAGGTTCTGAAAGAATTTTTTCCGGATCTATCAAACAAAAATATTTAAAAATTGGATTACTAAAGTCAAATCGTTTTAGTATTTCAAATTGTCGATTTGTCATTGTCGGTACGGACGGTATGAAATGGATGACAAAAGAACAAATAGATAAAAATAAAATTATCCCTCGAAACAAATCAATTCAGCAATTTATTCAGCACTAACTAAAATGAAATTTGATTTCCAGTACAAAGAAATGGTAATCAATATTCAAAATTATATGCAATTGTATCCAGCAAACAAAAAGTATCATATATAGTCCGTTCAGTATCCAAATCCTAAATTTAATGACGAAAAGTATCCAATGGATACTATAGTATCCAAAACGGTAACACTGAATTGAAAACACGCGGAAATTCTCAGGAAGAGTATAAAATACAATATAAAATATTTATAATTTACACACACATGCAAACCGGAGAAAATATACTCAACTTGAATTTCTGTAATTATAAATTTTAGTTATACATTTTTAGTGGGAGAAATATGACGCACAATTTCACGTGGGCGTTTTATTGTTGGAATGATGCATTTATTGAATTAAATTAATTTTTTTTATGATCAACTAGTTTATTATAATTTATGTTTTACAAAAAAAATGTTTGCTATCATATATTTGTTGCACATAAATAATAATAAACTAGTAAATTCATTTTAATAAATTAATTTAATTCAATAAATATAATTATACCAGCAATAAAGCGCCCACGCAAAATTGTGCGTCATATCTCTTTGACTAAAAATGTGTAACTAAAATTTATAATTATAGAAATTCAATTTCTCCGGTTTGCATGTGTGTGTAAATTAAAAATATTTTATTTTGTATTTTATACTCTTCCTGAGAATCCCCACCTATTTTCATTCCATTTGTTTTCGTAAAAATTCTATTTATCCCTGTCACTCACACCAAGTGATTTTTGTTAGCTCGCTTATTTCGAATGTGAAACAGATGCAGTTTAATACGAATAATAAGGGACACGAATAGCGAAAATTATTAATTTCTCATATTTTCCCCTAAAAAAATAAGGAAAATCTAGACTGAGAGTTGTTGAAATTCATGAATGAAAAGTGTGGAAATTGAATAATTTTTCATCTTAAAATGAACGAAAACATATTGTTCCTTGTACTCAGGTACATGAAAAAGTGTCTTTGGACCTAATTTAGAAGTTATTACAAATCTAAGACCAAAAAATGCAAAAAAAAAACTAGTTTTCATATGATTTGTATGGAGCGATTTTTGTTTGTTATTACTCGACACATACATATGCTATAACAGACTTGTCAGGCCATTAATACATAGGCATTGCGCCGCCCTATACTCGTATATGTCAAAACCGTCTATAATACAAGCCGGAACAAACGCTGCGCACGCAGATACCACAAAAGAATAATGCACACGCGAATGTATTAGTTACCATGTAAATCAAAACAAAATTGATACAATTTATTTTGCTTCGTGTAAATTCACGACACCAACACTGTTGCGTGTTTGCTGTCATTCAGTTTTGGCATATACATATACGACACATACTATCGCGTGTGTAGTCAAAAAAATTTAATAGTATACATGCATTGCCTCCTTTATACACTGGCCAATACCAATATATAATAGGCCGATTTTCTACATCAATTTTGAAATTGCATATGTATGCATCGAGTAATAACAAACAAAAATCGCTCCATACAAATCATATGAAAACTAGTTTTTTTTTTGCATTTTTTGGTCTTAGATTTGTAATAACTTACAAATTTGGCCCAAAGACACTTTTTCATGTACCTGAGTACAAGGAACAATATGTTTTCGTTCATTTTAAGATGAAAAATTATTCAATTTCCACACTTTTCATTCATGAATTTCAACAACTCTCAGTCAAGATTATCATTATTTTTTTAGAGGTAAATATGAGAAATTAATAATTTTCGCTATTCGTGTCCCTTATTATTCATATTAAACTGCATCTGTTTCACATTCGAAATAAGCGAGCTAACAAAAATCGGTTGGTGTGAGTGACAGAGATAAATAAAATTTTTACGAAAACAAATGGAATGAAAACACGCGGAAATTCTCAGGAAGAGTATAAAATACAATATAAAATATTTATAATTTACACACACATGCAAACCGGAGAAAATATACCCAACCAATGCCTATGTATTCATGGCCTGACAAGTCTGTTATAGCATATGTATGTGTCGAGTAATAACAAACAAAAATCGCTCCATACAAATCATATGAAAATTACTTTTTTTTTTGCATTTTTTGGTCTTACATTTGTAATAACTTATAAATTAGGCCCAAAGACACTTTTTCATGTACCTGAGTACAAGGAACAATATGTTTTCGTTCATTTTAAGATGAAAAATTATTCAATTTCCACACTTTTCATTCATGAATTTCAACAACTCTCAGTATAGATTTATCTTATTTTTTTAGGGGAAAATATGAGAAATTAATAATTTTCGCTATTCGTGTCCCTTATTATTCGTATTAAACTGCATCTGTTTCACATTCGAAATAAGCGAGCTAACAAAAATCGGTTGGTGTGAGTGACAGGGATAAATAGAATTTTTACGAAAACAAATGGAATGAAAATAGGTGGGGATTCTCAGGAAGAGTATAAAATACAAAATAAAATATTTTTAATTTACACACACATGCAAACCGGAGAAATTGAATTTCTATAATTATAAATTTTAGTTACACGTTTTTAGTCGAAGAGATATGACGCACAATTTCACGTGGGCGTTTTATTGCTGGTATAATTATATTTATTGAATTAAATTAATTTATTAAAATGAATTTACTAGTTTATTATTATTTATGTGCAACAAATATATGATAGCGAACATTTTTTTTGTAAAACATAAATTATAATAAACTAGTTGATCATAAAAAAAATTAATTTAATTCAATAAATGCAACATTCCAACAATAAAACGCCCACGTGAAATTGTGCGTCATATTTCTCCCACTAAAAATGTATAACTAAAATTTATAATTACAGAAATTCAAGTTGAGTATATTTTCTCCGGTTTGCATGTGTGTGTAAATTATAAATATTTTATATTGTATTTTATACTCTTCCTGAGAATTTCCGCGTGTTTTCATTCCATTTGTTTTCGTAAAAATTCTATTTATCTCTGTCACTCACACCAACCGATTTTTGTTAGCTCGCTTATTTCGAATGTGAAACAGATGCAGTTTAATATGAATAATAAGGGACACGAATAGCGAAAATTATTAATTTCTCATATTTACCCCTAAAAAAATAATGATAATCTTGACTGAGAGTTGTTGAAATTCATGAATGAAAAGTGTGGAAATTGAATAATTTTTCATCTTAAAATGAACGAAAACATATTGTTCCTTGTACTCAGTTACATGAAAAAGTGTCTTTGAGCCTAATTTATAAGTTATTACAAATCTAAGACCAAAAAATGCAAAAAAAAAAGTAGTTTTCATATGATTTGTATGGAGCGATTTTTGTTTGTTATTACTCGATGCATACATATGCAATTTCAAAATTGATGTAGAAAATCGGCCTATTATATATTGGTATTGACCCAACTTGAATTTCTGTAATTATAAATTTTAGTTATACATTTTTAGTGGGAGAAATATGACGCACAATTTCACGTGGGCGTTTTATTGTTCGAATGATGCATTTATTGAATTAAATTAATTTTTTTTATGATCAACTAGTTTATTATAATTTATGTTTTACAAAAAAAATGTTCGCTATCATATATTTGTTGCACATAAATAATAATAAACTAGTAAATTCATTTTAATAAATTAATTTAATTCAATAAATACAATTATACCAGCAATAAAACGCCCACGTGAAATTGTGCGTCATATCTCTATGACTAAAAATGTGTAACTAAAATTTATAATTATAGAAATTCAATTTCTCCGGTTTGCATGTGTGTGTAAATTAAAAATATTTTATTTTGTATTTTATACTCTTCCTGAGAATCCCCACCTATTTTCATTCCATTTGTTTTCGTAAAAATTCTATTTATCCCTGTCACTCACACCAAGTGATTTTTGTTAGCTCGCTTATTTCGAATGTGAAACAGATGCAGTTTGCTATGAGTATTAAGGGACACGAATAGCGAAAATTATTAATTTCTCATATTTACCCCTAAAAAAATAATGAAAATCTAGACTGAGAGTTGTTGAAATTCATGAATGAAAAGTGTGGAAACTGAATAATTTTTCATCTTAAAATGAACGAAAACATATTGTTCCTTGTACTCAGGTACATGAAAAAGTGTCTTTGGGTCTAATTTATAAGTTATTACAAATCTAAGACCAAAAAATGCAAAAAAAAAGTAGTTTTCATATGATTTGTATGGAACGATTTTTGTTTGTTATTACTCGACACATACATATGCTATAACGGACTTATCAGGCCAGTAATACATAGGCATTGCACTGGCCTATGACTACACACAATTTTTGTCAATGACGTCATATTATGTCTCCACCCAATGCCTATGTATTCATGGCCTGACAAGTCTGTTATAGCATATGTATGTGTCGAGTAATAACAAACAAAAATCGCTCCATACAAATCATATGAAAATTACTTTTTTTTTTGCATTTTTTGGTCTTACATTTGTAATAACTTATAAATTAGGCCCAAAGACACTTTTTCATGTACCTGAGTACAAGGAACAATATGTTTTCGTTCATTTTAAGATGAAAAATTATTCAATTTCCACACTTTTCATTCATGAATTTCAACAACTCTCAGTATAGATTTATCTTATTTTTTTAGGGGAAAATATGAGAAATTAATAATTTTCGCTATTCGTGTCCCTTATTATTCGTATTAAACTGCATCTGTTTCACATTCGAAATAAGCGAGCTAACAAAAATCGGTTGGTGTGAGTGACAGGGATAAATAGAATTTTTACGAAAACAAATGGAATGAAAATAGGTGGGGATTCTCAGGAAGAGTATAAAATACAAAATAAAATATTTTTAATTTACACACACATGCAAACCGGAGAAATTGAATTTCTATAATTATAAATTTTAGTTACACGTTTTTAGTCGAAGAGATATGACGCACAATTTCACGTGGGCGTTTTATTGCTGGTATAATTATATTTATTGAATTAAATTAATTTATTAAAATGAATTTACTAGTTTATTATTATTTATGTGCAACAAATATATGATAGCGAACATTTTTTTTGTAAAACATAAATTATAATAAACTAGTTGATCATAAAAAAAATTAATTTAATTCAATAAATGCAACATTCCAACAATAAAACGCCCACGTGAAATTGTGCGTCATATTTCTCCCACTAAAAATGTATAACTAAAATTTATAATTACAGAAATTCAAGTTGAGTATATTTTCTCCGGTTTGCATGTGTGTGTAAATTATAAATATTTTATATTGTATTTTATACTCTTCCTGAGAATTTCCGCGTGTTTTCATTCCATTTGTTTTCGTAAAAATTCTATTTATCTCTGTCACTCACACCAACCGATTTTTGTTAGCTCGCTTATTTCGAATGTGAAACAGATGCAGTTTAATATGAATAATAAGGGACACGAATAGCGAAAATTATTAATTTCTCATATTTACCCCTAAAAAAATAATGATAATCTTGACTGAGAGTTGTTGAAATTCATGAATGAAAAGTGTGGAAATTGAATAATTTTTCATCTTAAAATGAACGAAAACATATTGTTCCTTGTACTCAGTTACATGAAAAAGTGTCTTTGAGCCTAATTTATAAGTTATTACAAATCTAAGACCAAAAAATGCAAAAAAAAAAGTAGTTTTCATATGATTTGTATGGAGCGATTTTTGTTTGTTATTACTCGATGCATACATATGCAATTTCAAAATTGATGTAGAAAATCGGCCTATTATATATTGGTATTGCTCCACCGATAGATGGAATAAAGTTAAATAAAAATATTTATTTTTGCTTTATGTTTCGAAAATTCGTCTTTATTTTTTTTAGTCTCCTTCATTACGTCGAAGTGAGAGGATGTTCGTTTTTGCCAAATGGAAATAAAATGCGCTTTTTTTTATATATTTTATAGATAATTTCAATACGTTTAGTAATTATAATAATTTTTTGTTTTGAGTTTAATTTCGAATCCAAAGTATCAGACCATTGTTTCTTGGGGGTCCAAGGAATATTAGGTTCCAAGAAAGTATCGGGAAATATTAATCGAAAATCTGAAAATTTTATCGACGGCATGATGCCATTCACCATATGGTAACCGATTCAGTTGAAATTGTATTTCAGTCTTTTAAAATGAGCCCCGCCACACAAGCGGCCGATAGTCGTAGGTAGATCATATTTTTCCCTTTCGCCCACGGAAGCAGGTGAATCTGGTGACGATATATACACGGTTGCGCAATTATTTAAAATTAATCGGCCGGCTGCTGTATCCTCCGAAACATCTTTTCCCAGTATCATTAGGGCAAATAATTCACCAGAATGAGAATATTTTGGTGTACTTGTAGCCATACCGCTCGGTGTCAATAAATAATTCGTTACAATCGATAATTTAGTCGTTAGATTATATTGCGCCACTTGTTCATATCGGGCGATCTCTTCAACATACAAAAGTTCATGGATCCGATTACGATAATTATTTTTTGTTAATCGTTTCTCCATTATGGGCGACTGAGTAAGGGTGAATGTTGCAGCTTTTGGACATGGATACCGTTCAAGCAAATCTTTTTCACGTTTCACATCACTAGCGTACGCAGGCGTTTGTAAATGATGCATCACATTTGTTGTAAACAAAACTAAGTCCCTATATTCTTCAGTCCATCGTCCATCAATCAAATTATTTTTGTACTACACTGTTTAAATCTTTTTCACGTTTCACATTACTAGCGTACGCAGGCGTTTGTAAATGATGCATCACATTTGTTGTAAACAAAACTAAGTCCCTATATTCTTCAGTCCATCGTTCGGCCGACGAGAGTACCATCTCCTTATTTATTTCTTGAATTTTATCTGCATCGGCGACTGGAATCGTGATTTCGTCAATACATAATTGATAATTACATAAAAAACTGTCAAAATCAAAAAAAGAAAACCAATAATAGTATAAAAACAAACAATTCTTTTTATTCAACTATGCGCTACTAGCGTCGAAAAATTAAACTTAATTCGCAGCCAAAATGATAATATGTAATAAAATAAAATACATTATGATTATAACATAAATTTAATTAAAAGTTACAATTTATGCTATAATAAATATAATTTAATTCACATAAATGAAATTTTCTACCTATTTAAGATAAAAGATGGACAAAGGGACGCAATTCTTCTCACCTCGACATATTATAGCAAACTAAAAAAAATAAAAACAATATTTACAAAATAAGATAAAAAATTTGTTTGTTATTTTACTGCCGCTAGAGGCGTTATTGTAAAATGATATTTTTATAAAATATACTTAAGTATGCGCATAAAAGAGTAATGATTGTACTGTAAATTAATAAAAAATTATAATTTATTTATATCAATAAATAAAATATAATTTATTAAAACTTAATTTACGTAATAATAAAGAAAACTAAAAAGAACGAGACGCATATGTTCCCACCTTGGCATAACGAAACAGACTAAAAAAAAAAACAATAACGTTATCCACAAAAAGGAAAAAAACATATTTTTACTTTACTTTACCGGTTTACCCCATCTGGAGATAGAGACATAATTTGACGTCATCATTTGTAGTCATAGGCCAGTGTATTTAGAAGGCAATGATACATGTCATTCCGGCTTGTATTATAGACGGTTTTGTATATGTACTAAAACTAACCACTAATACTATGTTAAATAAATACTGTGTCTGGCTCACTTGCTATTGTGTAATTGATCAGAACGGACGTGTTTTTTTTATTTCCTTAAACTAAATAACCCTTTCAATTGCACAGTCGATAATAATAATTTATCTACAGGTTATGGGCCCAGGAACGCTCAAGCAAGTTTAAAAGTAAAATAAGTTTTACATTAAAGCAAATAAAAAAAAAAAGAAAATAGTGAATATTCGCATTGTTCGAGAACGTTCGTTTGTTTTTTTTTTATATTTCATAATTTTTTTAGTTGGTGTTACTGTTGAGTCATTCAATCGAGTTGTGAAATTGTGTTTCGGACCAATAAACGTGTGTCGTTTTGGAAATCAATAGTCAAAAATTGATTTAAACACAACGAAACTCAAAATTAATTATCGTTCTAAATTCCTGTGTCGATTTAAAACAAGAAAATTAATTAAAAATGTCGAATGACAGTGCGTGGAATGGAATTGAAAAACTCAAGGGTAGTGAAAATTATCATACGTGGCAATACACAATCAGAAACTTGTTAAAATTAAATGATTATGAAAAATGTATTGTGTCCGGTACTGGTGCAGAAACTGATGAATCTAAATTACGTCGGGCGAAGGCTAGAATTGAGTTGAGTGTTGATCCATCAGTATATGTTCACATAGAAAAATCAACAACAGCTGCTGAAACATGGACAAAATTACAAGAATTTTACAAGACGCTTATCGCGTCGTATTGGACTATTGAGGAAATTGGTGACGATTCGATTGGAAAGTAGTGACTCCATGAATCAATATATTTCTCAAATGTTTGAAACTGCAAATAAATTGAACGGTATCGGGTTTCCAGTTGATGATGAATGGCTCGGTAGTATTTTATTGGCCGGTTTGCCTAACGACTTTGCTCCAATGATTATGGGACTCGAAAGTAGTGGTACTAAGATTACGGCAGATCTAATTAAATCTAAATTACTTGATTCGGAGTATAACGCAAAATCAAACGGTAGTGGTTCGGCATTTTATGGAAACGGTGGAAAAACGAACAATAACAAAAAATGTTTTTCGTGTAATAAACGTGGTCATAAAGCAGACAAGTGTCCACAGAAATCCGGTTCCAAGAAAAACGGTAAAAATCCTAACAAGAACGGTAAAGACAATAAAAAAGGTAATGCTACAGAAAAATCAGCATTCATTGTAACTGCCGAAACGAATATTAATACAGCGTATTACACCAAACACTGTCATGAGGACGAATGGTTTATTGACAGCGGGGCTTCTCAACATATGTCACCGTTTGAAACATTGTTTGCAGAATTAAAGTCAACGCCAATTAAGCAGATTTCGTCGGCAAGTTCGAATAAAATTGCAGTCAAAGGAGTCGATAATGTGCCGGTAGTAATTGGTGAACGTGAAATTGACTTTAAAGAAGTTTTGTGTGTCCCTGACTTGACTGCAAACCTATTGTCAGTGGCGCAAATTGTTAAAAACGGGAATATGGCCACGTTTAATCAATCAGGCTGTCATATTTACAACGATAAGAAACAATTGGTCGCTGAAACCAAAGAAATAAATGGTGTATACAAGTTAAACGTTCAACGTTCGAAATGTTTTTCGACGATGGCTCAATCGAAGAGTGGTTTAATGTGGCATCGTAAATTAGGCCATATTAACTTCGCCGACATGTGTAAAATGAAAAACGGTCTCGTAAACGGTATATTTTTCAACGAACGAAATGAAATTGAAATAAAGGATTGCGAGGTTTGCAAGGAAGGAAAGCAAACGCGTCGACCATTTCCGATTAGCACAACGCGCTCCGATCATATATTGGATCTCATCCATTCTGACCTTAATGGACCCATGGAAAATCGTTCGATCGGAGGTGCTAAATATATCCTAACATTTATTGATGACCGCTCCAGAAAAATTTATGTGTATTTTTTGAAAGAAAAATCCGAAGTGTTTAATCGTTTTGTTGAATTCAAAGCGATGGTTGAAAACGAAACAGGCAGAAAGCTGAAGGCTTTACGGTCAGACAATGGCACCGAATACATAAACAAATCGTTTGAAGAGTATTTCAAAAAACACGGAATAAAACATCAAAAATCCGTTGTATATACTCCAGAACAAAATGGTATTGCGGAACGAGCCAACCGCAAGTTAGTCGAGAAAGCTAAATGTATGTTATTTGATGCAAACTTAGACATATCATATTGGGCCGAAGCTGTCAATATGGCCGCATACATCTTAAATCGCTCTGCCAATGCAACTTTGGATAATGTTACACCAGAAGAAGTTTGGTTTGGTAAGAAGGTCGAAATTGGTCATCTAGAATTGTTCGAAAGTAAAGTGATGGTCCACGTACCAAAACAAAAACGCCGTAAGTGGGACAAGAAGTCAAAGAAGATGGTCTTTGTTGGTTTCCAAGAAGGGGTTAAAGGTTATCGTTGCATTGATCCAGAGACAAAAGAAATTCAAATCAGTCGTGATGTTGTTTTTCTTTACGAAAATGGTTTCGAGAAGAGTGTTTCATGGAAAGATCCAGTTGCAGTCGATGAATCAGTTGTATCAGCTGAAGTGAGGGATAATGTTTTAACATTATCAAACAACGACGATAAAATCGTTACGAGTACTCCAACAAAAGCTTCAGGTCGGGATGATTCGTCAAAAAATGAAAATTTCAGCGATGATGATCCGACAATAAATGAGACTGAAACTACGTATGAGGATGCTAACGATACAACGTTTGTCCCAGACGACGATGTTGAAGCAGTTCAAAAATTACGACGATCCGAACGAGTACCGAAGCCGCGAAGTTTTGATGGGTATGTTATGTATAAGGCCTATGGTTTTCTTGCTGTTGAAGAACCGTCTTCATATAATGAAGCAATTAAACATGAAGAAAATTCAAAGTGGAAGGCGGCTATGATTGAAGAAATCAACTCCTTGGTGGAAAATGAAACCTGGCAGTTGTTTGAATTACCGGCAAAACGTAAACCAATAAAGTCTAAGTGGGTCTACAAAATGAAACGTGATGAATCCGGTAATCCTGTACGTTACAAAGCCAGATTAGTAGCCAAAGGTTGCTCTCAAATTTATGGAATTGATTATCAAGAAGTGTATTCACCGGTAGTTCGATATTCGTCAATTCGGTTCATTGTAGCGTTGGCAGTTAAAAATGGACTTAAAATGGAACAAATGGATGCTGTGACTGCATTTTTGCAGGGTGATTTAAACGAAGACATTTACATGGTCCAGCCAGAGGGTTTCACAGACGGTTCACAAAAGGTTTGCCATTTAAAGAGGGCTATATATGGTTTAAAACAAAGTGGACGAGTGTGGAACATTAAGCTAACGCAAATGCTGAAATCATACGGTTTGAAGAAGTCATCAAGTGACCCGTGTGTATTTTTCAAAAGTGATCTATCATTAATCATTACGATCTACGTCGACGATTTTTTAATATTTTGGAAAAATCAGGAAACTTTGAAGAGTTTGAAAGTGTCGTTGTGTAATGCATTTAAAATGAAAGACTTGGGTGTTGCGACGTCATGCATTGGTCTACATATCACATACATTGATGAGGGTATTGCTCTTGATCAAAAAGCCTATATATCAGAGGTGATCGAACGTTTTGGCATGAAACATGCAAATCCAAGTGCAACTCCGAGTGACACAAATCAAAAATTGTCAGTGTCAATGTGTCCGGTATCTGCTGAAGAAAAACAAGATGTTTCTGAGGTACCATATCAGTCATTAGTTGGCTGCTTATTGTTTATTGCTGGGGGCACAAGGCCTGACATTGCATTCGCAGTGAATGATGTGAGCCGATTCAACACTAATTTCGGTCGGCCTCACTGGGTTGCAGTAAAACGAATTCTTCGTTATTTAAAGGGAACGATGAACTATAAATTAAGGTTCAAGAAATCCAATGTCGACGATGAATTATTTGGTTATTGTGATGCTGATTGGGCATCTGACGTCGACAAAAGACGTTCATGTACTGGATATGTTTTTCAATTAAGCAACGGCGCTATCTCATATAATAGCAAACGACAAGATACCGTTGCTTTATCAAGTACCGAAGCGGAATATATTGCTGTCTCCTGGTCGATTCGTGAAGCAATATGGTTACAAAATTTCGTTCAAGAACTTGATAAAAAGGTAGCCAAGTCAATCAAAATTTGGGTTGACAATCAAAGTGCAATTAAATTGTCAGAGACGGATGACTATAATCAACGTACAAAACATATTGATATGCGTTACCATCATCTACGTGAGAAGATTGAAGATGGTACAATTCAACTCGAGTACGTGCCTACGGAAGAAAATGCAGCGGATATTTTAACCAAAGCTGTTAGTGGTCCCAAGACGAAACTGTGTTCGGTAAAAATGGGGTTAATAGAGATGCATTGAAAATTAAATGAAATGTATTTATAAATTAACAAACATGCATTTTTTTACTAACTCAAAAATGAAATGTATTTAAATTAAATTTAATATTTAAATGAGTGAGGGTGTTCTAAATATTTTTACTTTGTAGCGCCGCCCTATTTTGGGTGCCATCTGTAACGGGATCAACAATTGTTTTGGCCCGTTAGCAGAATTTTACCCACTCAGAGGTTTCGGGGCGGTCATCAGAGGCCAGCTAGGACTCAGGGGATTGGCGTGGGGTTTCCCGAAACATAAGTGAGTCTTGATAGACCGCAGAAAGGGAAATAAGGGAGGACAAGTTATAATAGGGACTAGGAAAAGAAGAGGGACAGGAATCAACCTACCGTGCTAACCCAAATGTGGTCAATCAACAACTTACCCTATACTAGCTGTTTAGCTTCTCATTCTGAAAGAGCGACTAGGAGACGTACGTAAGAAGCAAAACAATTTTGAAGTAAACAAAAAAAAACTATAGTTCATATGGAATACTACTAAACATGTGTGTATATATATATATATTTAAGTAAAACAAGCAAATAAATAATCACAAAAAAAAATAAGTAATCAAAGTAAAGCATTATAATATATACTTAATCCTAATGACGTCATTCATAAATAAGGTGCATAATATACAATCTTAAGTCTAGGCATACAAATATACAAATTTAAATCTATGCAAATATAAATCCTTTTAACCAAAAGAAAGTTAAGAAATTATGTTTATTCATGTATACTGATAGAGCAGTATAGAACAATTAATAATAATAATAATAATAACAAAATTGTATAGTAAAAATAAAAAAAATATATATATAAAAATTCTTATCTTAATTATGTGATTCTGGCTGGTATCTCATGCTGCTCTCATAGAATTAAAGAAATTAGATAATTTCCCTTTTTTTTTTTGTTAACCACTGTTATTTGTGCGCTTTTATTAGAACTTTATAAGCCTTTTTTTAACGCTTAACACTATTCTTTATTTTTGAATCACTATTCTTATAATTATGTATTTTTTTTTATTACAGCACAGTATTTAGTAAACATACTATTTTTATAATTTTTAAATTTTGTAGATAACAAAAAAAAATAACTTAATATTAACTGATTATAACACTACAGTTTTACTTTTGAGCACATGGGACAGTTTCGATTTTAGATTCCAAAAAAAATTAACAATGTGCCCTTTATTTAGCATATTTTATATACTATGTGCTATGTAGTTGCACATTAAACTATCAATAGTTTACATTAATAACATATAGATAACTTAAATTAAGTGTTCTTTTAATTTATACTTAACAGTTGTTTTTGATTACAATTTCTTTTTATCAATTACTTATTTATTTTTAAGAATTTCACAGCACAGACATACGGAAATTTTTGGTATTTCGAGAACCAAGTTTTCACAACAGTTTTACTTCAAAAAAACTTTGCTAATTTTATAATAAAAAAATTAGCAAATAGTCACACTATACTTCAAAACAAAAAAAAAACTATTTATGGCAAACCACATTTATTTAAATAATTTGTATATCGTTTGCTCGAACATATTTTCTCGTCACCCAACAAAATAAATAGCACAGAATATATATATATATATATATATATATATATATATATATATATATATATATATATATATATATATATATATATATCATTTATGCTTTAATGTATTAAGTGATTTAAGTGCGCCGCGTTATTTTGTATGTACATATACTCGTATATGTACTAAAACTAACCACTAATACTATGTTAAATAAATACTGTGTCTGGCTCACTTGCTATTGTGTAATTGATCAGAACGGACGTGTTTTTTTTATTTCCTTAAACAAAATAACCCTTTCAATTGCACAGTCGATAATAATAATTTGTCAACAATATGTATATTATATAAAATTATATACATATTTTATTTAATTTTATAATTTCAATTGTACAATTATATACACTGCAGGGTAAAATTGGTATGGTGCTGTTGAAGGACCAGGTTGTGAATTCTCTGTCAATCGAGTATATTGAAGAAGCTTTCGTTTGACGGCCAATTTAATTTTTCGTTGATAAGTTCTTTTGGACATTATTGCAAAAAAAGTAAATAAAATATGTGTATACAAAATTATTTACACTTAACAACAAATAGAATAAAATTAATAAAATATAAACAAAAAATCAAAATAAATTTATGATTTTAGGGAATATACAAAATTAGAATAAAATTCACTTATAAGATCACAATTAATTAAATCTCACGCCGACGAAAATTTAAAATAACAAACCGATAAATCGTACACATACATAATTAAGATAACTAACTGGAATGTCAAATTTGCTGTGTATTTATATATTTTTATAATAATAAACAGTTTTAAAGGCCATTACTGGCCCCTTACTGAGTCAACAATCTGGCACCAACGGTTTCGATCCTGAGCATGGGCTTCAACCTGTCTAAGACAATCTGAAGAGGCCAAGTCGTTCTCTACATCGTGGAGCCATCGTCGCTTGCAACGACCTCTGCGCCTACGATATGGTGGCTCTCCTTTCAGAGATCGCTGCAGAATTCGTTCCGGATCAGCAAGCAGAACGTGACCGAGCCTGCGTACTCGATGAGATCTTACTTCATATACAATATCAGGGATCTTCATCAGATCTCTGATCTCGAAATTGTACAGAGCATGGTAGGTACCATCTATTTCGCGTTTTGGGCCGTAAATCACACGCATGATTCTTCTCTCAAATGGAAGGAACCATCTCTCGTACTCAGCCGTCAGCGCCCAACTTTCACAACCAAACATTACAACGGGCCTGATCAACGCTTTGTAAAGTTTCAGCTTCACGCACTTGATAAGTGTTTAGATTTTAGCAGTGGCCTTAGAGGATATTATCATCCACACTGTTATCATGAGTGATAAGAGAACCCAAATATTTGAACCTCCTCACTCCCTTAAACGTGTGGTGGCCACTACTAAAATCTGGTGTGTCATTGGACTCATTGATCTGAAGTCCAACTGAAGCTGAAAACTCTACAAGCGGATCAAGTATTTCTTTCACTCCGTTGCTATTCAGTCCAATCACGCATATGTCATCTGCATATGCAAGCACCTGATTAGACTGGCGATATAAGAGGTTGCGCTGAGGTGTTTCTGTTTTACGAAAGATGTACTCCAACATGATATTAAAGAGTATCGGGGACAGAGCATCTCCCTGCTGAGCACCCGAGTTAACTGCAAAAATTATCGATAGCCTGTTCTCAACTTTAACACAGCATTGAGACTGCGTCACTGTCATCCTACACAGTCGTACCAATTTTGTTGACATTCCTAGGTATTCCAGGGCAGACCACAAACTCTCGCGATTGATCGAGTCATAGGCCTGCCGGAAATCCAGGAACACCTGATGTCCGGAGATGGATGTTTCATAATATTTAGATAGAATCATCCGCAGCGAAAAGACGTGACTGATCGATTGGGACGAAATCGTCCTTGATAGTCACCAACCAAGCCCTCCGCTAGAGGAGTGCTTCTATCCAATACAGTGTATGACAGTAACTTGTATGCTGTGCAAAGAAGAGCTGTACCGCGATAATTCTCACACTTCAAGCGGTCTCCCTTCTTGAAGATGGGGCATATCGCGGCCAATTTCCATTCGTCAGGCATAACTTCGGTTCGCCATACTAATTGAATAAGGTCGAAAAGACAGTTCCACAAAATATCCCCTCCGAATATCAAGAGCTCCGAATTAATGCAGTCCACTCCAGGTGAGCGGTTTCGTTTCAATCTCTGCATGGCCTTAGTGAATTCCTCATGGGATGGTTCCTCAGTGCAAATCTCCGCAGTCTGTCTTAGAGGTGGCTCAACAACAGACTGTGACGCATTTGATTTAATAATAACTATTGCGGTGTTTTTATTTATTTATTTTGAGCTTTGACCTTGGATAATTTATTTTGAAAATTGTATGCACATAAAAATATTCACGAAATACAATTTAATTTTATGAAATAGATAGTTTGTGTTGTAATTTTTCGACATAGTACGTAAAAAACTCCTTATCCCAAGTATTTTTACAGTATCGTTCGAATTAATGTGAACATAGAAAATTAATGAAAGAAATTATTTATTATTTAATTTTTTTTATTGAAATTAATATTAATAATTTGTGTGTCCACCTTTGGCCTTAATGACATCTTGCACACGGTTAGGCATCGAATTATTTAAATTTTGGCCATTTTCCGTTATTTGTGGATCCCGGAACCAAACCTCGATAATAGCTTCCATCATTATTTTTACTGTTGTACAGTCTTGTTTTTGAACTCTAACCTTACAAATGGCCCATCAATTTTCAATAGGATTAAGGTCCGGTGAATTACCAGGCCAGTCGAGGCATTTAATATTCTCCTGTTGGATGTAACTCGTAATGATTCGATTAAATTCGATTCGATTTAATCGAATCGAATTTAATCGAATTTAATCGAATAACATAGCTGTTATCGAGTTTTGGTTCCGGGATCGACAAATAACGAAAAATTGCCAAAATTTAATTAATTCGATGTCTAACCGTGTGCAAGATGTCATTAAGGCTAAAGGTGGACACACAAATTATTAATATTAATTTCAATAAAAAAAATTTATAATAAATTATTTCTTTCATTAATTTTCTATGTTCACATTAATTCGAACGATACTGTAGTTTCGATTATTTTCTCATAATTCGTACTATAATCTAAACTTATAGTTTCGAATTTTCCTTAGTTTGAGTTTCGAGTTATTCTAAGAAGTCGTATGAAATTTGTCGCCATAATTCGAAACTGGACGAAACTTGGAATTTGGGCGGGTAATTTAAATGTTTTATTAATTAAACAAAATTTTAATTATTGTATAAAAGTATATTTAAAAATTATTAATTAATTCAGTTTTCGTTTTTAAATTTAAAGTTAATTTAATTAATCACATTTAAGATTTCAATATCACAAAAATTCATTTCATATGGGAATAATAATTAATATTTAAATAATCCCTATTAATATTAATTTAACCTAAAATATTAGTTTTATTTTCATTTTTTTTTTAATTTTCCAAATTTGTCCTTCAAATAATAAAAATAGTTTGTTGCAATTGTATTCAATTGTGTTTGGGCCATATTTGGGAACTTTTCCAGAGTACAATCTAAAGTTTTAAATATAGAACGATCATTAAATTATGCATATTTTTGATGATACACAAGGATTTATTTACCTCTTAAAATTTTTGTAACATTAAAATTTTTCATCGCCAAGTTTCCTTGCCGTCAACTGAAGGATAATGTTTTGGATAACTCTTCGGTGAAAATGCTTCTAAAATTTGATCTTACAAATCTTTTAATTTTTAAAGCATTTTATTTAATAAAGATGGATTTCTGCAAAACAATAAAAGAGGAAACGATATAAATGGAAATCATTTAATAAATTTAGTTTTTTTACCAATTGCTTTCTCGATTCATTATCGTTATTTAAATTTGCCTCAAAATTGATGAAACTGTCTAGATCGTTGAAAGGAAGCGTGAATTTGGCGTTTTCACAATCAAATAAATACCTAATATTTAGCCGATTATCTCTTAAATTAATGAATTCTCGCATTAGACTTTGTTGTCCTTTCTTCAAATTTTCGATTGATTTTAAAAGAAATTGAAATTGTTTTCTTTCTATATGTACAAAATCGTTATTGGCATCGGTCTGCACTGCAACTGAAGCTGTTGAATTTGTTGGTTCGGAATCGTTCTCTAATAATTGTGTAATGCAAAGGAAAGTTATTATTGTTTTCTACAAATTATGAATTTATACCTTTGAAATCAGTGTAATTGTCACTTTCGGTGTCTATTCGGTTCCTATTTTGTATGGCCCCACGTTGTCTAAACACGCTCTGTGTCGAAGTTATTGGGACACGATCTCCTAAAGAAGAAATTGATTTTAATAATAAATTGTTGATTTTACTCCCACTATTTGATCCTACCGAATCGCAGTTCACAAAACTCGGTATATTCAAATTGTGAATCAAATTGTGCTGAAAATAAAAAAGTAGCATTTATGAATAATGTATAGTTATTATTTTTATGTAAATAATATATGAACGTTGTCTATGGGATTTATACATACTTTCAATGAACTGTTGTGAATTTACTGTTGGTTTTTTATGTATATAATTTTATTTTAATATTATGTATTATGATTATGATTGAGTATTGAAATTAAGCTAAGAAGTATGAATCAAAAGAAAATATGCTAAATTATTTTCAGTTTCAATTTTCATCATTTTGAATGTTATATCCGAAATATAAAATGTCGATAGATCAGAAGAGACAGTCTCGAAGATAGTACTATAAATATTCAAGGAAGAAAATTTTAAAGGAACATTGAAGAAATCTGATAAATTTAGAAGTTTGTGGCCATCGAAATGAGGTATGTTGTCCTTTTCATATATAGAAACTATTTTAAATATTTGACTGGCAACGAGGCAATAATTGTTAGGAAACTCGATGGACAATTTAAAACGTTCTAAAATGATGTTTTTATAATATAGGTTTCCCAGGTGTTTTTTAAAAATGGGATATATCTGTTTATGGAATGATGGATTCAATTGATACATTTCAGAAATTCGATTATAAAACTGTTGTAAAGGTAGATATCCTGTTTTGATGTGCAGTTTCACGGACGCTAAATAGTTTTCAAAGGCACTAAAGTCGTTTAGAGTCCCCTTAAATTTAACGTAGTCATGTGATAAATGTAATAAACTGTGAAGATTAAAAGTAGCACTTGACAGCCATTACTGGCCCCTTACTGAGTCAACAATCTGGCTCCAACGCTTTCGATCCTGGGCTTGGTCTTCATACTGTCTAAGACAATCTGAAGAAGCCAAGTCATTCTCTACACCGTGGAGCCAACGTCGCCTGCAACGAGCTCTGCGCCTACCATATGGTGGCTCTCCTTTCAGAGATCGCTACACAATTCGTTGCGGATTAGCAAGCAGAACGTGCTCGCTGAGATCTTACTTCATGTACAATATCGGAGATCTTCATCAGATCTCGATATTGTACAGAGCTCGGTAGGTACCATCTATTTCGCGTTTTGGGCCATGAATCACAGGCATGATTCTTCTCTCAAATGTAAGGAGCCATCTCTCGTAATCAGCCGTCAGCGCACAACTTTCATATCCAAACATAACAACGGGCCTGATCGACGCTTTGTAAAGCTTCAGCTTCACGGCACTTGATAAGTGTTTAGATCTTAGCAGTGGCCTTAGAGAATACAAAGTGAGTGATAAGAAAACCCAAATATTTGAACCTCCTCACTCCCTTAAACGTGTGGTGGCCACTACTAAAATCTGGTGTGCCATTGTCCCGTAAAACCAGAGATCAGGTATTTCGTTTTGGACTCATTGATCTGAAGTCCAACTGAAGCTGAAAACTCTACAAGCGGATCAAGTATGGTGCAGTCCAGTAATTCCTTTAAAGAAATTACGCGAACTGCGCTCATTGCTGAGTTGTTGTACTTTCAGAACCTCGGTCTTCCACCATTCTCGCTTCTTCCGTCTACAAATCCGCTTAGCTGCCCTTCTTCCAAGAGCAGCCTTGTTTTTCCTCGCGATTGTGAGACGTTGTTGCACTTCACTATGGGCTATATTTTGTTGCTCAACTGCAAGACGACACTCGTCATCAAACCAATTATTATTGGGTCTGACTTTCACTATACCTAAAGTCTGTTGAGCAGCACTGACAACCGAAGTTTTCAGTACCTCCCAGGCAGAGTTCACGCAGTCAGACTGGTAATTAGCTTCATCAATGTTGTCGCTGAAAAGCTTCTGATATCGTTTCTTTTGATTTTCATTTATCAGACCTTCACAGTCGAAAAGTACTATGCGTTTCGCTGTATTCCCAGACTTCTACGAAAACTTCCATCGTAGCTTTGCAGCGACCAAATGATGATCGCTGCCTACGTATTTGGTTGCTGACCGATAAGTTCTCACATCCCGCACAACTCGAGCGCGTCCTTTAGAAACTAACACATGGTCAATTTGGCTGCGGGAAGTTCCGCGAGGATGTGTCCATGTCTCTAGATGTATGTTTTTGTGAGGAAAGAATGTGCTTGCTACTCTAAGATATGAGCAATTGCAAAGGACATCATTCTCCCACCATTATCGGTCGCAGTTTCGTGTCGGGAGTACGAACCTATGTTTTCACACAAGTCGGTCTGATTTCTGCCAGCTCTAGCATTAAAGTCCCCAATTACCATTCTAACATCGTGTTCGGGTGTAGATCCCATCAGGTCGTCCAAGTCATTGTAAAATGAGTCTTTATCTTGGGGATGGCTGTCTTCTGTGGGCGCATGTACACAAATTATCGACAGGTTGGCTAACTTCATGCGCAAGCGAAGCTTACACAATCGGTTATTGACTGCTTGGAAATCCAAAACAGCCTGCGGCCCAAGAATAAATCCATCTCCAAGATTTCCGAGGTCATCTCCACTGTAGAACAACGTATAGCCCAGGGACACATGGTCTCCACTTTTAGGCCAGCGAGTTTCTTGAAGAGCAACGAGTTCCAGCCGATACTCCTTCATGCCCGAGATTAGTCTCTCCAACGGTCCTGGATTTCTAAGTGACTGCACGTTCCACGTGCCGATCCTAAATCTCGTGTCCGGGTACTTGAGCGGGGTCCGGTGTTGTTTTATGGCGGTATCCATTTTTCTTTTTGTTGACTTTATAAACACTTGATTTTTTACAACCGTTTAGTCACCTCCTACGGCAAGCAAAGGATACTGTGGTGGTATTCCTGGAAAACAAATTCGTGCAATTTAGATTTATGAGACATGTGAGTGCCCCCCGACCAGGAATTATGAATATAACGTAAATTATATAACAATAAGTTATATGAGACAAAAAACTTATATACAAATATAATGAAGACTAATTAGACATAATATTATACATACATTGATTAAAAATACTTCTCTGTTTATTTAATGGTGTTAATTAAAATATTTAATAATTATAAAATATATGTGTAATTGGAGACAATAATTATATGAATATTATATTATATTATATTTATAAGGCGCAAATGCACATGAAAACCGAACAACAATAATGGCGTCGAATTTAATAACAATTAATACTACTTCATCATACACGAATACTTTATACATATATGTATATATAAAACAACAACTACAAAATTTAAACTCAATAGTAATGAAGTTATCTTTCGATTCTTGGGATATGTCAAAAAACCAGCGTAGCTGAATTTTTCTAGCAAAAAAAGTGGGCAATTCTAGCAGAAAAGAATTCCATTTTGATTATTTTTTTGACATACGCACTTTTTATTTGACATTTTAAATAGCGACCTTCTAAAATATCTAAATAAAATTAATATAAATATAAATAACATAAATAAAAATAAAATCGAAAATTAAATTTAAAATCAATAATCTTTAAATAGTTCGGTACATCATAATTTTTATTTTGTACATGTTTACGTTTTGTGATGCTGACGCACGTGGCGTCCATTAGAATAGTATTGTCTCCTGTTTCTTTCTCTTTCTTGCTAGAATTGGTTTACAGCACTTTATCACACTTCAAAACTAGCCAGTATCTAATGAATTTTAAGGGGAAGTTGGATGAATTTGGTGGTATTTTGACGTTTATTTCATGGTAGTGAAATCACTATGAAAATAATTTTTTTAATAAAACTTAATTTTATTTTTGAATTTTTGAATTAAATATTCAAAAATTTTAAAATAAATTAAGTTTTATTAAAAAAATATAAATAAAATAAATAAATTCTTTCTTTTTTATGAAAATTTTAATTTTATTTCTATATAGTTATATATATATATATATATATATATATATATATATATATATATATATATATATATATATATATATATATATATATATATATATATATATATATATATATATTTATATATATATATATATATATACATATATATATATATATATATATATATATATATATATATATATATATAAATATCGTCAGCGCAACATCTTATATCGCCATATATAAATATCATCACCCTGCGTCAAAACAAAAAGAAAACAAATCATTACATAAAAAAAACAAATGCTCGTTTAAATGATTCGTACCAGATCGGCACACGATTTTTTATAAACAAAACAGAAAACGAAAACAAACTGTTTAGAAAAAAAGTAGTTTTACAAAAACTAAAAATTATCAATTAAAAATGTATCAATATGAATTTATAACTATCTCAAGCTCTTCTCAGATAAATTTTACTTATCTCATAGAAAATTGAAAATAAAAATTGCACTATAACTAGAAGATAAAAGCCTTCCAAAATCTGCCTATTGAAAAATCCCATTGTAAATTTCATCATTTCATATAAAAAAAAGAAACGAATAGCCCTACCTACACCCATACTACATCAAAATCGTGTGTCATGGCTTGTAATATAGAGGCATTGATTTTTATTTATTATAAATTTTTATATAAATAATTTTTGTTGGCAGCATGTGGAATCGAACTCGGGTCCGCGATTTAAAAAAAATTGAAAATTGAAAAAAATTGCATTTTAAATGCAAATCTGTATACGGTTGCGTTCGATCATCTCGCAACAATTTATGGATGACGATGCATTATTGTTCATGAACAATGTAAAATCGAACGTGGGGCGTCGGAAGATGAACGTTTATGCATTATTAATAATTAACATTCTAAAATCGGACGTGGGGAGCGCACGTCACCGCCATCACCTTTGAGTTTTTTACTAAAAATTGTAGTACATGTCATTAACTTTTTTAAATTGGCGTTAAGCATTTAAATAAACAGGTACAAAAAAACTGCATTTTATACATGTATACGTAAGACATTGTATAAGATTGTGCACGATTGCGTTCGATGATCTCTATTTAGAATATTTAGAAGAAGGAAAAGTACATCTCGCTTATTACAGCAGTGGTAATAATAGCAACGACCAAACGTCATGGTTTTTCTTGTTGTTTTTTCATCGGTTTGCAGGACGTTGAAATGCGACGGCGCACGTCACCACCAATACCATTGAATTTTTACTAAACAAATATAACAACAACAAATCTGAAAATGAAAACTGAAGTGTTATAATATAGATAACTCCGACACAAAAATAATAACGCGAATTATTTCTTGTGCTGTTGTTGTTCTTGTAAATCGATATTTTAATAAATAATGTTGCACACTCACAATGATGAATATCGGAAGGAAGATTTTTTTGTTGTTTATGTTTTTCGTATATGAATATCGGATGGAATGAAACACAAACAAATAAATGATCAAACTGTATTATGTTGCTTTTGCTTATGATCGGTATTAATTATTCTTTGATAATTAATAATTAAAATACTTTATTATTTTACTTTTTAGGTCTTTATTACTTAACACGTCTTGTACGTGAGACTATATACGTGCGACTACATACGTATTAATATGATTGATCACTGAACTGTATTATGCTTTTATAGTATGTCCAACAAGCACAGTCCAACAAGCAACTATATTACACGCTAATACTTTTTTTTTTTTTTTTTTTTTTTTTTTTTAATTAAATATTTTCACATTCGTAGTCGTTTAAATACTTTGGAATATTACATTTTCTACCTCGACTACTTAACTTTACATATTCATTTTTCAAATTTTCATTAATTACATTTTCATTAATTAAATTTTCATTAATTACATTTTCATTAATTAAATTTTCATTTATTACATTTTCATTAATTACATTTTCATTAGTTACATTTTCATTAGTTACATTTTCATTAATTAAATTTTCATTAATTACATTTTAATTACATTTTCATTAATTACATTTTCATTGTTCAAATTTTCATTAGTTACATTTTCATTAATTAAATTTTCATTAATTACATTTTCCTTAATTAAATTTTCATTAATTACATTTTCATTATTCAAATTTTCATTAGTTACATTTTCAGCACCAAACGATTCGCCAACATCAGATCCATCCCTAAACTTGTAGGTATCAATCAGTAATTCACTATCTATTTCTAAATCATCCCTAATTCTATACTTTATTAAGGTTTTAGATAAGAATACTCTATTTCTCTTGTATGTGTGTCCCTCGTCATCATTTACTAGATAAGAGTTGTAATCTAAACACTTTACGACTATAGCTGGAACCCAAATCTTATCTTTCTTTAGAAGTATGTTCTCGTTTACCTGGAGAACAGGTAACTTCTTTGAACTTCGATTGTAATATTTAGTCTGTTGATTTTGCCTAAATTTAAGTTTGTTTCTAACGTCATTATGATTGATTGATTGAGGTTGTAATGTTGTGGTGTTACAAGGTAATTTTGTTTTTAATCTTCGAGACATTAATAATTCAGCTGGGGAATATCCTATAGTCTTTAATGGAGTATTTCTGTATTCCATTAGACCTAATCTCATTTCGTCTATTGAGCGACTTTTTTTTTACTATGTTTTTTGTTATGTTTACACCTTTTTCCGCAAGCCCATTACTTTTAGGATACCTGGGACTTGAAGTTATGTGCTTAAACCCACATAGTCCTCACTAAACTGTTTAAATAAATAATTATTGAACGGATTATTATCCGTGACCAGTGAATCCGGTATTCCCATTCGAGAAAACACATCTTTTAATACTAATATTACTGTTTGTGCAGTTTTATTTTCTATTCTTGCTAACTCTATCCAATTTGAATAAGAATCTATCATTACTATGTAACTTGCTCCTTCTACTTCAAATATATCAGCAGCTATTCTTTGCCATGGTCTCTCGGTCACCGGATAAGGTTGTAATGGTTCCTTGCAATTCGATTTTCTATATTTTTGACAACTATAACAAGAACTATTATAATCTGTGATATCCTTGACCATACCTGGCCAATAGAAATTCTGTCTTGCTTTTATTATTGTTTTATCTATTCCTATGTGACCCTCATGCATTAATTCAAGGATATACTTTCTTAAACAGGTAGGTATAATCAACTTATCATTTAAAAAGATTAACTTATTGGAAATAAAAATGTCGTCTTTAATTTTATAATAATGTTTAAGTTCTGGATTCGTATATTTTGTCCAACAATTTACTTTTTTAAATTCAATTACTTTAGATAGTATTTCATCTTTTTCGTATGCTAACTCAAACTCTATTCGTTTGCTATCAGAAATCGATATATTTTGGGACAATGCGTTAACCACATACAACATTTCTTGATCATCTTCTACTGGATCTTTAATATAGGATCGCGATAAAGCATCCGCGATATACATTTCCTTTCCTGGAATGTATTCTATTTCGTAATCATATTTCAATAACCTAAGTATCATACGTTGCAGTCTACTAGTTACTTTATTTATATCTTTTTTCGCTATGGACACTAAAGGTTTATGATCCGAATGAACTTTAAACTTTTTTCCATATATGAATTGATGAAACTTATCAACTGAAAAGACTACTGCTAGTAGCTCTTTTTCGATCTGTGCATATCTTTTTTCCGTATTGGTCATCGCGCGGGACGCAAACGCGATAGGTTGCCCATCCTGTAATAAACAACAACCAATCCCGTCTTTAGATGCATCTGTCTGTATGCATATTGGCTTGTCGCAATTAAAAAACGCTAGTACTGGTTCAACTGTAATTTCATTCTTTAATTTGTCCAATGCTTTATCATGCTCTTCCTTCCATATAAATGGAACATCATTTTTTGTCAGTTCCCTTAAACATGCAGTATTTTGCGACATATTATTCATGAATTTAGAAAGAAATTTGAATATACCTAATATTCGCAATAGCTCTTTTTTATCTTTAGGTGTTTCTAGTTCTTTTATAGCTCTAATATGTTTCGGACTAGGTTTAATTCCTTCCTTGGATATTACCATTCCCATAAAACTTACTAACGGTTTTTTATACTGCAATTTTTGGGGGTTGAACCTAACATTGTACTTTATTGCCGTTTTTATTACTTCATTCATTGCTATGTCATGTTCTTTCTCATACCTCCCAGTTATAATTAAGTCATCAAAATATACATCAACATTACTTATTCCACCAAAGATTTGCACCATTTTCTTCTGAAACACTTCTGGAGCTACTGAAATACCAAAAGGCATTCTTAAGAATTTGTATCTACCGAAAGGTGTACTAAAACAACACAAATTTGTACTTTCCTCATCTAACTTTATCTGCCAGAATCCCTCCTTAAGATCTATTACTGAAAATACTGATTTACCGACTAACCGTGATGTTATATCGTCTGATGTCGGAATCGTATAATGCTCTCTCTGTATCTGGGCATTTAAATGTTTAGGATCTATGCAGATTCGCAAACTACCATTTGGCTTCTCTACTATTATTAATGAATTTACAAAATCAGTAGGATAATCTACTTTTGAAATTATTTTACGGGCTTCTAAATCATTCAAAGTACTCTTTAGTCTATCATGTAAACCAAATGGTACTCTACGATTCGCATTCACAATTCCTATATAATTATTTTTTAATTTAATTTTAATACTCCTGGGATTGTTCCCAATCCCCTAAACTGCTTTATATTTGCATTAATAAAATCTTGCTCAGATTTAATATCCGATTCAAGGTTACAAATTGTATTGATTTTTTTTTATTAATCCTAACTCTATACATGCTTGGCCTGATAACAATGGCTCTAATTTTTCTTTTACTACAGCAAATTCTATTTGCTTACTTATTTTATTTATATTAATAGGCAAATAACAAACGCCTATTGGTTTTATTACAAAATCCCCATAACATTTTAATTTGAGGTTATGTTTTACTATTGCTATTTCTGTATTTAATAAATTTAATGGGATTACACTAATATCTGCACCCGTATCTAATTTAAATTTTATAACTTGGTCACCAACCTTAATTTCCTCATACCATATACTATTTGCAGTTGACATTACATTCTCCATCATTTGAATTGTCACAACATTGTAAACTTCTGTATCCGGTTCTCGTTCTTCTGCTTCCAAACTCCGTATAACATGACGCTTTTGTGGCATCTGTTGTTGATGTGACATCTGTACATTAAATTTACAATGTTTCGCAAAGTGATTTTTACCCTTGCATGCTGCACAGATTTTTCCATATGCTGGACATTTTCTTTTGTGGTGTTTATTCCCACATCTTCCGCACTGAACATAATTATATGTTGGTTTATAATTCGTTTCATTATTGATTTTTGATTTCACCACTGTATTTACTGATGCCTCCTCTTTATTCTTTATACAATCCAACAATTTTCTATAATTTCTTCCTTCTTCTACGATTTTGCAAAACTGTACCATCTCGCCCAACTCCAAACCTGGCTCCCGAAGAAACTTATCTCGACATGTCTTGTCGAGCACTGACACTACCAATCGATCCTTTATCATTCGATCTTGAAACGAATTTTTGCACTCACATGTGAATTCGCATAACTTAGCCTGTGTGCGCAACTCATTAAAATAACTTTCGATTGACTGTCCACTCTTCTGTAAAAGATTATTGAACTTAAATGTCTCCATTGTTGTATTTTTTATTGGAGCACATTGTTTTTCAAATTCGTTGATTATTTTATCCAACGTTATGTCTGCATTTTCTCTTTCAGGCAACGTATTATATATTGCGATTCCTTCATCACCAATACTATTCAAGAATATTGCAATCTTGACACGCTCAGTTTCCTTTTCTCGCCCGGTGGCAATTAAATTTATTTGAAACCTTTGTTTCCACCATTTCCACTCATCAGCCACGTTATTTTGAAACGACATCGGCTTTATATCTTTGTTATTCGTTGCCATCCTTACTTATTTTACGATTATTTTTACGATTTTACATCTGACACCATGTATTATGTTGCTTATTATCGGTATTAATTATTCTTTGATAATTAATAATTAAAATACTTTATTATTTTACTTTTTATGTCTTTATTACTTAACACGTCTTGTACGTGAGACTATATACGTGCGACTACATACGTATTAATATGATTGATCACTGAACTGTATTATGCTTTTATAGTATGTCCAACAAGCACAGTCCAACAAGCAACTATATTACACAAACAAACAAATATATATTACAAAGTTGGACATTATCATACAGAATAAACATAATCATACTAGATTTTTTAGTTACAATTTCTGATATAACTTTAAAAACGATATAGTTTTGGAAATTACACTGAATGTACAAGTGTACATTTAGCACGAATAAAAATGTATCTATAGAATATACATATATACAAATATAGGTGTTTCGATGATTTGGGGTGAAAATTGAAACAATGCCTGGAAATTTCCATCAATATGATCATACAAAATATGAATATGATGTGATTTGCGAGGGATGCGATAAAAACTGCTACTTCGAGGTGATGTCAAACGAGGGTACTTGATGACAGCTCATATCTATTATAATATAGAATATCTATTATACACAATAAACATGTTTAAAGAACTATATTAAACACTGGATTCAGATTAATAAACTTTATTTAAATTAAATTTCTGATAAAATCTTCTTATGATAAATTAAGATAAATATATGTTACAGACAAATTATGTTTTGAATACTTTGTTGTTGTTGAGTATTGATATAAACTAATTACTTTGCATTAGAAATATAATTTATATTGTTTTGATAGTTTTTTCTTAAGACTATATCAATGAATTAACTTCATACTTTGTTGCGTATAGGCATTGTAATATTTTCTTGTTATCAGTTTGTTTTGAATAATAAAAATTAATTGTTACTCTTGGACATTTCAGCCATTTTAATTTATAAAGTACAACGCCATCTTTTATTGATAGACGGAAATGAATATATCAGCCATCTTTTACAAATACAACATAATTAAAAACATTATAATCTTCACCTCTACGCTAATCAGGAAATTAAAATGACCTTATTCTTGTATATTAACGCGTTTTTAACCAGATTTCCACCATTTTTAACAAAGGTGGATGATTAAAATGCTGAAAAGCTTATTAAATAAATAATGTCTATAATAAACTAAAGTGTGTACCTGATAAATAGCATGCAATTCAGGCGTAATCCTATAATATACAGAATTTAGTTGTTATTGTGCACTTTTAGTACTAATTGTGTTCGTTTTTAATGGCTGAATTAAGAATAGTCTATATGAAAAGTCATAATGTAGGTGAAATAATATACATTTTTAAATACACAATTGCGGGGTAGAATTTTTTGTCGCATACTTTTAAAAAAATTTAATAATTAACTCATGGTATTATGACACTGGCTTTTTTTCCGACTTTTCTAGCGGCTAGAAAAGACAAACCGAGCGAGAAAAAAAACATGTATACAAAATATACACATGTGTGGGTGAATACGACATAGTACGTAAAAAAATCGTTATATGTCAAAAAACCAGCGTAGCTCAAATTGTCTAGCAAAAAAAGTGAGCAATTCTAGCAGAAAAGAATTACATTTTGATTCTTTTGTTTTGACATTCACACCTTTTTTGACATCTTCAATTGTAAACATTGTAAGAATAAAATTTGATTAAAACTTAAAACTTAAAATTTAATTAAACTTACGGTATTTTCAAGCATATAAAAAAATCATTACCACTTAAAAAATTTGCAAAAGTGGTTGTAATTGGTGCGGGAATTTCAGGACTAGCAGCAGCGCAACAGTTTCAACAATTTGGAATGGATGTTATTGTGTTAGAAGCAAGAGATCGTGTTGGAGGGCGTATTGCCACATTTCGAAATAATAATTACATTGCTGATCTAGGTGCAATGGTGGTTACTGGAATATGGGGTAAACCTCTAACTATATTGAGCAGACAAACTGGTATGGAAATGGCTCCAATAAAACAAGCTTGTCCAATGTACGGGGCTGGAGGAAAATAAGTACCAAAAAATCATAAAGATGAAATGGTTGAAAGAGAATTTAATAGACTGCTCGAGTTCACAAGTTCTCCCATCAATTAGATTTTAATTATGCCGGAAATAATCCAGTATCATTAGGCCAAGCATTGGAATGGATTATACGATTACAAGAAAAACATGTTAAAGAAACACCAGTGCAACATTTAAATAATGTGATCCAACAACATAAAAATATGTATATTGAGAATGAGTTTAATGTACGTTTAGCTCACCGTCAATTGCATGTTCTTTGGGCTGACGTAGAACAGTTGAATTTAAATCAAATGGAATCAAAACTCAAAGAAATGGAAATGAATCCTCCAATTGATGTATATCTGTCATCAAACGATCGTCAAATTTTATATTGGCACTTTGAAAATTTAGAATTCGCTAATGCGACACCACTAAACACTTTGTCCTTAAAACATTGAGACCAAGATGACGATTTATAAAGGTATTTATATATACTGAAAGGTATTTTCAAAAATTCGGCAGTACCACAACCAAAATAAACTAGTAACAAGATGGCATGCTGATCCTTGGGCCCGAGGATCTTACAGTTTTGTCTCAGTTGGATCATCCGGTTCAAATTATGATTTACTCGCCGCGCCTGTAACACCAACATCTCAAACCGATTCGAAGAATGACGATAAAGAATTACCACGGTTATTTTTTGCTGGAGAACACACAATACGAAACTATTCAGCTACCGTGCATGGTACATTTTTAAGTGAACTTCGAGAAGCTGGAAGAATTGTAGACTACTCTTTAGGTTTTCCAAATACAAGTGCGAGTGATTCCAAAGTCGAGTAGTACAATTTCAGTACACAGTTTGTGTTTAAATAAAAAATATGTTGCTAGTTTTATTGTATTTGAACAAAACTAATTATAAATAAATATATGTTTTAATCAAATTTTTAATAAAATTTAATAAAATCAAATTAAACTCTAACTCAAATCCCATATAAATTACAATCCCAAAAATTATTAGGAAAATTAATTTTTTGTTTATATTTATATTTTACATGCTGACGCACGTGGCGTCCATTATAATAATGTTGTCTCCTGTTCCTTTCTCTTTCTTACAAAAATTGGTTTACAGCACTTTACAGCACTTTATTGCACTTCAAAACTAGCCAGTGTCATAATACCATCAGCTGAAAAAATATAACATACATAGTATGTATAGATTAAGATTTTATTTTACGTTTTTATGATATTCTAAGTTTATAACATTTTTCATAATAGACTGTTTCTCTATTAAACTTGTACAAAAAAAATTGCATTTTAAACATGTACGAGTATCCCAAGTATAACGAAATCCGACTTTTTCCGCATTTTTCGGAAAAATTGATGAATTCCTCTCCGACTTTTTTCATCAAATATGTCCGACTTATTGTAAGATTTACTATGAAAGTTGTCGCAAATAGTCGGACAATGATGAAAATAAGTTAGGTTATGTTTTCAACAAAATGTGGGCGGAGCCTTTATTATAGATTTTAGCGGAAGAAATTTAAATTTGAAAATGTAAATAAAAATTTTTTTTTAACGGTTTTAAATAAATAAATTTAATATTTATCTTCTTAAATTTAATTATAATCACGGGATTATTACTTCACAGCTATTTGACATCGAATTGTGATGTATGATGAAGGAGCTTTCTTTGTAAATCTAGCTTCATTCGCCTTTGTCTGGTCCGTTCCGACATCTCTGAATTTTAAGATACCTATATTTTTAAAAATAATTTAATATCAATATAAATAAAAAATTTGTTGAGGTAAAGCAATGGCAGATAAATTAAGTTCATCTCAACAGCTGAAAAATTATTGCCGAGATAAAAAGTTCAGAGATGTGTCTGGGAAATTATTGACATGTTGAGATTACGATTAGTTTTTTATAAGAATTTAAATGTACATAATGTACATATCTAATTAGCCCCAATATTGAGATAAACCAAATTTAATAAATAAACATAACCTTAATTTTGTTAGTAACCAACTTATTTAATCATAACAAAATAAAACATATCACAAAATATTTACCTTTCAATAAATGATTGAACAAAATGAACTCGTAGTTATTTATATGTGTACAAGAAATATTATTTACGTCGGAAATTTATATTTATACACAAAAAAAAATATATTTATATACACTTAAATTAATATTATACACTATAATATTATATACATAAAATTAATTTAAATTAAATAACATGAAAAATATTCAAAAATAAAACATTTAAAATTTCACTGAAAGAAAAGATAACCAACCGAAATGGCGTTTCTGACAAAAATAAAAAAAAAAACACCATCGCTGTAAGTGTTAAAATTTTGAAACAAAATTTCATCATTTCCCGATTTTTGCTACCGAAAACCGGAAACAATTTCGTACTAGATTCAAATTTTCAGTTTTGTTATACTTGGGTATATACATACATGTTTACGTAAAACATTGTACTAGACTGTGTACGATTGCGTTCGCTGATCTCGTAACAAATGATGGATTAAAAGAAAGATCAACTTGCGGGACGATGCATTATTGTTCATGAACAATCTAAAATCGAACGTGGGATGTCCGAATATGAACGTTTACGCATTATTCTTAATTGTTCATGAACAATCTAAAATCGGACGTGGGACGTGCGAAGATGAACGTTTATGCATTATTCTTAATTAACTTTCTAAAATCGGACGTCGGACGTTGAAATGCGACGGCGCACGTCACCGCGACCACCATTGTGTTTTTACTAAACGAATATAACAACAACAAATCTGAAAATGAAAATTGAATTGATATAATGTAGATAACACCGACACAAAAAAAAACAAAAAATAAAAATAAAAAAACGCGAATTATTTCTTGTGCTGTTGTTGTTGATGTTGTTGTAAATGGATATTATAATAAATAATGTTGCACACTCACAAAGATGAATATCGGAAGCAAGATTTTTTTTTGTTTATGTTTTTTTTTTGTATATGAATATCGGATGGAATGAAACACAAACGAACAAATGATCAAACAAACAAATATATATTACCAAGTTGGACATTATCATACAGAATAAACATAATCATACAAGAATTAATATGAATATTGAGTTAGAGATAATTGATTTTTGTTGTTTGTGCTGTGCTAAGAATATAGCCTAATGAATATGTGTGTAGATATTGTGTGGTCTGGGCAATAGTAACATTTTTTTTCACTAATAAATTACGAACAATAGAGGAGCCCAAACTAATATACAAATTAGTATCAAAGAAAAAAAAACATTGAGTTTATTTTTAAAAATTTATTTATTTGTTTTATTCAATTTTTTTTTGTTATACCTTAAAATTAAATATTAATATAAAAATTAAAAACAAAATTAAATACAAATTAAAAAATGTATTGATTATTTATTTATTTTAATAATAAATATGTTCATCCTTCCAATATCGTACGAAATAAAGGGCCTCTTCCACAGACCCTCTACATCAACTCAGTATCACGTCGAGATTGGCATCACACCAGGCGACGTATGCCCGACACCTTCGCTCTGCCCTCCGCATCAAAAACACATGAATCTCAATTGCATCGATAACATTGGAGGATCCTTCAATTGGTGTTACATCTTCAGACTTACGAGTATTGGCACAACACATTTTTTCATGAATTTAATGGTTAAAATACGAATGATTAATATTCATAAAAAATGATGCTATATATATGTTCATCTTAGTATGGAGGGTGGAACTTACACGCGATACTTAAAGATATACAGATATCTTTAATATATGTTTTTCTATATTTTATCTTTATTAAGAAAACTTACCAGGGGTCGGTTTATGTATAAGTGATTAATTTACAATATATTTTAATAAAAATAAATGCATTCGACATGAGCAACATTTCTTATATTTTTTTTGTATACTTTTAAGTACATATGTTCTTTTACTTTACCATTTATTTTATATTGATAACGTCAATTTAAAAAAAATAACAACATGTAAATTGGCAGGCTAATAAATAATTAACTCCTGAGATAGGTAAAGCGATATTGTGTACAGTATAATATGTGATAATAGAGTGATTCCTGCTTTGTTCCGATCCTGCTATTGTTGGACGAGGGTAATTCCTCCTTTGTTCCTAATCTGTTATTGTAGAACGGTTTACCACCACAGGATGCCTGTGAACATTTTCACCAACAGGATCTTCGTGACTTTCAGAGCTTTCTTTTTCGTCAGAATCCTCCTCCGACTCAACAAAACTTTCTTATATGTCCAGGCCATATATTGTTATGTAACCAAATAAATGAAAATTATTTATTTTTGTTTAGGTTTTAGCCTATTTTGTCAGAAAAATCCGAAATTATGTGGGAAAATGGCTCTTTTCTTGCATATTAGGTCGTTTTTAACAAGATTTTCACCGGTTTTAGCCAATTTACACAGAAAAACCCAGAAATTATGTGAAAAATGGCACTTTTCTTGCCTATGAACACGTTTTTAACAAGATTTTCATCATTTTTGTCAGAAAAACAGGCTAATAAATAATTAACTCCTGAGGTAGGTAAAGCGATATTGTGTACAGTATAATATGTGATAATAGAGTGATTCCTGCTTTGTTCCGATCCTGCTATTGTTGGACGAGGGTAATTCCTCCTTTGTTCCTAATCTGTTATTGTAGAACGATTTACCACCACAGGATGCCTGTGAACATTTTCACCAACAGGATCTTCGTGACTTTCAGAGCTTTCTTTTTCGTCAGAATCCTCCT
This sequence comes from Tipula unca, assembly GCA_951394425.1. Lineage (NCBI taxonomy): Eukaryota > Metazoa > Arthropoda > Insecta > Diptera > Tipulidae > Tipula > Tipula unca. The sequence goes on from OX596381.1 coordinate 107,379,262, forward strand.
CCGACTCAACAAAACTTTCTTCTATGTCCAGGCCATATATTGTTATGTAACCAAATAAATGAAAATTATTTTCTACAGTGATAGTTGTCAGAAATGTGATTTTCACCGCTTTTAGCCTATTTTGTCAGAAAAATCCGAAATTATGTGGGAAAATGGCTCTTTTCTTGCATATTAGGTCGTTTTTAACAAGATTTTCACCGGTTTTCGCCGATTTACACAGAAAAACCCAGAAATTATGTGAAAAATGGCACTTTTCTTGCCTATGAACACGTTTTTAACAAGATTTTCATCATTTTTGTCAGAAAAACCCAGAAATTATGTGAAAAATGGCACTTTTCTCGCAGATTAACACGTTTTTAACAAGATTTTCATCATTTTTAGCCTATTTTGTCAGAAAAACCCAGAAATTATGTGAAAAATGGCACTTTTCTTGCATATTAACACGTTTTTAACAAGATTTTCATCATTTTTAGCCTATTTTGTCAGAAAAGTCCGAAATTATGTAGGAAAATGGCTCATTTCTTGCATATTAGGTCGTTTTTAACAAGATTTTCACCGGTTTTAGCCTATTTTGTCCGACAAAATACGAAATTATGTGGGGAAATGGCTCTTTTCTTGCCTTTTAGATCGTTTTTAACAAGATTTTCACAGGTTTTACCCTATTTTGTCAGAAAACCCTAATAATTATGTGGAAAATGGCACTTTTCTTGCCTATGGACACGTTTTTAACAAGATTTTCATCATTTTTAGCCTATTTTGTCAGAAAAATCCGAAATTATGTGGGAAAATGGCTCATTTCTTGCATATTACCACGTTTTTAATAAGATTTTCATCATTTTTAGCCTATTTTGTCAGAAAAATTCGAAATTATGTTGGAAAATAGCTTTTTTCTTGCTTATTAAATCGTTTTTAACAAGATTTTTATCGGTTTTAGCCTATTTTGTCAGAAAAACCCAGAAATTATGTGGAAAATGGCACTTTTCTTGCATATTACCTCGTTTCACCAAGATTTTTTTAGTCTATTTTGTCAACAAAAAAAAATCCGAAAATTATACTTGAATTTATTTTTATTATTATTATTTACAATTTTCATTTTTTTCTTTTTCGATTTTTTACCGAAGATCTCCTCTTCAGCTTCTCCTACATTCCAAACACCATTTGCATCTCGTAAAACTTCACCAGTTGTGAAATCTAATATAGTACCGTCCTTTTTAAGAATAGTTCGTCGAAACGGTTTCGAAAAATCCATAAAATCCATAAAATCATCATACTCGTACATCCTTAAATTGTTGAAAAGTTATAAAATTTTAAAAATTAAATTAAAAAAATATATAAAAGTCAATCTCACCATTTTTAAAATTCTAAATGAAAACTCACTTCTTCGAGACAATAATAATAATAATACGAAAATTAAAAAGCAATGTTATTTATATACTTTTCAGCAAAGTTTATATCTCTTTTTTCTTTTTATAAACTATCACACATATTAGAACACACTTTTAGTAACAAACTCGTCTCATCCAACAATATTTCTAGGAATTTTGCAAATACGTCAGGTCCACGACGCGTTATTTTCCGAATTAATTCTTTTAAATGTTGATATTTCTCAAATTGTCTTTCAATATTATCCAACATTTTATGTGAAACAATATTCTTTCTTAAACATTTTTCGGCAAAACTTTCATACTTCAACACTTGTACTAATATTGATAAATTGTTTAATGAAACTTCACAATGATTTTGATTCATTTTGAAACCAATTCGAGTCACTATGCACTTTTAACTAACAGAAACTCAAGAAATTACATTTTCTATTGTGTTTTTATTTTATTATTTATTTTATAATTTTACTTTTTTAAATTTCGACTCCTTAAATTTCCGAGTAGAAAGAAATAGATGGCTGCTTTGTATATAATTTACAAATAAAGCGTTAATGTTCGTGAAACGTAATAGTTTTTTTGTTTTTTTTTTGTTTACGTGATATTTGTCGATCAAGTTTAATCATGTTTAGGATTGTGCTCATCAGTCATCATAGAAGTAATGAGTTTAAAATGTTTATAAATACTGACTTCAGTAGCCTAATTCTATAACGCATAAGATAACGTGAAAACGCGAAAACGAGTACTTAACACGTTTTCATACTAAAATGGTATTCTATAACTTTACACCAAGATAAATTAAAAAATGGGTAAGATATTAAACGTCCATAAATTACACATACAATTTATCTTGTGTAGATCGTTTTCACGGATAAAAATTTAAAATTTAAAACTAAAATTTCACGAAGAAGGCGGGCTAGTGCCGAATAAAAAAAACCATGTTTGTCCTTGTTACTCTTTATATTATATTATGAAACGAAACACTAACAAAACGTCAAAGTGGTTTTAGACACGATAAAACTATTATTCAGCAAGAAAAAATTTACACGCTGACTACTTAGTTTTTATAGAATACCATTTAACCTAAATAAGATAGAAATTGTGTAAATTTTTTTTGTGTAAACTATTTCAATGTTTCGTTTTTTCACATTATCTTGTTTTTATAGAATTAGACCACAGGTTTGATAAAATTTTTAGTAAATGGTTAGAACTGATACTATAAACAAGTGAATTATTTAAAATTAGAAGTATCAAAGATGTCTACTAATCCGCTCGTAGATTCAACAAACATTCAAAGTAGTACTATCGAAACTGACTCTATACATTTTTCTGATGATCGTAGACGAAAAATAAATCATACGACATCAAAAACCTTTTCAAAAGATTCCAATAAAGTAAACACGAGTTCTTGTGATTTGAAGAATTATGGTAATGTTCCGTACATGAGGACATTAGAATATAGGTTAAATTCATTCTATCGATATCGATGGATGAGTTATTTGATTGATCCCGAAGCAGTATCGTCGGCCGGATTTTACTACACAGGTATAGATGATAAAGTGAAATGTTTCAACTGTGGCGGAGTTCTAGGTGATTGGAATTTCACCGATAACCCATGGGAAGAACACGCCTTTTGGTTCCCGGATTGTAGCTTTCTCCAACAAGAAAAGGGGTTTGGGTTTGTCGCTAGTGTCAAGAAAAGATTTACTCAACACTTAAATATAGTGAAGTGTAATAGAGATAGAATTGGATGATTTAATAAATATGAAAAAATTTAAAAAGATGCATTTTATATCATATATGAAATAAAAATAATAAATCAGAAATTGTACTGAGTATTAGAGTAAAAACCAATGGTGGTAGTGGTGACGTGTGCCGTCGCATTTCAGCGTCCCACGTCCGATTTTAGAATGTTAATTAAGAATAATCCATAAACGTTCATCTTCGGACGTCACACGTCCGATTATAGACTGTTCATGAACAATAATGCATCGTACCGTGTCCGATTTTAAAATGTTCATGATCACTAAAGCATAAAGGTTCACCTGTTTAACAGTCTATTGCGATACATTTTTGATTGTTCATGAAATAACGTGGTCATGAAATAACGTGGTCATGTCACGACATAACATGTCAATGCTGATGACCGCTATGGAATTTTTCTGCAAAAGAGTATAAATTTGTAAGAGTTAGTTTGAATTGATATCATTTCAACCATGCACTAAATAAGTTAAACAGTGTAAAGGCGTTCACCGAAAAGGCTGTTATTCCATTTGTGGATTTGGAAGTTGGGAAAAACTACCCGATTGTGGAAATAAAGAGGGTTGTCACCAGATATGGAACAAAATTGCTTGTGGAAACGGGAGAAAATACTATATTTTTACCGGAGCGGTACAATATTTTGGATGACATGGAGATAGAGAGCCTGAAACAAGTGTGCAATGGTGGATCTTTGATTTTAATTAAAGAAAATAAATATAGTTTAAAGTTTATTTTTTAAATATTTTATTTACAAGAGCAATAATATTGTACAATAAAATAAATAAAGAAAGTAAATAAAAATAATAAAAACATTATACATATGTGTATTTCTTTTTTCTTGTTCTGCTTCTGATTGTCGTGTTGCTTGTATGAACGAGTCATAACTTTCATAGCATTCTGGAAAGTCGTATGCTCCGACGTTGTCATCATCATCTTCGATAATATTGTCCAATATTTTTACATGTTGAATCTGGGGACATGTTAGTGAGCATTTAAGGTGTTCTAAATATGGGTCATCGTCTTCTATACACTGATGTAGCTGTATGTTACAATAGTGACACATTACCACATCCATATGTTGTAAATAAAAAAATCCATAACGAGCCATTTTTGAACGATTTAAAAACCCGGAACAAAGGAGGAATTACCCTCGTCCAACAATAGCAGGATCGGAACAAAGCAGGAATCACTCTATTATCACATATTATACTGTACACAATATCGCTTTACCTATCTCAGGAGTTAATTATTTATTAGCCTGTCAATTTACATGTTGTTAATTTTTTAAATTGACGTTATCAATATAAAATAAATGGTAAAGTAAAAGAACATATGTACTTAAAAGTATACAACAAAAATATAAGAAATGTTGCTCATGTCGAATGCATTTATTTTTATTAAAATATATTGTAAATTAATCACTTATACATAAACCGACCCCTGGTAAGTTTTCTTAATAAAGATAAAATATAGAAAAACATATATTAAAGATATCTGTATATCTTTAAGTATCGCGTGTAATTTCCACCCAACATACTAAGATGAACATATATATAGCATCATTTTTTATGAATATTAATCATTAGTATTTTAACCATTAAATTCATGAAAAAGTGTGTTGTGCCAATACTCGTAAGTCTGAAGATGTAACACCAATTGAAGGACCCTCCAATGTTATCGATGCAATGGAGATTCATGTGTTTTTGATGCGGAGGGCAGAGCGAAGGTGTCGGGCATACGTCGCCTGGTGTGATGCCAATCTCGACGTGATACTGAGTTGATGTAGAGGGTCTGTGGAAGAGGCCCTTTATTTCGTACGATATTGGGAGGATGAACATATTTATTATTATAATAAATTAATAATCAATACATTTTTTAATTTGTATTTAATTTTATTTTTATCTTTTATATTAATATTTAATTTTAAGGTATAACAAAAAAAAATTTAATAAAACAAATAAATAAATTTTTAAAAATAAACTCAATGTTTTTTTTTCTTTTTGAGTTTGTGGTTTTCTGTTTTGTTTTTTTTTCTTTGATACTAATTTGTATATTAGTTTGGGCTCCTCTATTGTTCGTAATTTAATTTATTAGTGAAAAAAAATGTTACTATTGCCCAGACCACACAATATCTACACACATATTCATTAGGCTATATTCTTAGCACAGCACATACAACAAAAATCAATATTCATATTAATTCTTGTATGATTATGTTTATTCTGTATGATAATGTCCAACTTGGTAATATATATTTGTTTGTTTGATCATTTGTTCGTTTGTGTTTCATTCCATCCGATATTCATATAAAAAAAAAAAACATAAACAAAAAAAAATCTTGCTTCCGATATTCATCTTTGTGAGTGTGCAACATTATTTATTATAATATCCATTTACAACACATCAACAACAACCGCACAAGAAATAATTCGCGTTTTTTTAATTTTATTTTTTGTTTTTTTTTGTGTCGGTGTTATCATTGCCTTCTAAATACACTGGCCTATGACTACAAATGATGACGTCAAATTATGTCTCTATCTCCAGATGGGGTAAACCGGTAAAGTAAAGTAAAAATATGTTTTTTTCCTTTTTGTGGATAACGTTATTGTTTTTTTTTTTAGTCTGTTTCGTTATGCCAAGGTGGGAACATATGCGTCTCGTTCTTTTTAGTTTTCTTTATTATTACGTAAATTAAGTTTTAATAAATTATATTTTATTTATTGATATAAATAAATTATAATTTTTTATTAATTTACAGTACAATCATTACTCTTTTATGCGCATACTTAAGTATATTTTATAAAAATATCATTTTACAATAACGCCTCTAGCGGCAGTAAAATAACAAACAAATTTTTTATCTTATTTTGTAAATATTGTTTTTATTTTTTTTAGTTTGCTATAATATGTCGAGGTGAGAAGAATTGCGTCCCTTTGTCCATCTTTTATCTTAAATAGGTAGAAAATTTCATTTATGTGAATTAAATTATATTTATTATAGCATAAATTGTAACTTTTAATTAAATTTATGTTATAATCATAATGTATTTTATTTTATTACATATTATCATTTTGGCTGCGAATTAAGTTTAATTTTTCGACGCTAGTAGCGCATAGTTGAATAAAAAGAATTGTTTGTTTTTATACTATTATTGGTTTTCTTTTTTTGATTTTGACAGTTTTTTATGTAATTATCAATTATGTATTGACGAAATCACGATTCCAGTCGCCGATGCAGATAAAATTCAAGAAATAAATAAGGAGATGGTACTCTCGTCGGCCGAACGATGGACTGAAGAATATAGGGACTTAGTTTTGTTTACAACAAATGTGATGCATCATTTACAAACGCCTGCGTACGCAAGTGATGTGAAACGTGAAAAAGATTTAAACAGTGTAGTACAAAAATAATTTGATTGATGGACGATGGACTGAAGAATATAGGGACTTAGTTTTGTTTACAACAAATGTGATGCATCATTTACAAACGCCTGCGTACGCTAGTGATGTGAAACGTGAAAAAGATTTGCTTGAACGGTATCCATGTCCAAAAGCTGCAACATTCACCCTTACTCAGTCGCCCATAATGGAGAAACGATTAACAAAAAATAATTATCGTAATCGGATCCATGAACTTTTGTATGTTGAAGAGATCGCCCGATATGAACAAGTGGCGCAATATAATCTAACGACTAAATTATCGATTGTAACGAATTATTTATTGACACCGAGCGGTATGGCTACAAGTACACCAAAATATTCTCATTCTGGTGAATTATTTGCCCTAATGATACTGGGAAAAGATGTTTCGGAGGATACAGCAGCCGGCCGATTAATTTTAAATAATTGCGCAACCGTGTATATATCGTCACCAGATTCACCTGCTTCCGTGGGCGAAAGGGAAAAATATGATCTACCTACGACTATCGGCCGCTTGTGTGGCGGGGCTCATTTTAAAAGACTGAAATACAATTTCAACTGAATCGGTTACCATATTGTGAATGGCATCATGCCGTCGATAAAATTTTCAGATTTTCGATTAATATTTCCCGATACTTTCTTGGAACCTAATATTCCTTGGACCCCCAAGAAACAATGGTCTGATACTTTGGATTCGAAATTAAACTCAAAACAAAAAATTATTATAATTACTAAACGTATTGAAATTATCTATAAAATATATAAAAAAAAGCGCATTTTATTTCCATTTGGCAAAAACGAACATCCTCTCACTTCGACGTAATGAAGGAGACTAAAACAAATAAAGACGAATTTTCGAAACATAAAGCAAAAATAAATATTTTTATTTAACTTTATTCCATCTATCGGTGGAGACATAATATGACGTCATTGACAAAAATTGTGTGTAGTCATAGGCCAGTGTATAAAGGAGGCAATGGTGTTATCTACATTATATCAATTCTATTTTCATTTTCAGATTTGTTGTTGTTATATTCGTTTAGTAAAAACACAATGGTGGTCGCGGTGACGTGCGCCGTCGCATTTCAACGTCCGACGTCCGATTTTAGAAAGTTAATTAAGAATAATGCATAAACGTTCATCTTCGCACGTCCCACGTCCGATTTTAGATTGTTCATGAACAATTAAGAATAATGCGTAAACGTTCATCTTCGGACATCCCACGTTCGATTTTAGATTGTTCATGAACAATAATGCATCGTCCCGCAAGTTGATCTTTCTTTTAATCCATCATTTGTTACGAGATCAGCGAACGCAATCGTGCACAGTCTAGTACAATGTTTTACGTAAACATGTATATACTCGTACATGTTTAAAATGCAATTTTTTTTGTACAAGTATAATAGAGAAACAGTCTATTATGAAAAATGTTATAAACTTAGAATATCATAAAAACGTAAAATAAAATCTTAATCTATACATACTATGTATGTTATATTTTTTCAGCTGAGTTAATTATTAAATTTTTTTAAAAGTATGCGACAAAAAATTCTACCCCGCAATTGTGTATTTAAAAATGTGTATTATTTCACCTACATTATGACTTTTCATATTGACTATTCTTAATTCAGCCATTAAAAACGAACACAATTAGTACTAAAAGTGCACAATAACAACTAAATTCTGTATATTATAGGATTACGCCTGAATTGCATGCTATTTATCAATATCGCCCAATAAGCATGCTGCCTACAATCTCTAAGTTCTTTGAAAAAATGTTACTAACGAAATTGAAACCAGTATTAGAAGAACGGCATATTATTCCAGACCATCAATTTGGGTTCCGAAACCAACATGGTACCACAGAACAAGTACACAGAATTGTAAATGCAATCAAAATCACCTTTAAGGAAAAGAAATATTGTTCTGCTGCCTTCTTGGACATTGCACAAGCCTTTGATAAAGTTTGGCATGATGGGCTAATATACAAAATTAAAGGACTTCTACTGAAGAAATTTCACTCAGTTCTGGGAAACTATCTCCTTCAAAGGCAGTACATGGTTAAACAAAATAATGCAACGACTTAAATATATATTAACTTTTATATGATATCAACGCAGGTGTTTCACAAGGCAGCGTTCTAGGTCCAATATTATATCTATTATTATAAGATGCAGGAGGGTTTGGAACCGATACCGGTAATAAGTTACCCAGAATGGTCCTGAAACAATCCCAATCAGTTTTCCTCCTATTTCTGAAGGGTGGTTTGCTAGTGGGTTTTGTATCCACTTTGTACTGGAGATAACAATGGTTAGAAAAGGAATGGTCTTCGGACACTTTCCAGTTCAATACCCTCTCCTTAATAAAATCCGAGACAGATGTGATGTCCAACACTTCCTGTCTATTTTTAGCAATAAAGGTTGGCTTACACCCGATATTACATATATTTAGGTTAGTACTTAAAATAAAATCAAGGAGTAACTCACCTCGCCTGTTTATATCCGTACTTCGCCATATTGAGTGATGTGCATTAGCATCGCTACCCATGATGACTCCTACCTTTCGTTTTCGAGCCTCATTATTGCACTGGCCAACCTACCTGGTGGTCTATTTTCTTCCTCGTATGGTAGGTAGGCCGATATTAGCCAGAGATTTTGCCCATCCATCTCGATGCTAGCCACCACTACATCAGCGTTGCTGTAATTTAGTAGTATAAAAATGTTTAAATTATTTCTAGCGAGAATGCAGGAACGTATCTTACCTTCATTTTTCGCATGTAGTATTTTATATTTGGGAGTTCTGAGGCCCAGCACCCGGTCACCATTGACCCAAGGTTCCTGGACCAGAACCATATCAATGGACTGAGATTCCATTTTTAGCAGAAGGGCCGCCGAGGCGGCTTTACAGTGATGGAGGTTGATCTGAAGGATCTTAAGCATTAGATATTGCTTCCCTCCACCACTGTTGAGTCAGACTCCTCTGACGTTGATTCGTCCGTTAGGAGCGCACAGTTTCGTCCCAATGATCTCGAAATCTCCGAGTTCAGGGATAGTGGCTCCTGAGTGTCCTCCGGGATGCTGCGGACTTCTGGGTCACCAACACCAGGCGGTTTCAAACCACAAGTGGTTTCCCCCCCTGCTGCAGGTGCTCCAGCTCTGTCAGCCTCATCCCGCTTATAGATTTTGAGCGTAATCGCTCCAAATCCATAGCTGATCAGGCCTCCAGATTTTGCCAAGGCACCCACGGATTCTCTGTCGATGATAATGTCGGCCGATCTGTGATTTGCTTCTGCCTTTACCTGTTCTAACCTGGCAATCTTCCAGGTGGCCGTTGGCAGATCTGGATTGCTGATTTTCAACATTTCCAAGGTCTCCCTTGGATCACTAGGCTCCGCAGGTATCCAGGTTCGCGCTCTTGCCCTGAATTTCTTCCCTCGTTACCAATGCTAATTTGGCCTCCGGCCAGACTTCGCCCAGGCTGCCGATCGCCTTTTTATAGAGGGTCACCGACCTTTCATCGGCACAGGCAGTCAGTTTGACGTGACCCCGGTGCCACCCTCCGTCTCGGCAGGACGGAGCAGGTCCTGGGTTCTTCCTCATAATGTTTAGGAAGATGGCGGATAAGGCCTTCTCCACCTTCCTCCAGTTAAGGGCCGTAATGCTCCCATCTTCTTGAGCCCTGCGTCAACGACTGCCATGAGCAGGTGTTCCTTTAGCACCTCGTTGAAGGGGCTGGTAACATTTTCTGGAACCCGCTTCTTTTTAGCCTCCGTAGGCGCATCATTAGATCTCTGCCTTTTCGGCTGGGAGATCTCGGAACCCTCCTGCAGTGGCTCAGTGATACGCCTTGCCCACGCAAGCGTATCCCTGTCCCTATCCGTTCTCTGCTCCAACGGAATTTTGCTGATCTTGGAGATCATGCACCAGGCTCTCTTCCTGGTCTGGTAGTTCACTGACGCTAGAGGGCCAGCATTCGTGCCTTTGCCCATTGGTTTCGAGGGGCCAGCCTCATTTGGTCTTATGCCCTATTTTGCACTTTGGAGACCGGGCCTAAAGGCCGATGTCTCCACAGCACTGGTTTCCGGTTTTTTTCGTTTGGTTGCGCCGGTCTCTTTTTTGTTTTTTGGATCTGCCATAATAGGTCCCACGTGTAGCGGAGAAAGGAGGTCCATCTGTGCAGAGATCTACAATACACAGGTAAGGCTACATGATCCAGAGGGCGCCAAGTATCCGGATACACCGTTAGAGTCTGGGCTAGTTTTTATACTGGGCCCCCAGCCTGGCCGGTTATCAGCACGGTACGGTTGACACCTTAACCCGGCCCAGTTGTTAAGCGCCGTGTTTTCGCCTAGTACACCACATAAAAACATGGTGTATTAGTTGCCCGGTGGTCACCACGGGGAGGTAACACGCACACTTGTGGAAGCTGCAAGATACGGAGCTGGCAACAAGTACCAACTTGATTCCCCTAAGACAGTTTAACACCAGACCACCATATAATTCTATACATATATGAATAATTCAAAAGTCAGTTTCGGCTCATTATACAGGAGCATGTGTGTAATACCTAATATATCGCAATACAAAATGTCTTAGGTTTTACCAGAAAATACTGAGACTGGTAGTTAGGGTTTCATAACATTGCTAAGAGCTATTACAAAGCTAATGGATGGGAGGGAGGGGGCTATACATAATTATAATGATCTTATATATTTGTATATTGTAAAATTTAATAAATTTGTACTGTGTTTCAATTTATTTTATTAATTTTTGAAATAAAGTTCCTTCCATTATATGTCATTATATACTTAGCCATTATGTACCAATTATTGTGTGTTGATAAGTTTCGTGCGACAAATTTTTAAATTACAAATAACACCCGAATGTATGTACATATATAAATCTGCTTGACGTATAACTTTGCAAATACCTATGTTATCTCAACAAAAACAGTCAATCATTTCCTATATATCACAAAAGTATTTTTGACACTAGACTCACCGCAGCGCGGGAACGATAATTCAAAAAATTTCAAAGAGTTCAATTCACATTTATGATTTATTGTATTTTTCGTTAGGTGAGAACGATAATAGGGGCATAAATAAAGAAAAAAATTAGCGATTTACCAATTAGTGAAAGATACTTAATTTTGATAATTAATCATTGTTCCATCGATGCAATCAGCTGCCTGAGGGAAACCACGTATCTCAATAAACTTCAGTGGGATATCCTGGACATTTTCGGACCAACACACGGTTTCCGCCATCATTTTATCGATGATGGTATCTGCTACCCGTTATTTTGATAAATGACCCTACACACAGTTCATTTATTGATTCTGTGCATATTGGCAATCCCATAATATTGTGCGCCATTTCCTAACCAATGCAGTTTTTTTAGTAGCTGCTGTAGAGGACTGAACGCGCAGTTTCGGTCGATTCCATGGTGCAAATTTGCTCCTATTTTTAATAGCACGTGCTCAATTTGTTCATGTGACAAACTAATTTTTCTAACACTCCGGAGTCGACAGAATAATTGGTCCTGGCTTTCAATACACGATTTCTTCTTTCGTTTTCATCTTCGAACAATCTTTCGAACCGACGTATTATTTTCTAAAAATTGGTTTTTCCTTTAATAAATTTAAGTTTTTGTTCACCATAGTTGCTATACCTATATTTGATAGTTTTATTATTAATTAATAGTTGTATTATTAACCTTTATAATGAATCGAACAGAATGAAATAAAAATTATATAGGCACTTGAAAACACATTGTTACATATCTTTACATAGTCATTTGAATAATAAATAATTTTACTTAAAAATGTGTTTGTACACTTTTAAAATTGAACACAAGTTTTCATCTTACTATAACAGCAAAACAAAAACGTTTTTAACGGACTTCCGACATGCCACTACAATTTGTAGCTCTTATCAATTTATTTGAGTATAGTGAAATATTTCTTATTGATGTTTTGGATAAGTTATCATTAAAGTAGTCGATTGCTAAGTTAAAACTTTTCGTGCAACAGAACTACGAAAAATATATCAAAAGCCTCAAACTTATCGCTTATAAAAATATTATTTATCAATTATCATTTCGCGATTTGGTAACTTAATTTTGATAAGTGAGTGCTTATCACTTATTATAACTCAATTGAGTACTTATCAAATTTTAATTTGGTGCAACAGAAAATTATCAAAAATTATGATAAGTTGATAAGTAATAAGTGATAAATTGTTGGTGCGATAGGGCCCAGGTGTATCTTGCTTTATTTTTTTATTTATTTTATTATTATACGTTTAAAGATGGTAATAAAAAATGATCGCTATCATATATTTGTTGAACATAATTTATAATAAGCTGTAAATCCATTTTAATAAACTAATTTAATTTAATAACTGTATTTTCTCCGATTTGCATTCATGTGTAAATTGTAATGTATTTTATACCCTTCCTGAGAATTCCTGCGTGTTTTAGAAGTTTCGTACCAAATATTTTCACCAATTTCAATATAAACTCTTTAATGTTTGTTGTCCTTGTCACGTACAACAAGTGATTTTCGTTTGCTCGCTCATTTCGAATTTGTTTGAATGTGAAACAGACGCAGTTTACTATGAGGCAATGAGGGACACCAAATAAACAAATATTTTTTTCTCTGGTTTTCTCTACAAAAAATGAAAATCCTGAGAAATGTTTGAAGTTTAGAAGTGAAATCATTTTTTTTTGAATGAACGAAATCATTATTTTTTGTACTTAGGTACATCAAAAAATATCTTTTCCAAAAATTGCATAAAAACAAACATTTTTCGTATGATGGTGGCGATTTTATTTGTTAGTCCTCGACTAGTACTTATGCAATTTTATTTTTCCTATATTGAAAATCAGTCTATTTGTGTATATTGCTTAATAAGTAGATGATTATAACAAATCTATGTATATAAATATTTATACATCACGTTATCTAATTCATAGCATAATGTCGCCGAGACATATTCATATAATAATAAAAATGATTAACGTGTACAAAATCTTTATATAATGTAATGATTATGGTAATAATTAAAAAATACATCTAAATAGTAAAATATAAATAAAATACAATATATTTTTGCTCATCTTCCTAATGGTCCCAAGGTATTACAGCGCTTAAGAAAAAGACAGTGTTCTTGGCGAATAAAAGGTGGACTAATACCTTCACATGTAGCGTAGCAAACAAGTTTTACCACAACTGGACTTGAAACGTTTCAATACTTTGATCACTCTAAACACTGCCGTCGCAGCTACTCAAACCTAGCCTAGTGGAAGATTGAAATTCAAAAAATATAAATGTTTTTAGCATATTTTTTGCGTTTGTTATTTTTCATATGAAAGTATATCTAGTTCGTGCCATGATAGGCTCACCCAAGTTACAATTCAAGTCGGTTTTACGTCCCGGGCACTCCAAAATATTATTTTGATGTGTTTTGGCACAGTGCTTGGTACGTGCCAGGCACTATGCCAGGGACCTATTTGGGGAATGATTTTTGGTAGCAATGCACGTGCCTACAACGTAGCATAAACGTTTTAGGAACGGACATTGGAATGTTCCAACATCGTTTTAGTTACGTTCCAATAACCACCTAATAATAAAACTAACACATACTTAAAACGAAAATAAGTATTGTATTTGGAACAAGACTTAAATATATATATATATATATATATATATATATATATATATATATATATATATATATATATATATATATATATATATATATATATATATATATATATATATATATATATATATATATATATATATATATATATATATATATATATATATATATATATATATACAAGGGTCGGCAGTAATCAATTACATATAATTCAATTACGTATTTAAATTACTTATTATTTCTTGTTGTAATATGTAATTGCTATTTGCATTACTTCATTTTAGTGTTACAGTATTTGTTATTTGAATTACCCTATATATCTGTGTTTTATAGGGTATTTGAATTACATTACACAAAAAATATTTAAATTACTTAATTATTTTGTTTTTCTGATTTCATATTATTTTCTTTAAAAAATTATAATAAATAATTTAATTTCGTGTAAATTCGACTCAGAACTTCAATTAATACAATTTTTGGCTAATAAAAGCAAACAAATGTCAATTTTAAATGGGTATCCTTTAGTTAAAAAGACATTTATTAAATTTAATACAAGTTGTTGTTCATCTGCACCAGTTGAAAGACTGTTCTCTTTGGCTGGTTTTACGCTCTCTCCTACAAGAGGAGCACTGTATGATGATAACTTTGAAAGATTAATGTTTTTAAAGGGAAACGTTTTCAATTTTTTTAAATAATCATCTTTAACAAATATTGATATTTGATGTATCAAATGCTTGTAATATAATATCTAATATGTGGCCACATCCGGCCAGAGGGAATTTTTTCTCATTTTCAAGAAGTTTAAAAACTTTTTATTTAAATAAACCATGTGTTAATGAAGATTTATGAATTAATTTTTAACAATAAAATCTGGAAATAAACGAAATATTTAATTTTAAAATGTATTTTAATTTGTAATTATTGAGGTAATCTAATTACATTTTTTTAGATTGCTAAAGTAATTAAAATTTTGTATTTTAATTACCGAAATAAAATGTAATTGTTATTCGAAATTGAATTACTGACATTAAATGTAATTTGTAATTGGTAATTGAATTAACAGCATCCATGTAATTTGCCACCCTTGTATATATATATATATATGCGACGAAAATGTTACTGATAAATATATTAATTTTGCTTCGAAAAAGAACAAAGCCCTATATTTAAATTCATTATTATAATATTCGCATAATTGAAAAAAAAAAAATTATCACATCAACTCCCAAAATATCTTTTCACTTTGTAGTAGAAAATACTGATTTAATATACGAGTACTTTAATATAATAGTTACTTCGTCGTACGTAAGGGTTACTGTAATAAGTGTATATAAATATACTTGCTACTATAAATTGGTAGTTTATACTTCAAAGTAGCAATCATCGGTTCACTTTGAAGTTACGTCTACTTTAAAGTGGTAATTTTTACGATAATTTTACTTAGTTCTAATCCAGAACTTTTATATGGTGGGATACCATCAATATTAAATAATAAACTGATTGAAATTGAATGTTTCAAATCTTAAAATGCGTTTTTTATGCAATTTCTTAATCCATTGTACCAAAAATGAACATTCTCCATAGGAACGACATTAATAAAGTTTGGAGTACGAAGCAATGTTCTGCTGTCCTTTGGTAGGTTATGTTTTTTTGAATTATTCAATACTGATAGAAGTAGATTAAGAGAGCTGATGATTTATTTTATAATTCAATGCCCATGTACGTAATTCTTCCATAAAAGAAATAGAATTATCCGTGTCTGTATCACTATCTTCTTCTGAAATTTCTAACACATTTTCCTTTAAAACATTATGTACATATCTTCAGAAGAATCCTGATACATTTCTTGTGTTATAGAAAGTTCACATGGAAACGAATTGTATCCGCTTGGTGTTTCTCTGTTTTGTACATCATCAATATAACTTGAACATGTTTGGTTTATATTCAATCTTTTATTATGACATGACGGGTTACGAACAACGATTCTACTAAATTATAACATCAAAGTAATTTCAGAATGTTTGTTGTAAAGTAAATGCTACTTATTGGTAAAAATTGCATGTAAATATTACTGCAAAGTTTTGATTTTTGATAAATAAGCTCTATCTAACTTTGTAGTATAGTTTCTTAGTAGTGGAGACGATAGTTTTACCTCATAAACCTACTTTGAAGTTATAGTTTTTATGGTGAAGTTAAAGGTTTTTAATACATCGGGAAAACGTCACCATTCTCTCTTGAAGTAGCGGTGACTTTAAAATGAAAAATGGATGATATTTTGACGTTCCCGATCATTCAATAAATACCTTAAAATTTTTATAACTTTAAAGTAATATTTACAAGTTATTACGACGTCTCCGAAATTTTTTAGTTACTTACAATGTCACGAAAACTTTAGAGTAGCACAATCAGAAGCCTTTACTTTTCCCTTACTAAATTTATTACTGCAAGCACAAAATGTATATACAGTGACTCAAATAAGTAGCTAGTACGTGAAACTGACCTCCTCGAAGTTTCCATACCCTTATTTGCTGTAGTCCCAACTTTGATTGTTGCTTGGGCAATAGCGTACGGTCAAACGTAGAACTAAATTGGTGAAAACAAATTATTATTATTTCATCTATTCACACACTATAAGAGAAAATGAATTAAAAAATCCTAGAAAAAAACAAAATTAAAAATTACCGTTTGTAGGCGAAGCATAAAACCCATTTATTTCTATTGTTTTTTTTTGGTAATAATAATACGGGTTCACCAAAATACATGTAGTAGCGACAATGAATTTCGATTGAGCCTATCTTATAAAGAGATTTTTTGATTTCATGGTTCTTGCAAAATGATACTGAAAACAATTAGCGCTGGTCTCTCTCTCTCTCAACAGTAAATACAACAAATAAAAATACAACAACCGTATGAACGAACAGGAAAACAATATAGCAAAATTTTCAGTATCATTTTGCACGACTATACGTATTTACATGTATTTTAAGATTAGAGGTGCGTCGAAAGTCGTCTATGTGTTGATATTATGTCGCTTTCACACGTAGTTTAATATTATCGGAGTGTAGTTCAAACTCCGAATTATTGTTGTGTAAAATGTACAAATCAAGTACGGTATTAGTGAATTATCAACTACCCCTTATAATTCGGTATTTTGTAGTTTTATACTCTACTTCGGTCTTAATTTGTTGTTGATGTTGCATTTATATAAAATACTCTTTAACATTTTCATTTATTTAATATTAGTATTAATTTTATCCATATTTTAAAATAAAGTGTTCTAGTGTTGTAGATTTTTTTTAAAATAAACTTTGAAAATCAATATTTCAAACAAATGATAGTAGGACTTTAGGATTAGTGGTGCTACTGTCACAGATAATTCGATGCACGAAGTGGATTATCTACTCCCCTACGGTAGTGGTTGGATAATCCACTTGTGCGAGCAACAGCGACTATAGTGTTATAAGTTATTTGCTGTGCTATAATGTTATAAGTTATTTATAATAACTTTAATATGTACTACATACGAGTATACATAATTAAAATTAGTAAAAATTTAACATTATATTTTTATAAGTATTTGACCTCGCTGGTTTAAGAATAATTTTAAAAATTTAAAGAAAAATGGGTATTTAAATAAACGAAATAGCGTACAATTTTGTTCTTGAAAAACTAGAAGCCCCGTTGTACATTTCAGCTAAGCTAAGCTCAGCGATGTTGCTATGTCCATAGCTTTCGGTTGTAAATAAAGTGTTTTAATAGATCGATGCACACTTGAGCTAAGCTATCCGAACTATGCATTTCTGTTTTGAACTATGAAAACTAGCATAGCTCGAGTTGTCTTCGCCTTGCAATTTTCAGCTATATCGCTAACAGACACATTAAAATTTTTCTATATTTTATTCATAATCTACTATGTATATTGCAAATAAAAGATATAGGAACATCAATGCATAGGTGTGTTTTGCTGAGGTAGTTACAACAACAATTGTACCGATTAACTCCTGACAGGAGTAAAATAACTCCAAAATATTTCTAAAGTTAAATTGTTCCCAACAGAATACACCTTATGTGTGAACTAATTTATTAAGTGAAATGTGCAATGCGTCGAGCTAGCGAGCTAAACTAAACTATAGTAAGATATGCTTTCTCGCTTAGCTTAGTTGAAATGTACAACGGGCCTAAACGTCTATCGAATATCGAAAATAGTAATGTTGGAACACCCCATCACTGTATTTATTGGATCATAATCGGAACCATTATACTATTATAGAAGTATGTCATGAATTGCGAAATTACAACTTTTTTGTGATGACAATGATTTTAGTTCAACTAAAATATTAACAAAGATATCATTTCAGTGTTCATTAAATTTAATTTCTGATGTTTTAAATTCATTAAATTAAATTTCAATTCGATCAAATAAAATAATGAAGAAAGTAGTTCATACCAACGATGAAATTGCAACAGCTAAATTACAAGCCCGTGATTGGTTTCTAAGTCACAATGAAGTGCCATCAATAACTGATATGCGGAATGAGCTTGGTATAGAATTGGCAAATGTACTTATTGGAAATTTTGATTCAATAACAAGGAAAATAATGCTTATTCGTGATGATGATGATTCTAAGCCAACTAAAGTTAAAATGAACATTCCAATAAAAACTACACATCAAGACATATGCGATCGTGGTGATAGAATTGAACAAAAAATTATTAACCAAATGTTAAAAGATTCATTGACTGAACAGTTACTTATACTGAAACAAGAATTTTGTGAAGACCTGCGTCGACAAGAAGATGCATTGTACATCGAATATGATCAGCTCAAGCAGGATGTTTTGGCCAATATGAAAAATATATTTGAACGCGATGAATTCGAATTTATCGAGTGTCAAAATTCAAAGCGGTTAAAAACCGTTAATTTAATTATTAAAAAATTCATTGAAGTAAAGCCATTAGTTTTAACAGCTGTTGCAATCCGTATTCAAAAGCTAATTAACAGAGATCATTCTAGATTTTTAAAACAACGATGTAGAGAACAGCAACGGATTTATATAAAGCTTCGGGATATTGTTTTAGCGTGAGTTTTATAATAATTTACAATTATAAATGTCGATTCAAACTACAAATCGATTGTACACTTTTTAGGGAATCCCATGCGAAAAATGTAAAATTCATGATACGCATTTTTAATGAGTTCGGAACAAGCCTTTCGGATCAAATTCAATCAATTCGTAGCACACTCCTAATTAATAATTTATATGTAATTCTTAACGAACGATTGAAATTTCAAACGCAGATTGAAAATCTCAAAGATAAGTTGAAACTGAAATTTCGGTGTATAGTCGAAAAATGCGAGAAGCTTTTGACGCAGCCTATCATTGCCAAGCAGAAGTGTCCAAATGTAGAGTTATGGAAACAGAAATGTTTATGGTTGATTGAAAATTATGAATCAATTATTGAATCTACGACGAATAAAAAGAAAGATCATGGCAGGTTTTTTCTCGATGTTGAACGTCTAATGACAAATTTTGAATCGATTAGCCAACATGATCATGACTTTTATCAATGTTCTTACAAATCGGGTGGAATCATAGAATATTTTGATCGGGCAAAAGAAGAATTAGTTTCGTCGCCACATAATTTACCAATTATAACTCAAGAAATACATCCTAAACCGAATAAAATATCTAAACTAGAATCAGTCCCTGAAAATGTGCTACCATTTCTTGTTAAAGGCTGTTATACTGCAAAAACTGAAAGTACACAAGATTTGGGATCACTTCGAGATGTAAACTCAGCTTCATCAATATCGTCTATAGAATATAATGGTCATACCTACGCTTCGCTTAAAAGTTACGATCGTATTGCAAATAAACTATACCCACGTCCAGCAGATGAAGATAGGGAGGAAATTCCAATCCAAGCAAAATTTCATTGGGGCGATAAAGATAAAGATGTAATGGGCGAAGAGGAACAATACGCCGTGGATCAAGTGGTTGAGATTGCTGCAAATTTTCGTCAAGAGTTACTGCTTGCCTTGGATTTAAATGAACTTGCCAAGCATATTTTTAACATTATCATGGAATCGACTAGTAAAATTGCTCTTCTCAAAAGTACGTCCACTATTGAAGAGCGTCGTGATGATCACGGAACATTACTCATTCCTCCGGTACCTAGCGCAATTTCAAATGATCTACGAGTCGATTCATTAGACTTCTTATTGGAAGTAGAAACTAAACTTGAAAAATGCATCGATACAATTGTAACACCATCTGCAATTATTGATTTTATACACAAAATAGAGCAGGCTAAAACAGTTAAAAGGAGGCGACTATTTCGTGCACGAGATTCTGTAATGTTGACGGAGAAAAAAATGAAACAAAATAAATTATATAGTTTGCATGGTCAATCGATATCGAATCAAAATATCGATATAACATCCAATGAACTTCAAGAAGATGACTACAATCCGCCTCTGTACTTTCATGAGAATTGTTTAAATTTTCATTATGTTTTTAATTCTTATTTAGATAAGATTAATGGCATGATTACGGACGGGGTGGAAATTCCGGATGATATAAAAATAGAACTGGAGGAGAGTATGAGAGCTAGAGCCCAACTGAATTTTGTAAGTATCACATATAATTTTTTGTTGATAAGTATGCTGCGCAAGTGCGCAACACTATACTACTAAACCCAGAAAGAGCGTGAATTTACCATTTGAATTTTTTTTTCGATTTTGAGGGTAAAATGTGTACAAATGTGTACTATTTTTCTTGTAAAATGTGTACAACATTGATTTATTGTTTAGCTTTAAGTAAGACACTGGAAAACATATTGAAACACATTAAATTTTCACATAGCTTACGAGTACATTATCCCTCTTAGAACTACACAGTAAAAACCGAACGTTAATTTTACAAACAATTTCCGAACATGTACGGGTAACCGTTAAAAGATAAGCCAATGCGATATTTGTGTATTTCATTTTTATTTATTTCATTCATTTCAAGGATATTTATTCTATGGTGGAAACTAAATATTATTAGAAATTCAGGAATATTAGGTCGATTTAGAAGCATACATCTTTGTTAACCAATAGAACAACCTATTTTAGCGTGAATAGCGACGAATACATATGGAATAAAGATGATCGTGTAGTGGCAGAGACTCGATAGTTAAATTACTACCAATTTAAAAGATATAACTATTCTAATCTTTATAAATGCCATTAAGCATATTTTAAATCTGCTTGTTTCCTTTGAAACTAACTGCAGTGATGCCAGATTAATATTTTATTAGATTGTAATTCTTCTCAAACATTTTCTGCTTTTTCCCTACAGGCAACATTTCTTCCAAATAGATATACATATATATATATATATATATATATATATTTTTTTTCATTAATTGTCTAATATTTAATTTAATATTAAATCTGCAGCTTAATATACTAGTTCGTTGTGTAAATAATCCAAAGCAAAGTAAAGTAAATTAACGTAAAATAGTGGCGTGTTGCGTTAAGATTAAAATTTTAAAAGGAATGTGTATCAGAACAAACCATAGTTATTTCGAACAAACAGCATTCAGATTTTATTGAAAATAAATATTTCAGTACATTACTCATTTGCGAATTTTGTTAATTGGTAATTAAAAGAAATTTAAAACAAATTTTTTGTGGTTTTTCAATTAAATTTCAATAAAATGTTACTAATCGGAATATCTACATTTTGGCTATTAGAAAACAATCTTTCTCTACACTTACTTTTTCCAACAAAAATTCGACAGGGAAGGGAATGATTTGACACGATTTTTTTTTCAAGCATATCCAGGAGGTTTATGTTGACATTTTATAAAATTAATAGAACCCAATCGGAATTTAAAACGTATTATGTGATCAACATCAATTATAGTGCCATCTGCACCGAATACAGAAAAAAATATTTCAGACAAAAGTTACGTATTTTTTGACGTAGCTCATTGCTCCAAATACAACACCAATTACAGCGCCATCTGCACCGAATACTAAAAAATATTTCAGATAAAAGTTACATATTATTTGCCGTAGAATCCGAATCTGTAATAAAAAATGGGGGTTTATATTTAAGATATGAAAGTTGCCCCACCAGTGGGGATGGTAGTCGAATTTAGTGTAGTTGAATAGCTTTTTCAAAAGTATTAAATACGTATTATTTTGTTTTTCGATGGGGTGTGTACCATTAAAAATATTTTTACCGTCCCGGTACATATTTTACACTCTGTATAATGCAAATCAGAGAATTTATATGTTAAATGAAAAATGGTGAGTTAAATAATCGATAATTATTATTGAGGTGTTTGGAAGTTCTGCTTGTATGTTTAGCTGGAATGTGGGTAGATGAATGTAACTCCTCCCTCCGAAGATCGATGTCGACTTCGACGTACGTGGTCTAAACGTTCACTTGGTTGGTTGATGTGTTGGTTAAATCTTTCGATGGTTTCTTTAAATTTTGAAAATGATAGTTTGTTTTTTCTATAAAGATAAAAAGTAATTGTGTTTATCGTAGCGATCAATATTAGTGTTGAACTTGCGATCGAATAGTCGCGAATTCTTGTTGAAGTTTAATGGTGTATCAACATCTTGATATTTTTGGTTGGTTGTTGCGATAATTGTGTTTGTGGTAGGCTGACAAATTGTTCAATTGATGTATTTAAAGTAATTACGTGAAATGGCTATTTTGTGACTTTTTGTGTAGTTAACGTTTGAACATTGATTGTTACTGAACAGATTTAAATTTAACAGTTTCTTTCCTTTAACGACTGGATTGATGATATTACAATTTGTTGATAGATTCACTCCTACTTCTGTTGAAACGTATAAAAACGTAGCACCTTCTAAGAAATTTATTTCGTCATGTGGTTGGACTTCCATTGTTTTATAACCTTCTGGTTTGAAAATATTCTTCTAAACAGTTAGCTTCTAATATTGTTTCGTTTGTTTTAACAATTTTGTTAAACTGAACAATTACAGTTACTAAATTTATATGTCGTGTCGTTTGTTCAAATCTTTCTATCATTATGTCGTTTAATCTGACTTGCTCGTTCTGTAACTGTACAACTTTATAGTCTCCGTTTTCTAATTTTGTTACGGCATTTTGTTTCTGTATTAAATCATCGTTGTCTAGATTACCTACCGACAATGCTTTTTGTTAATGAACCTAATGGGTTGATTACTCCTCGTTTTTAAGTTTATCATATTTTCTGTATGCTATTTTTACTTTATAGTTTGGAAATAATTTGTTTGATATATGATCCAATTATTTAATATTTTTGTTAATATTTTCTAAATTGATTTTCAAATCTTCGAATTCTATTATATGAATTAGTTTTGTTTAGCCTGTGTTGTCGAATTAAAACAAATTTATGTGAGATGGATCCACAGACTAAGTAGTAATTAACACAAAACCTCTCAAAATTGCATTTTAAAAAATAACACGGTTTATAGCGCACGAAGAATGATTTTAAATTTATTTTCGCTTAACTGCAACCACAAATTAAATAACTATACAAATGGAAACCTATGAATAAAATTCATTTTTTCTACGAAGTTGCGTACCAACCCACATCGTATTCGTAATTCAAGTGAACAAAAAATGTGAAAATAAATTTAAATTCTCTTTTTCGTTCTCTGGAATACCTAAACAGAAAATTAGTTTGGTGTATTGATATTTATACATCCAAAATCTTCTACATTAACAAGTCTGACTATTCCAAAATTTAAAGAGACAAACTGCCTCTTTTTCATTGTATTGGTTATGCACATATACGTCGCACAATAAAAATTTAAAATGAAACGACCAATACCAATGTATTATATTTTGATTTTTTTCACAAAGGAATATGAAACAAAATACATTAGAAACACAAAATCTCTTATACTAACAAGTCTGACTGATTTTTTTACTGACATATACTACTTTGATTTTGCCTCTTTAAGGTTGGATTGTAGTTGTGTACACAGCAAATACATGGAAAAAGAGGCAGTTTGTCACTTTAAATTATGGAATAGTCAAGCTTGTTAATAGAATTTAAATTTATTTTCGCATTTTTAGTTCACTTATGGATTTATGTATACGAATACGATGTGGATTGCTAAGCAACTTCGTAAAAAAATGAATTTTAAATCGCGGCTTGTTTATCTATTTTGACATAATAATTTGTCTGTATAGGAAAGAATGGTATTTTTATATAAATTCTACGAAAAAATTGAGATTTTTCAGAAGTGCCTTCGAGTAAATAAAACAGCATTTATTGGGTTGAAATTTTTTTTGACATAAATATAAATACTGTGAAATTACCGCACATGTTCGGAAATTGCATGATAAATACGATGTACGAATTTTAATGTGAAGTTACCATGGTCGATTTCCGAAAACGCCTATTTACAGGAATGTTTAATCGGTTTCGTTTGTAGTGACATTAAAAATTTAGCCAGCACATATATTTAACAAATAACAATAAACTTATATTACACATATAAGTTTATTGTTATTTGTTAAATATAATCGTTTTATTATGTTCTATTGCCTATAAAATTGTTCAACATATCTCCTAAAATATTATTTTTTCATAGTTGGAATTGTGAATATGTACATCAAACGGATCTGTGTATCCAATTTTACCAATAGCATGTGCATACTTCATGCATTATGTTGTCTTAATTTGTGAACAATTCTCTTTACCATTTGGTAACAGAAATACAGTTTTCAATTTACTTTTAAGCTTTTCTAAAAAAAAACTCATTTTTTAATATATCGTACCTTATGTTCCTTATACATTGTGACAATATTTTGGAAACTTTTTTGGTACATACATCGATTTCGACTTTATGTCATATTTAGTACCTTAACAATTATTCTAGTTGTTAAGGTACTGAGGATGACATAAAGTCAAAATGGATCTACCAAAAAAATTTCCAAAATATTGTCACTATAAGGAATATAAGCTGATATTAAAAAACAAAAATTAAAAACTTCCGAGTTTTATTTAATTAAGCAAACCATTATGACCCCATTTCCGCGGGTACTCTGCCACTTGTTCCGATGTGTTCTTTTATGTTTATCCTCTCCAACTTATTTATCATATTCATAATATATTCATAATAGGGGCGCTACTAATTTGTGCAAGAAGCAACCACTGTTCGATAGTTGCAGTTTTTCTGCGAATTTTAAGTTACTTAAGAGTTGAACATTTCATCACATGGTTGTGGACCTGTTAAAAACAAAAAAGGTCAATTGGAAAAATGTTTTTTTTGCCAGTAGTTTTCTCGCTATCGAACACATGGCGGAAAATAGTTTTGCGGCAGATATCATGTCAGAGGCCAAGCATTTTAATAACGTAACTTGATTTATGAAGTGTTCCTTGATTTTTGAAGTTACCAGTTGGGAATTTATTCATCGTGATTAAATTTTTGCCGTACTATAATAAGCGCTTGAATTTGTTTGAAACGTTGTTTTTGCTATATGTATTTATTTTTTCCATAGGTCGATTACGTCAAGCAACATTTAAAAAACACTCGTGTTATGAAAAAATTAAGTCAAAAACCGAAGCTTTTGGCACATGGCATACTAAGATCTCAAAATCATTTTAAAACTCGTGAGAAAATAGACGATCATATATCTAAAATGAAACTTGATAAACTGTTAGAAATTTTGGATAAAGTCATCGTGAAATAAGATCATTCGTTAATATTGTATTTGAGCAATTTACAAAATCTCTGGTATTAAAATAAACAATTCAAAAAAATATTCAATGTAATATATATTTTTATTTAAGTATACTTAAAATAATACAACAGTGTTAGTAACACAATTATAATAATTCAATTATGTATTTATTATTTGATTAATTTTTTCGCATTTTTTTAAATTCAAACGTTTAATTTTTTTTTATGTACTTTAAAATTTTAAATGTAGTAACAAAAAAATGATCTTTTAAATACATAAAATAGCTTTTTAAATTTAATTTTGTCAAAAAAATTACATTTTGTAGAGATTTTTCTTAGATTGTAATGTTTTATTTTAATTTAATAAAATAGTAATAATCGTTTAAAATATTTTTCAATTCGCTTTTCTTGTTTACCCTGGTTTAATTTAAAAAAATTAAATTCTTCATGTTTTCATTTTATTAGATTACATTTAAAATAATGTATTATTAATTAAACATTGAGAAGAAAATTTAAAAAAAAAAATATAATTATTACTTAATAAAAAACAAATTTTAAGTTTTATATAACACATATGTAAATAAAAAACTTAATTTGTATTTACACATAACAAAATTTAAAAAAAACCTGTTAAAAGTTTATTATATTAAACTAACAACTAAATATTAAAACAAAAAATAAATTTATTATTATTAAAATAAAAAAATTGCAATATGTATTTTGTATGTATCATATATTATGCAGCACCGGACATTTAGGTATTACACCGCCATTTAATATAAAAATATTTAAAAACTAAAACATTGAAATTACTTTAAAAATAAAAACATAAAAATATATTTGAACAAATAATCAACTAAAAAATATCACTTACGTTGAAAAATTATTAAATTTTTAAAATTACTAATTAAATTAAAAAATTAATTTATTTAATTGAATTATGTTTCTTATTTCATCACCATTTAAATAATTACCATTACATCATTTTATTTTTAATTATTGTTTTTCATTTTTTTTAGTTATAACTAAAAATTTTTAGATTTTTTTCCATATATTTTATCTAAATTATTAAAATTTCTTTACTATATTATTTCATTTTCACAATACATTTAAAATGTAATTTTATTTGTTTTTTGTTCACAAATAAGTTAAAAAGTATTAAATTTGTTTTATTAATTTAATTCTATTTTCGTTATAATTTCATAAATTTTTTTAAATAATAAAACGGAAACAATTACAAAATATATATAAAAACATTATGTATAAAATATTAGCGCCATTTATTAAAAAAACAGCTACAATTTATTATACATATGTATATATGTATATGGCACCATATAAAAACCTTTTTATAAATTTATTTCGTTTTCATTAGATTTTTATCTATAAGAATAATAAAAAAAAACATTAAAATAAAATTTTGTGTATAATTTTGAAATGTTAAATAAGATTAAAACGAAAAAATAAAATTAAATTGCACATTAAAAGTAAATTGGATAAAAAAAATGCACTGAAACAAGTTGTTCCTATTACAAATTGTTTAATTATTATAGATTAAACAAACTTCACTGGAAAAAAAATAACTAAAAGAAAAATTAAAATAATTTTTTATAAATTAATGAAAAAAAATGGCAACAATTTCCTTAAAATAAATATGTCATATATTTTTTATTTAATTTAATTAGAAATTAAAGTTTTGTAATTTTTGGTTAAATAATTTTTTCATAAAGCACGACACACGAGGCACTCACATAGTAATAGTTCAATAAATTTATAAAATATCATTTTAAAAATAAATTTTTGAAAAAGAAAAATAATAATTTAAAAATAAATAATAGAAAAGAAAATTCTTAAAATTATTTTAATAATTTAGTTTTATAGAATTGACAATACTTTTAAAAGAATAATATAATAACATTCATTAAATCGAGGTTAAAAACA
Source organism: Tipula unca (assembly GCA_951394425.1). Lineage (NCBI taxonomy): Eukaryota > Metazoa > Arthropoda > Insecta > Diptera > Tipulidae > Tipula > Tipula unca. The sequence goes on from OX596381.1 coordinate 107,407,133, forward strand.
ATTTGTGAATTAATTCGAACACATACCACGTTTACACAGTAGTATAAAATTATGTAGCAAAACAATTTTATGATGTAAATGCAAACTAAAATATTTGATCACATACTTTTTTAATATTCCATTAAAGTATGTTTGCTATAATATAGTAGCCGTGTAAATCAAACTTTATAATAGGAAATGTTATTTTGGGTTTGAATAGCACAATTTGCGTATCTTCGAATTTGCGCAACTTCGCAATTTTGACGTCTCTAAAATTGGTTTTAACCTGTGTTAAGGCGTAGCCTAAGTTTATGCTGCATGGTTTCATTCACTATTTTGAGTTTATTAAACTACTAATAACCAATTACATATGTATAATCGGAATCAAATATTTTAACATAAAATGTAAACTGCGCATTATTTAATATGTTAAATAGAGTATACTGTAGTAACGAGACAGTTGAAAACATGGAACAAGTTCTGGAATATGGCGAACATAACAATAATAAGCCATTACTTGACCGATTAACTCTTTTCTGTATGCAATGTCAAGCTTATTACAACATGGTCCTCATTATTTTAGCATATTCGTCAGTGAGGTTTAAAGTAATCTTAATTATTTCACAAAGTATAATAAGATAAGATACATCTACGCATTTTTTGTTATTTTTTATGCTTGCTTACATTACTATCAATAATACAAATAATGACATTCCATGCTAAGGAGGTTTCTATTGTAAAAATTGACATTATGGGCTTGTGGGAGTGCTGAGATACTTCGACCCAATTGTATGAACGCGAATTAAATCGGTGGATTTTATTCTAACCTCAGTTTTTATTTACTCGTTTTGGTGAATGGTTATTTCAAGCGTTACTTTGTTTTGTGTGTAGTTGAAATTATTTTGTAATTACTCGTAATTATAATTCATTGAATCTGAAAATATTAACGTCATGAACACTTTCATCCAATAGGCGAAAAATAAAATTATTGGAAGCTATACTTGTGCTCTTGGATTATTTTTGATCCATCCTCGTTCATACAATCAAACCAACGCGAAACTTAGATAACTTTAAAAATTGAAGATTTCATAAGGGTGGGCAGGGTATTTCACCATAAGACTGGTGAATAAAATATAAATGTCAAAAAAAATATTTCACGTTGAAATCTGTCATCTACAGTTATAAACAATTTTAGTAATGTATTTGTATAGATACACGGCGGCGGATAAGTTAATATACAAAATTTTACCATTTGAGCTCAAGACAGATTGTCGAGTTGCACTCTCAAAGAGTCACTGTTTGGTGAGGTTTTTGGGCTGGAGGAATTATTAGATTTTTTTCGAAAATCATGCCGCAATGCTGTTACTATGAAGGATGAACGCTATCGTACCATAGTAACTAACTTTTGCCACTCTTATACAGTAAAAATGGAAACTATATATTTCCTTGATATATAAATATACAATTTAGAAGTGCTGGGATGTTCTAACATCACTTCTATTCGCTTCGATAGACACTTGTGTCTCTTTTTTCACGAACAAAATTGTATTCTATTTCGCAATTTATATTGTGATCATAGCCTACTCGATTCTATTTCTATCAATTCATTCGATAAAATATCACCAATATTTTTATTTTCGATAGCAAGTGAAAAGAGGAAAAAGAGATAGTTTGCAAATTTATTCTAACAGGCTGAGATCGCAATAGACAAAACGTAATTCAAAAAACGCAATGGAGCACAATTTTGTTCGTAAAAAAGGACACAAATGTCTATCGAAGCGAATCGAAGTGATGTTAGAACATCCCAGCACTGGCCTATGCCCGGTTGCACGAAAATATTATTTAACCGGCTGTTAGCTATCCGACGATTAACTTTTCCATATCAAATTGAATTTTTGACAACATTTCGGCATTTTTGACAACATCGGCAAAACAATCTGATTACATTTCTTTTTTTATATGAAAATATTTACCAGATGTATAAATTATATAGACGGTCAATTTTGATCAAATAAAAGAGTGTTCCATAAACTCGACATCTTGTTAACAGTGACTTAGTACTATCACTGACGTTCATAAAGTTCAATTAATGCGTTTCTATAAATCAAAAGCATTGGTTTAAATGAATGATGCCGAACGAAACACAGTATAACCACAGAGTACTTAATTACTCAGAGTATTATCTTTCCTATGTCTCTATGGCATATGAAATAATCAAAACAATTTTTTTCGAATTTCATTCAAAGTATCAGCACAAAACGAGATAACAATATATATAATTATCTTGATCTCTTTCGCTCACATGATTGTTATTAAAATTGATTTTCAAGCAAATATTATATAGCTCATCTCACTCTTTATTATATTGCAACCATAGTGTGCCATGAAACGAAATAAAATTTATTACAACAGGTTGCATATTAATTTTAGAAATCGACTAGTTTCTTTTCCTATTATATGTATTTTAATTTTTAATTCATTTGATTATTTTAATACACCCTGTACGTATATAGTCGATTTTTTTTTTGCCTTTTGTTGTTTCATAGTTTATACTCCTTCTTCTATCGCAAGAAGAGCGATGTATTCTCACATACACACATATAAGTATATATGTATATAAAAATATAAATATGTATATATAATAGTATATACATACCAAACAACAACAATGTTCATTTTCATTTATCAAAAATTTTATTTCGTTTCATGGCACACTATGGTTGCAATATAATAAAGAGTGAGATGAGCTATATAATATTTGCTTGAAAATCAATTTTAATAACAATCATGTGAAAGAAAGAGATCTAGATAATTATATATATTGTTATCTCGTTTTGTGCTGATACTTTGGATGAAATTCGAAAAAAATTGTTTTGATTATTTCATATGCCACAGAGACATAGGAAAGATAATACTCTGTAATTAAGTACTCTGTGGTATAACTAAGAAATAGGTATGCTAATAAGTTATGATTGACGACTGACGTACAGTGTTTTGCAAAACCTAAGCAACTTTTGTACCGACATTAGTAAATGATATTAGTTTCGTTTTATAATTTTTTACAAAAAATTTTTTGTAGATTGTTTATTCCTTTATACAAAATGTAAAATGTAACAAAAAATTAAATACATTTCATTTAGTTAAATAAAAAAATTAAATATTATTCACCATAATATACTGTGCAAATCAAAACTACTTTTATTGCCATGGACAAGTTTCCTGTGTTTCTCTTATCTAGCGGAACTTTTCTAATTTTTTATTTTATAATTATATTCAAGAGCACCTTTTTCAGTTAGTATTGGATCGATTAAGGCAATTGATCGATTTATGTATAAAAACATTTTAGAAACACATATGCTTCCTCATGCGGAATGCCACTTCGAAACGTATTTCAACACAATAACTACCCCAAACACATCGAAGCTGGTAAAAGAGTATCTAGCAGTTGAAAGGATTTAAGTCCTTGATTCGCCGACACAATTACTCGATTTAAATCCAATTGAAAACCTCTTCGGAATACTGAAACGAAAATTAAAGGATAAATGGCTTTAGACACAAGGGGGAGTTGATGTGAACATTGAAAAAAGAGTGGGAAAGTATACCCCACACTATGATTGCTATATCTATATTACTATACCATTATCGGATCAATGCCCCACAGACGTGCAGAAGTAATTAAAAATAAAGACCATATAAAATATTAAAAAGGTATAGTTTTGCCATAGACAATCATACTAGATTTCTCATTTATACAATAACAGAGGAGTACAACTAACTTTTTCCTATGTCATCGTTGTGGTGGTGCATTCGATTCTATACACTGTATACACTATGGAATATCAACAACACAACGATGCAGTGCAAATAAAAATATGAGAAATCTATATACTGTTTTGTTTATGGTTTTGCACATCAAATTTTGATACATTTTTCGATTATAATTTTTTCCCCTTTTGCTTGGGAGTAGTATTTCGGGAGACAATCTAAAACCTTTATAACTAAGAAACACCAGGAACCATGAAAAATACAGTTAAAGACATCCAGTAGTAAAGGATACTTAGCTAGTATTTTTGACGAGTGATGTAAGAAGCAATTTGGCTTTTGACATAAAGCTTTGCTGATAATGCACCTAGTCACCCGCAATTAAATTGGTGAAACTTGCAGAAACATTAAAGTTGCACTAGTCGTCAAATACTCCTTCCGTTCTGCAACCTATGTACCATGGTGATATTGCTGCATTCAGGAATTCCTAGTTATGTCACATGTTAAAAATCTAATTGAGACACTCGTTAATGAGGCAGAACGAAGCAGGAGTAATGACATGATTTGAGAATTTTTGAAAATGTTAATGTTATGAAAGTAATAGAAAAAATAAAGAAATCCTGGCAAGAAGTTTCGGTTTCAACAATGAATAAATTATGGAGAAGCGTATAAACCAAATGTACTTTAATTGAAACTTATTTAATTAAAACCTCAGTTAGTGATACAGAGGCAATATAACCATCGAAACCTTAAGTAGTGCTGCATTAATTGCAAAAGGGAATAACTTATTATTACTAATAACAATAAGGAATAATTTTGTATACTGGGTAATTAGATTTGTTTGATTACTCTCTCAGTGCCGTTTCAACAAATATTTAAATATTATTTAACCAGATGAAAATCGCATTGAAATTGTATACAACTACAATTTTATAGTATTTGTATAGGATTGTTTTACATCCTCATTAAAAAAAGCTTCATTTTTTGGAAGTAAACCAGCTATAACTAATAAATAAGAAATAAATAAAACAAAACTCACTAAAAAACATTTATCCATAGCATACTTTGTGTACCTATTATTAAAAACTAATGTTTTTTTATATACCGGGTGTTTTTTTTAAACTGAGACGATCAAATATCTCGAAAAATAGCCACTCTACGGAAAAAATGTCCATAATCAAAATTTAATCATACCGCGGGGGAAATACATTAGTGCAAAAAAAAAAGTCCCCCCACCCCCGCTTTGTAGGTGGGGCGGGGGTAACTTTTAAACTAAGATAGGAAGCCATATTTTTTATTGCAGATACGGATTCTACGACTAAAAGTACGTATGATTTGAATAAAATATTTTGTTCGGTTCATGATAGATGGCGTTGCAATCGACGAAATTCAATTTTTTCAATTTCTCCTTCTTTTTTCAATTTCTCCATTCGATTCTGCAATACGTTTGAAATAAAAAACATCAAGTTTTCATTGGAAATACTCGAAATTCGTCATCAAAACAATTTATTCAGTTTTGTAAATCTAAATAAGTGTTCAAAATTAATTTCAAGTTTTATTATTAAATTTTAAAAATACAAAATTCAGGCCATCATTTTGAACACTTATTTTAGATTTACAAAACTGAATAAATTGTTTTGATGACGAATTTCGAGTATTTCCAATGAAAACTTGATGTTTTTTATTTCAAACGTATTGCAGAATCGAATGCGTGTGTTCTAAGGAGAAATTGAAAAAATTGAATTTCGTCGATTGCAACGCCATCTATCATGAACCGAACAAAATATTTTATTCAAATCATACGTACTTTTAGTCGTAGAATCCGTATCTGCAATAAAAAATATGGCTTCCTATCTTAGTTTAAAAGTTACCCCCGCCCCACCTACAAAGCGGGGGTGGGGGGACTTTTTTTTTTGCACTAATGTATTTCCCCCGCGGTATGATTAAATTTTGATTATGGACATTTTTTCCGTAGAGTGGCTATTTTTCGAGATATTTGATCGTCTCAGTTTAAAAAAAACACCCGGTATAATTATGTAGTTTGAAACCATAAAATAGTTTTCTTATATTTTTAAAATTACAATCTTATTATCACGAATTTATTTTGTATTTTTTATATAATTACATATTATAATTGCGCAACATATAAAATATATAATTTTAGTAAAAAAAAATGTCTTGTAATTCAAAGGAAATCATGCCATTTAAATAAAAAATATAAACGCTGCTAAAAGATTTTATTTACGGGTTTCTAAGAACTAAAATATATGTATTTTATTTATAAATCCCTGTAGTATTTCCCGTTACTTAAAAATTAAAACCTTTTATCAATGTATAAAACCCAAGCCCAAATTATAGTGATAAAATAACATTATAATTTCTTCAAATTTGCTAGAAAAACTTAAAATTTAGTATGCTTTAATATAAAAAGTATTTGATTTATTTTACCGATACCGCCAAAATTAATTTTTCTACATCAAACGTATTTTATTATTATAGCTAGTTATTCAATTTTTTTCCGTTTGGAGTTATTACAATAATTGCAATGAATAATTCCTCAGGGGCCATCCATAAACTACGTCACGCTCTTCAGAGGGGAGGGGGTATAGGCTGACGTGATGATGTGTGATGTTGGGGGGGAGGGAGATTTTAAAATGTGACGTCACATAATTAAAACGGTTTTAAATGCTAAGTACTAGTTTCCACCAAAAACTTCATTGTAATTTTTACCACGAAACTCACATGGATAGTACACATACCCAAAAAAATTGTGTCTCGACACACAATTTGTAATTCACACATACAAAAAAAATATTGTAAAATATAACCGATTTTTGGAAAAAACAACCGATATGTTTTGTGGTTGTTATTTTTACATCAGTACTAAAATGCCAAAGGTATGATGTTCATGTTCGATCGAGTCAATATTTGACAGAGGTTGTAAAATGTTTTAACAAATATTGCTGCACAAAGTCTCCAAGTTCATATTTTGACATAATAAGAGACCGATTTCTTCCTCCACCTATTCCCCTCATCCAAACAGATATAGGAATTAAGTTTACAAAACAAGAATATTCTTAATAATGTATCGTTCAAAATTGTTCCATACGACTTGTATTGTCCTTCAGTGAAATTGCTTTTAAAAGATAGAGTTTGCAATACATGTGATATGTACTTCGGAACTCAGGCAATGTTACGAAAACACGTTTCCACCACCCATAAAAAAGATGAAGGGCTAATAAAACGTGTAAGACTAGTCCGGATAGCAGCGCGCCGACAGCGAGAACTAATGGCCGTGATTGCTCATCAATAAAACGGAGAAACTGCAGATTGGTTTGATGAAACGGAGTTGGATGTGCATGGAATAGATATTCCTCCTGAGGAAACACCAGTCCGATGTTGCCCAATTATATCGGTTGATGAGTATATCAAAAATGCGTGGCAGGATGAGGAATGAATTCATTTCAATGTTTTTTTTGAAGAATTTTCTAGAGTTAATTTCTTTAAATGATAACAACGCTTATTTTATTATTTTGTGTACTGTTTTTGGAAATATTATGAAATTTTTAGAATTAAAAAAATAAGATACGAAAAAATATAAATAGGAAATAAAGAAATTATTTATTTCTTCATTATACACCATGTTTATTATTTGCTTTTTCATTTGGGAATTGTAAAAGGGGGGGGGGGGGGGGGGGCTTGTTGAATTTGTGACGTAGTTTTTAATGGGGTATATACAGTTTTGTGACGAGTCGTGACAAGGGGAGAGGGGGGTAAAAATTATTCAAAAATCACGTGACGTAGTTTATGGATGGCCCCTCAGCGGAATTTCATAATTAAATAACTCAAAAATAATTTTGGAGTTAATTAATTATGTTCCGATTTTTATTTATGATACCTAACGCCAGGTGTACCTTGTTTTTTTCAGTTTTAAATATTGGAATTTCGATCAATGACAAAATTACATTTCAGAAAATATCGATTTTGTTGTGAAGTTTAATAATTGTCGATTTTAATTTTTTTAATTGAATTGAATATCTTATTAATAAATATACAGTTTATAATGGAAATAAATAATTTTTCCAGTTACCAACACTAAATAACTTCAACTTTAATTCTTGAACATTTTGATATGAAAAAAATTTCCAAACTGATTAGAATTAAATTGTTCTCAACAAAATACGGCTATTGGTATTTTTCATAGTTTTGTTATTATAGACGACACAATTATTCTAGCAGTTTTGGTTGCATATTTACTGTACAAAAATTATTTTCCTATGTTGATTTTTTTATCACTAGAATTTGCACTTGGTTTTAACTAACGTTAAATAGGTAATTTTTGCTTAGGTAGCGAGCACAATCATTTTATAATAATTATGTCTTATATTTTAACAAAAATCCAACAACAAACACTAACATTTATAAATCATACTCAACATTCCATAATTTTTAAATAATAATTAAAAATGCATACTAACCTTACAGTAATATTTGTTTTTTATCACTTTGGACGTTCGTTGTATTATTACTTAATTAAGTTTTATTTTATTTTATTTCATAGTTATTAAAATTTTGTAGTGTGGGTGATTTTTAGTTTTTACAAGAATTCCTTTGGGTAATCAATATTTTCAAATGAAAAATCCTCGGGCATTGAATAAACCATGTCCATAACAACTTGTCCTCCAGGCTGTCCATAACTGGATTAATAATATTAAGACAGGGAGTTTTAAATTAATTGTTTTTAAAAAATAATAAATTTATAAAAAAGAATAATATACATATATAAACTTTAAGATTATATCAACAAAACTAAAACTAAATAAAAACCAATGATACTCGTATATAAATTGGAGATGCTGGGAAATTCATAACGAGATTCCTTTGTATTTACAAACGTTGGCTATTCGTGTAGTAACATGTAGCCAATGATTACAGAATTTTCAGTATGTATTCCCAAAATCTCTTATATACTAGAAAAATTGTTAATTTTAGTAATTATACGTTTATCAAATTTCTACGATCAAAAATTATTCAAATAAAAAAAAATATCACGGACGAGACAGTACATTTTAAAAAAGAGCATGCGATTAATCTTCCAAAATTAAATATGTAGAATAAAATAACATTCCTATCAAGAAATTAGACTGAATGCACTGCCTATTTATTACACACACACGTTACAATGTTACCTTTTGTTACGTAAAATCGTTTAAATGTATTCAGGGAAATTATATAAATTTCACTATTATGTATCATGCACGAAAGTTATATAATTTCAAAAATTTATTGACGAAATAATACGATTATGATAATTTTTTTTAGAAATTAGCAACTAAAGAGAAATACTTACTTTACGTAACAATCAAAACAAGTAATACATTTTATAAAACATACCATTTTATAATTACTTATAATATACTAAAATTAACGCCTTTTAGAATTTCATGAATATTATATATAATTAATTTAAAAAAAAAACATTTTTATAATCAATTTAAAATATAAATTTGTGTCGTATACTTTATAATATTAGACAATAACTTAATTGACTAGACGAGGAAAAATTGATTGAAATGGAATGCAAATTATTCTTCTTCAATAATTGTATTGGTGATGTTTGATAAAATACAAATTATATATTATCAAGTATTATACATGAAAACCTTTTAAATTTGATTGAATTATGGTTGCGTATTTGTATGAAATTTATTAAGCGGGATTACATTTCTAATTAAAATGGAAAACGTATCAGAGAATGGGTTAAATAATTATTTGTTCAGTCATCGATTTAATTCGTTAGATCTAAAACAAAGTCGAAAACAAATATTTTGCAATATAGTGTATATATTTATTTTTAAATAAATAAATAAAGTAAACCCTATAGAAAATTTAAGAAAATCTTTAAATTGCTCTGTCTTAAAATTTCAAGTTTTTAAAATAAAAATATTATATATTTAGAATAAATACAAATAAACCTAGCTAATTTTCAATCTGGGATATATTTTTCTCATATTGTGTACTGTTGTTGCACATGAGTATTTATTTCATCCGTAATATTCTATTTAATTAGCTTATTAACTAGAAAGACGCCACCGATGGCAAATTTAGGTTTTTAACCAGCGCTTTCAGGTTCGCAAATTGTTGGAAACATGTTGAATAAATTTAACATATTGAGTTCTGAATACTGCTGACATCATAGTCATTTCATAGCAACGTCGTAACTCAAATGTGATTTTTTCCATCAGCAAATTTGCGATGGCAGACCTGAGACTACCCAATGTTTAAGATCAATTATATTATATAATATACGTTACATCAAGATTATTTCAGATTTACATTTGAGTTGAACCTATGTAGTATATTTATATAATTCGTTTATGCAAGTTTGTACATATACTAATATCCGTTTCAAAATTATTTGTGCTGTATTATAATTATTCGTATCGTAAAGTAAAACTGCTTCAGAAATTAGATGTGGACCATATTTTTGATACATTTTTTTAATTGCACGAAAGTTATGTTTTTCAAGTATTATTATATAAAATACATATGTTATGTATGTTGTATATTGTATATTTTATTTTTAAAAACATAATAAACAAAACTTATAAAATAATAAAAAGAAATACACATACATGCATATGTAATTTAATTTAAAGTACATACCTATTTTGGTCTAATTAACAAAAAAAAATTTCATTAAACAATATTGTCCACATAATCTTTCCGAATTTATATTGCGATCCAAACAATTTTCACGTTACATAAATAATTTTGAAAAACATAGTGTACGAGTATGTCAAGAAAAATGTATTGGAATTCGCCAATATCCCGATTATATAGGCCTCGTATTTATTAAATAAATCATGCTACAACTATAATTATATAAACAGGAACAAGTGAATGTACAAAAAACAATATCCACTTAAATTCCATCTAAGACACAAAACCACTCTTCTTTATGATTTACTAAAACCCACCCATCTTTTCTTAGATTTACTAACGTAAGATATTTATGTATATACTTAAATTTTTAAACATATATAAATGTTAATTGGAGAATCGACAATATTTTAAGTAGAAAAAAATAATGTTTTAATTAAAATAATAAACAAATACATAATTTAAAATTTTAATTAGACAATGATAAATCCATATGTGTACATATTTATAAACAAATCAGTTGACTCATTTTATACACATACGTATACATATATGTATCAATGTATGTACATTTGTTTATTTTACACATATCAAATAATAACGTGCAATTTGTGGACCAAAACGCAATACAGTACAAGTAGTACAATTCTAAGAATGGGTCTTTTAAATAAAAAAATAACAAATACAAATCCATAAGTTAAGTTTTAAAATAACGTTTATACAAAAATTTAATTTCTTTTAAAGTTAATTTTTGTTATATTATTAAAAGAAAATGCAATCAACAGTTAAAAAAAATATTGTTTGTGTTATATCAATTTCATTAATAACTAATATCACACCATAAAACATTTAATAACATTCAATATAATTTTTTTTAAATTTATTTATTAAATATATCCTTTAATATATTTATTTAATATAATTTATCTATTTGTTTTTGTTTGTTTAAGTTAAAAATTAATTACTCTCTCGCTTTATAATAATTTCGCTCAATGTAAATCGGTTCTCACAGTGTATAATAATTATTTATTTTTATTATAATACTGTATGCAAAATTCAAAAATATAATTTTAAATCGTTAGTTAACAAAAAAAATTGTTTTCGATGTATGATGATTTTATAATATTTATATTTGTTGAAGATTAACTTCAATAATTAATGAATTAAAAATAATAAAATAAAATAAAAAAGAAAGAGAAATAAAAAAATTAATTAATTATGATAATTGAATCTGGATTATAGATGCATAATGGTGCTATTCTGGTAGCTGGAATACGCGAAATATTAAAAGAGAATTATAAATAAATTTTTAGACATTTTTTATCTAAAAATTGTATATCATTTTTCTTTAATAATTTGTTTTATTTTAGCATTCATGATATATATTATAAATGAAGGTGATGGATTAGAAAATAATGATAGAATTGTTATTTGTGTTAATGATACTAAATATGTTTTAATTATATTATATAACAAATAAAAATAAATAAACCAAACTTAATTATAAATGCTTATAATTGTGTTTTGTGATTTATATAGAAAACAAAACGGAGTAATATCGAGCGGAAGTAAAGAAAGAAAGAACGTTTACCTGCTTTGCACAGATGGTGTGTCACGTATATGATCCGGCGATTGCATGAATGTGTGTTGTGGAGTGTTTGGATTACTTATTAATACTCCACCAACACCAGGAACTTGAGTCACTAATGTCGATCGTACATAGCCATGATTCACGCTTCGTGGTTGATCTGCAATAAATTTTGTAAACAATTTAAAAAAGACAATACAATTAATATAATACAATATAATAAATTAATATATATGTATTTTTTCTTCCATCATTTTTAAGATAAATACATATTATAAATGAGCCTAAAATGACATAACAACTTATTATGGCTTTAGTTATTATTAAGTCAAATACAAATTAACTAGACATATACATACATATGTACATATATATGCCTTAGTTAATTTGTATTTGACTCAATAATAACTACAATCGGAGACTGTATATTTCGTGAGTATTGCATTATTAATAAAAACGTCCTGCTAACATGACCACTCCACCTGACATATTTTCTGCCATTATCATATCTGGGATGACTTGTTGAATCATAACTATTTTCGAGTTTCGATATATGTTTATGTCTCTTTTTTCACGATTTCACTATTATTTCGTTTATCAATAAAGCTTTTTTCCATTGCGATGGCTTGCTCGACTAAAACATCATTTTATTTAATTTTATTCATTCGATAAAGTATCACTATGTTTTTGTGTTTTCGATAACTAACGAAACTAAAAAAGGGATAGAATGCAAATTTATTCTAACAGGCTGAGACTGCAATAGACAAAGGGTAATTGATACGAAATAGTATGCACGATTTTGATCGTGAAAAAAGAGACATAAACATCTATCAAAAATCGAAAATACTGATGATACATGTCTCCCCCGGTAGCAAAAACATTAAAGACGGCGTCGTGTGATCTGATGGTAAACCTAGATCAATTTGACATTAAAATTAGTTGTATTTTGTGATTTTACAGCTATTTTTACATTACCGATACATAAATATCAACGAAGTATAAAATAGAAAACCAACACAAACGTATAGTACAAAATACAAAACTAACACAAACGTATTATAATATAAAATTCATTTTGTACTTTTTGCTTCATGGTATCTGCATACGGCGTGAAACCTTTAAAGATTTAAACATCATAGAAATATTGTAATATTTGTATGATAAAATAAATAAATTATAATATATTTTTCTTATTATATACTACATCATATATTTTAGTTATATCTCATAGTTAAACCTGAAGTTATGTGAAATGACTAGTAAACGAAGAAATTATTTTGGATATGTGAATAATAAAGAAAAAACGTTTATATACTGCTGCAGTAGGAACTTCCGCCGTTACTATTGTAACTTAAAAAAAAAATAACCCGAACAGTACTATCCATAATATCTAAAATATTTTAAAGATCTGTCGGCATAATCTCTAACCTTTCCAATCTGGATGGTTCGTATTGTAGAAGATTTCGTTATCAATTTTTTAGACCCCTATGGTCGGGGGGCTCTCACTTATCTCATAAACATAAATAGTTCGAACATTTTTTTTTTTTAGGAATACCACCACAGTATACTTTGCTCGTCGTCGAAGGTGACTAAACGGTTGGATCGCTGGGCTGACGACCCATCGCATCCATAAAAATTAAGCTGTTTATGATCTCAACAAAAGAAAAAGTGGGCACGAGTTTTGGGATCGGCACGTGGAATGTATGAATAGGTATTATAAACTGGATAGACTGGCCCAAATATCATTTGGATAGTTTAATTATTTCTCCATATATAATGTGCATTCACTTAGGAAACCAGGAGCATTGCAAGCCCAAATCACATGCACGAAGGAGTATTTTCGGGAACTCGTTGCTCATCAAGACACCCGCTGGCCTAAAAGTGGAGACCGTGTATCCCAGAAAGATACGTTGCTGGAGATGGCGAAAAGATTGAAACTTGGTTTTTCTTGACCGCAGGTAAAAAAGGTACAAACAAATTTATTTCGAAACATAGACCTATCCTCGCCAAACTTTCCCCAACCAATTTACCACGTGTTAATTTCTAAAGGCCGAGCTCAGATTGTTAGAACTTATCGGCCAGCAACCAAATATATAGACAGCGATCATCATTTGGCCGCTACAAAGGTACGATGGAGATTTTCGTAGAAGTCTGGGAACCCAGCGAAACACACGGATCGTTTCAACTGTGAAGGTCTGTTAAATAAAAATCAAAAGAAACGATATCAGAATCTTGTCAACGGTAGCATTAAGGAAGTTAATTTGATTGTGTGAACTCTGCCTGTGAGGTACTCTGAAAACTTCTGTTGTCAGTGCTGTTCAACAGACTTTAGGTATAGTGAAAGTCAAACACAAGAATGATTGGTTTGATGACAAATGTCGTCTTGCATCCAAGCAACAAAATATAGCCCATAATGAAGTGCAACAACGTCTAACAATCGCGAGGAAAAACAAAGCTGCTCTTCTTAATACGAGGGATTGCGATCTAGATTTATTTTTCGAATAGGTATTAAAAATTATTTGGGTTCCTATTCTTGAAATACATTTGGTAATATCAACTGGTGAATCAGTTAAAATACTAAATTTTTCTTCGGTAGCTTGAAATGAGATGTATCTGTAAAATAATATAATACGAGTAATTTTTAATAAATCGTATCACGACAAAAAATAACTAATTTTTTAGGTTTTTTAATCAGTACATTTGAAAAGATAAATGAAATATCACAAAAGAAGTTGTAATGTATTTTAAAGATAATTGTAAACAGTACTCGCAGTTCTTGTTATATGTATTTGAATTAAAATATAACTCTGTCACCTAAAGCCAGAAGCGTTAATAAAAATTTCATGCAACGTTAAATTGAGTTTCATTTTCTCTAATGTATCTCATTCATTTGCGTAAATTTAGACAAGTTACACAAAATCGTTATACCCTAACGTGTTTTTCAATCAAGATTTTTCTAATTTTTATAATCAAATTATATTACATGTTAAGTTCAAGAATTGTATCGAAAATCTACAAGAGACGCTTATTTTCTTTATTTTACCAACTAGAATTTAGAAAATAATTAGAAAAGATAATTAAAGTTTAATTATTAAACACTATAAGATATCTCTGGGGCTATTTGAAAAAATGGAATAAAATACGAAATACATTGCCGCAGAAATGCGGCAAATGATTGAAATCTCCTTCAATTTCGTAGCTAGCATAAATATTATTTTGTGACAAATTCATCACTTCTTGTTCTCGTGTAATTTTGCACACTTTGCAACATTTTATTAAAAAATACAACTTTCATTTTGTGAAAAATGAATTTTGATTAAAATTAATTGTCACTAAAAAGAAGTTATATCATAAAAATAAATAAGATATAATCAAAAATGAAAATTGTTTGTTAAAAAAAAAAAAA
Organism: Tipula unca; assembly: GCA_951394425.1. Lineage (NCBI taxonomy): Eukaryota > Metazoa > Arthropoda > Insecta > Diptera > Tipulidae > Tipula > Tipula unca. Next base: position 107,422,531 of record OX596381.1, read on the forward strand.
ATAACTAGCATAGATGATAACAGATAATATAATGACTCAAATTACCGCTGCAGCGTCAATTCTAAAATTTAAAACATCTAACTTCAATTTTGTCAAGATGGTTTATAAAGTGTTATCTTAATTTTGCTTTAATTTTCTCGGTTATATTTAAACCCAAACCAAAGAGAATAAATAAAATATAATAAATAGTATTTATTCTCGCCTAAATTTTAAATTTTGATTTGGTTGGGTTTTTAGGAAAAGAACTATTGTGTTCTTCAAATTGTTTGGATGCCGATTTATTGTAGAATTTTTAGAACATTAAACATTAACAAACACATTTACACAGTTTTTAATTATTAAGGCTGCGGACCAATTCACGGGTAAAAATCGATTTTTACTTTAATTTTCGGTAAATTCATTTACCCTATCAAAAATTAGGGTAAATCGAGTACACAAAAGTTAATGTATAACGTTTAGATTGTTAATTTTTTAGTGATCTACGGATTAAGTAAGCTGAAAATAAACAAAAGCACGTATTTCAATAAAACAAAAATACTAAAAATCGAATTTTACTAAGTAATTGATTTACCCGACAATTGGCCCACAGCCTAAGTAGTCATTTACCACATTTACCATTTTCACCGTTCTCGTTAGTAAGTAGCGTCCTTGCTGTGCTCTTCGAGGGTCTCCGGTTCGATTCCCGGTGGTGACCAAAAAATCACGGTTGCGTGTTTTTAAAGTGTTAGTATATGTGTTTATCCGGGTATTGCACCGTGGGCCCGTTAGTGGCATTGAGTGTTGGAGTAATCCGCCCAATTTTAATTTTTTTAAGTAGTCATTTTATAAAACCTTTGATTTACTTTGGTAAAAAATTTTATTTTTTATTTTTATCAAAAATGCATACCCATAACTATTGATTTTTACATTTTAACAAAGCCACAGGTTTGTATTAACCTTACGTTATAGTTATTTGTTTTATGTGTTGGAAAGGAATCGACTATTTGTGGCAAGTATTAAAACTAAAAATCGGATTACGATTTATAAATGCAATTTTTTTTTATTTAGCTATATCTCTTCTGGATTTAGCCCAATGCAATTGCTGTTGTATTTTTTATTTGAGTTTTACCAAAGCATTACTGCTATAGATTATAAATTTAAACCGTATAATTACTTACCTAACGGTGTGTAGTATTGTCCGAAAGCAATGTCTTTTGGAATATCTGGATACAACGTAATCAATTGATGTAAATCTTGAATACGATCCGCCAGTGATCTTATTTGAAAATCTTTCGATGAAAATGGTTGTAACATAATGACCTGCTGTTGTCCTTCGGGTGATTCACCAACAAATGCTATTGTAACACCACCTAATTCACTATCTGAAAACCTTAGTAAAAATGTACCCGGCGAACATTTTAATAACATCTCTTCAGCTTGTTTCTTGTGTACGAAACCCATAATTCTATCATCTTTCCACAAATTACGTAAATGCTCCCGTGTTAGTCGCATTATAGCGAAAAACCATTCCCAAAAAGTAAACGTACGTTCTGGTATGGGTTCCTTACAAAACATTGACCATGTAATTTCCATTTGATTGGGATTTGCGACTGGTTGCTTAAAAGCTTTTTCACCTAACATGAAAATCATATTTAGCATAATTATTACGTTTAAAAAATTCAAGCGTAAATATACTTACATAAAAACAACAGATTCATTTCCGATAAAGGTTTTTCTGTGGCATATGCAAATTTTGTGTTTAATGCATCCACTAATCGAGGCCATGGTACTTTATCGGGAACTTGGAAAGGTATACGCGACTGTACAGCGAATGCGTTGTCCCATGTGATTGTGGCCCATGATTGGGGTTCTTGATTTCCATGTACTATAACTACTACAGGCAATGATAACACCCATACTGAATAAACTAAATCACCGTGTCCAACATTGAAATTAGTTTGAAATAGGAGCGCAAATTTCTCATCCATAACACTTTCAGTTCCTTTCTTTTCAGCTCGCTTAATTTTTTTTAATTGCATATTTCTAAAACTCGCCGTAAACGTATTCTGTGGTGATGAGTACTCCATATTACTGGTGTTATTTAAAATTTCTCCAGAACATGCATCGGTTGGTTTATTTGTGGTTGCTATCATTTGAGCTTGGGCCTCTGACACAATTGATACTTTAACTAAAGGTTGCGTCAATTGAGCATCTAATTTTTTACCAATTAATAATCGCACAGTTGCTGTAAATCTAGTATTCGTTTTCATTACTTGTGGTGGTTGTTTCTCAATAACGAAAGAACTTGTAATTAAACTAGATAGTAATGTTAATGCTTCTGCCATTCGTGTTTGTAACCCAGTCGATGGAACAGTTTGTAATTGGTCGGATATTTTTTTAGCAATTCGGATTTGTTCCCGAGTACACCATATAATTTCAGCTAAATTTTCAAACCAATTTTGTAGAATATTTAATGTGTCACCAAAACGTGCACCATTACCCGCCAAACATTGATTTGCTTTCCACTGCACTAGAAATTTAGTTAAAACTTTATTTAAAATACTTTTTGTCATAATTAATGCTTTATCTAGTGGCGGTTCTAATTCTTGTAAGTTATGTAAAATTTGATTAAAAGAATATTCAATCGCCTTTCGTCGCTCTATAATTTCCTGCTTTTGATCATTTTCAATTTGATCAATATGGTTTACCGGTTTTGTAAAATCATTAAAATGAAATACGTAAAGCTCGTAATCATGATCAATTTTTTTAGTTAATTCTTCAATACGTTCAACTACAAATGCCTTAAGTACTCTAATATCATTATCGACTTGAAAATGTTCTTCATTTGGTATGAAAGAATGTTCTGTTAGCGGAACATTTGAATAAATCAACTGTTTTTCACTATATAAACAATTTCGTAAATTTGCATACATCCTTGTTACACCATATGTATGTTGTTGCTGTTGAAAAAACTTTATAGCGTCTGCCAAACGTGCTCTTATTTGCATATTTTCCAAATCTGGAATCCTTGTATTCATTTCAAACAGCAACTTATCAAAAAATCTATGTGCAATTTGTTCAAATATTGGATCAGTTTCGTTTGAATTGTCAGCACTAAAAATAATAATTAAAAATTAAATTTTCTAAAGTAATTAGTTTATTATAAAGTACTTACAATATTTTTTCTTCGATTACTTTTGCAAAATAACATCGTACCTCTAGAGGAAAATTTTCTCCATATTGGCTAAGAATACGCTCCCTTACATGAAGTGGGGCGATCAATATTTGATCCCACAACGTCATTTTAGATTATCTAGAAATAGAAACAAATCGTTCATATAATTTACTAATTTTTGAAAGATTATATATCAATAACCGTTAAACAATGCAGAATATTTAATTTCGCACGTCTCCACACAATATTATTTATAATATTAAAATTATGTGACGAAAGTATGAAATTTTCATAATTTTTCAATTTATGTTATGGGTATCTTTTTTTTTGTTACTTTTATCACTTTTAAATAAATTAAATTTTATTTTTATATTTTAATTTTCGAGTTTTTCTTTCTTCATTTTTTTGTGATAATTATTTTATTTTTCTTTCAAGATCGATTTCGGAAATACATTCCTTCGTCAGTTTTAATAGTAATGAACAGTAATATATTTTTAAAACTGAAAATGTATTAAAATTCAACATTTCCGAAATCGATCTTAAAATAAAAATAAAATTATTATCACAAAAAAAGGGAAAAAAAATATTCAAAAATTAAAATTTAAAAATAAAATTTAGTTTTATTTAAATAATTTTTTAATGAATTTGAAAAGTTGAAGATAAGTAATTATCAGTTTATAATATAAATTTTAATGTTAACAGACATTTTACATACAAAAGTGTACACCATAATCGTACACTATATACATAGTACATAGAACATATTATCTAGTATATATGTGACTGTAAACGCAAAATAATACTAACTTGTGTTACTAAATTGTCATAAATATTTGAAGAAAAAGACAGTCACATAAAGTTTGATTTGACAAAGATAAAAAATTTAATTTGAATGCATACATTTTAAACATGACAGAATTTAAAATGAAAGGATTTCAGGATAAAGCAAAATGTTTTTTCAGTCTACGTCTAACTGTTCTTGTTTATGGTAAAGTTGAACAAGTGATCAATTTTGTTAAAGCCTTTGTACATCATGTTGACAGATTCATTGACACCGTAGCTGGTTCTGTTACATCCACATGCATAAACATAACTTCTAAGATATCTGCAGGGTACCTTTATTTTAATATTCTCAAATATGGATGTAATCAGTAAAATATTACCAATAAACTAACAGCTCAAGCCTATTTTTGTTGTTAACTTGTAGATTTTATATCCAGAAATATAAAGTGGTAATTGCATACTTTAATAATATCATGGTGTATGCATTTGGATGCTCTCAAATTTCTCAATTTAACCATCATGATAAGAACCCCATACATTAACCACATATTAAAATTGTGGTCGGACGTAAGCGAAGCATGAAATTGGCTCTAGCGGCACATTGGTTAATATTCTCTGTAAAGGGTTTGATTTTTGATACTCTTAATAGCAGCATTCCATTTATTTCAAATGGTTTTAATGAAATATGACTTTTCATCGAAGAGTGAACAGTATTCACAGTATTCACATTATATAAAATATTACGATTTCTTGTATAGATTATTTAAAATTTAGATTTTTCCTATCACGCTATTGATGAATATTGGTAAAATCTAAGGGACATCATGGGAACCTTGCGGAACTCCAAATGATAGTTGAATTAATTTAGACATATTATTTCAATCTTTAATGTATTTTAACTGAAAACAATTATGACAGAGGGAAATTATGATTATTATAACCATTAATGAAAACGATGACTATGATGAATTGAACAAAAAACAGAATTATGTCGAGTTCGTTTGGGATTTATAAAAAAACGAAATCGACATTAGATTTGACTGCGGTGGAATTACATATATGTACCGAAAGATTCGAATATGGCAATTTATTCAGATGAAGAAAACTTAAAACGAACTGCAGTGAATAATTAAGATGCATTTTTGCAAAATGCTTATATTTTAAGCCTTATAGGTTTCTTACACTTTTATACATTTTTTTGTAAATTGTTTTTTAAATTTTTCACTAAAAACTAAACTCTTTAATTTTATTATTTTATAATAAATAATGTATTTTTAAACTGTACTTGAGTTGGCGTGTACAAAAGGGGCTATAGTTTCTCGTAACAAATTGCGACATTGCTAAGAGAAGGTCATAAATTTGACAACATTTAACGAGGTTTGGTTTATCTTTTAGTTTTGTTTTTATGTGGTTATTGTTTATGTTGGTTGGGAATTGTAAGAAAGCTTAATAACTTTTTGGATTTATTCTAAATAACTGTAATTTTGTATTAAATTTCTATTTTTGCTATTAAATTTTATGTCATTGAAGATAATTTATATTAAATGTTATGCCATATGCGAAAGTCAGCCATTCATTAGATTGTGATCGACAAAAATAACTTTTCCTTCGACATACTCTTGAAATCTTCGTTTAAACTTTGCTTCTCAAGTTCTGATATTTCTTCTAAACCCTTAAAGTCCACAATATTGATAAAAATCCCTTGTTTATCTTTATCCCCACAAATTTTATATCAGAAATAATTTTAATACCAGAATCAGCTTTTTTTTTTTTTAATTTGTGTGCTCTGTGTGCCCATAGGGAAACGAAAAACATAAAATCGGAAAATTTGACAATTCCTTCTATTTTTTTTTCGTTTTGCCTTACCTATTAACCATACCGAATATGTAACTGGTTTCATTCTATACAAAATTATATCAAAATATTTAATCAAGTATAACAGAAAAATAGGACCAACAACATTTTCGTGTACTTTTCTGATGAAATTTTTTAAAAATATTTTCAATTTTCTAACAAATAATTAAAATGCAATTTGTGAGAACATTAAATATTTTTATTTCATATTTAAATTAAAATAACTTGGTATTGTGTTTATGAACAAGTTTCAGAAAATTTGAGCTATAATATACTAAAGATTCTGGAATTATAAGAATCTATTTGAAACTTAGACTGTGAGTCAATAATACTCGGGTAAAAGTCAATTTTTAGTCTAATTTGCGGTAAATTAATCTATCTGTATCAAAAAGTATGGTAAAGCGAATACACAAAAGTAAATTTTTGATTTTTAAATAATTCATTTTTTATTGACTTACGGATTAAACATTGGCTTTTACCATAGTAAATCGTTGCTCGAGTGGCCTACAGATTATTACTAATGCGATACAATATGCGCATATCTATATTAATCTTGTAATAAACAAGATTTACTTCATTTATTGTTTAAATAACATTATGTTTAAAATTTGAATTCTCATTCAATTATTCAAACTGGTGTGTCCAATCTCTAAACCTATGTAGATTTGATTTTTGGACCTATCTATGTTTGTCCTATCTATGGATTTACATATGTAACCAATGAAATTAAGAGTGAATTTCGTTGCTAAATACAAATGACAGATCTACTTAAACATGCTACTCTATAATTGTTCTACCATTACTAAATATTTCACTATTCTCAAAATGTTTTACTTTTTTAAGGTTAAACTAAATCACTTACATAGTTATTAAACTTAATGTCATTAATTTATAGCTAATCGTTTTTAAAATTATAATATTTACTGTTTTCTTTACAAACTAGCATTAGTCTCGTTCGAAATTCAAATAATACTACTTTCATCAAGTTTTAGATAACAAATGTACACTTAAAATTGTAAAAATAATCTTTACAGTAAAAAAATATGAATATATTGTACATACATACATATAAAAAATCTTTAACCAAAAAATAAATAATAAAAATTTAATAACTAAAAATCAAACTCTATCCAGAGATTTTCTGATTTACGTTTCTTGTACGAGCTCTTTTTAAAGTTTCAGGTAAAATACCAATTGACAGCTATTATTCTCACAATCAATCCAAGGTTAAGAAAAAAAAAATCTGTATAACTACATATGCACTTGTATAGTTATGATGTTATAAAATAGCTTTCATTTCATTTTTATACTTTTAAATGTTAGAAGCTTAAGCAATTATGTTTTTTGATATGTTATTTTATTTATAAATATTGAAAGAAAATTATTTTTGATTATGGAAAACGAATTCTCTGAATACTATGTACGTACCCCTATGTCCATCCAGACGATTAGAAACGAAGAATGACTGTAAGGTGTATGTAAGATCATGAAAGAAAGGTCATGTGTGACAGAAACATTAGAATAAGATTACTTTAAATGCCTTATATATTTATTATTTCTGCTTCTTCGTTTTTGGGTTATATATTAATTGCAAACCGTGCATAGGAATCGCATCAAATATAGCAGATACCGATAACCATGTGAATAGACATAAGATGTAATTTAATAATAATTTTGAAAATTCGGTAATGAATATTACTTTTCTCTTTTCGATGTGAAACACAGTGAAGAATGATGCTGATTTATGATTATTAGATAACCAGTGGGCCGACAAAAATTCGGTGAATAAAAATTTCCAACTGTGCTTAACAAGCTTTGGTTCTACTCGTTTATGAGTACATAATATGTTATTTGTTTTATTTACAGTCCAACATTTTCGCAAACTTTAGTCATCTAATATTGTTGCGGATGACGTTATTATATAAATTCAACTAGAGAAAAGGGCAGGGCAAAAGAAGCTTTTCACAATTTAGTAATATTGGTAAGCAAATGTCGTTATACAAAAATATAATTTTTTTAAATAAATTATATTTTTTTATACATCCATACACATTTTTATGAAATAAATAAACAATTTAATGTTGGTGTTTGTATTACCTGGTATTTTTGTCAGGCTTTATAAATGTTTGTTTACTGAAAAAAATTAAAGGAGTTAGAAAGTGAAAATTCCATTAGAACAACAAAGTATCAATATCTAAAAAAAATCCTTAAAAATTAAAGAGATTTTGCCGAGTTGAAGATGTTGTTTGTTGAGCCATCATCGCCTGCAACGACCTCTGCGCCTACCATATGGTGGCTCTCTTTTCAGGGAACGCTGCACAATTCGTTCTGGATCAGCACGCAGAATGTGACCGAGCCAGCGTACTCGCTGAGATCTTATTTCATGTACAATATCGGGGATCTTCAGCAGATCTCTGATCTCGATACTGTACAGTGCTCGGTATGTACCATCTACTTCGCGTTTTGGGCCGTAAACGAAACACATGATTCTTCTATTAAATGTAAGGAGCCATCTCTCGTACTCATCCGTCAGCGCCCAACTTTCACATCTAAACATAACAATGAGCTTGATCAACCTTTTGTAAAACTTCACGGCACTTGATAGGTGTTTAGATTTTAGTAGTGACCTTAGAGGATACAAGGCACGACTGCTAGCATATGATTACTAATCGTTATTTTGTTTATATATTATTTTACATGCTGTTTAGTTATAACGGAAGTTCACTGCGGATAACGTGATAATTAAAATTGGATGATTACCTTATTTTATAAAAAATAAGAAAATAAAAACTACAGTCGAACTTGGATATAAAAAATCGGGATATAACGAAAGTGTTGTTATAAAATACTTACAGGAATCCAGAGTCCCGAGAACTAAAAATCTAGGTGAAATGATCTCTTTTTAGCGAACCTCGTTATTACGTATAACTAATGACTTTAAAATCCGGGAATCTTAAATTATTCTTAATTTTACTACTTTATAGCGAACGTCGAAATCAAAAACAGTACTTTGAGAGGTGAAATATATATTCTCAAAGTAAAATTCCAATCACAGCAAAAAAGTAACCTATATATGTACATAAAACAGGAAAATTACCAACTTCTAATTTTAAGATCTCGATATAGCCAACTGTTGTTGTAACGATTCTTCTTTTATAACGAACAAAATTTTTGGTCGCTTGAGGTTCGTTATAGGCAAGTTCGACTGTATATTTTTTTGTATAATAAAGGGGTTTCCCATAAGAGGTGTCATTTTGAAATAGCCTGCTATTTGGGCAGCTGTCATCTTTTGACAAGTAAAAACTACGCCATTACTAAAAATGGTACGATACACGCTTCAACAACGCATTGAAATTGTTAAAATTTACTACAAAAATGATGAACATTTTTGGTCGTCGTGAAGCACCTTCTCGACCGGCAATAATAAAACTGGTGGAGAAATTTGAGCTGTTGGGACAAATTAGTGTTGTGAAGAATCGAAACCGTGTGCATCGCTCAAGAACCACTGAGAATATTGCTGCTGCAGCCCATAGTGTTACATCTTTGGAACTACACATTCCACAAACGACATTACACCGTATTTTGCATTAAGACTTAGGTTTTAAGGCTTTTAAAGTTCAGTTAACACAAGAACTCAAGCCGGTCGATCACTATAAACGTCGTATCTTCGCTGATTTGATCCTTCAAATGCATCAAAATAATTCGGATTTTCATCGAAAAATCATCTTCAGTGATGAGGCCCATTTACACCTCGGAGGCTATCTTAATAAGCAGTATTATCGCATTTGGGGCTCAGAAAATCCAAGAATGATTGTTGAAAAGCCTCCCCATTCTCAACGTGTCACTGTTTGGTGTGGTTTTTGGGCTGGCGGTGTGATTGGACCTTACTTTTTCGAAAATGAGGCTGGTGCAACTGTTACGGTGAATGGATTGCGCTATCGAGCTATGATTAATGATTTTTTATGGCCGGAATTGGAAGATAATTGTGGACGATGTTTATTTTCAGCAATACGGCGCTACGTGGCACACAAGCAACGAAACAATCGCAATTTTGCAAGAAAAGTTTTCTGACCGTGTTATTTCTCGAAGAGGTGATCACAAAATTTGGCACTGAGATCTTGTAATTTAATACCTTTAGACTTTTTTCTTTGAGGCCACGTGAAAGATAAGGTTTATACCAATGCTCCACAATCGATTCAAGACCTTAAAGATGGAATTCGTGAAGTTATCGAGAACATACAGCCGCAAATGTGCGAATTGGTCATGGAAAATTTCATGAAAAGGATATGGTACTGCAACGTAGCCGTGGCGACCATTTAGCTGATATCGTTTTCAAATGTCAATGGCATGCCTTCCTCTTTACAATGAAATAAACATTCATTTATTTTTCTTAAAAAATACTCGTTTTTTAATATCAAAATGAAACCTCTTATTGGAAAACCCTTTAGTTATAAGTTCTATTTAGTTATTTAATTATTTTATTTATACATTTCACTTATTTGTTTTATTATATTCTTATTCAATAATATTTTTTTTATTCAAATAATAATTTGCTATACATATTTGAATTTATAACCAGTTTGTGTTATTAAACTTAATATTGGTTTTTGTTTAATTTTGGCACGCTACATTTGGCCCCTAACGTGGGTCCCGAAAGAACGGCGCTTTATTTTTAGTAATTTTTGTTTCTGCTTTATAAGAATAATTTAGATTAGTTGGATCATCGTTTTGAATTGTGATTTTGCTGCTCATCAATAAATTTCGTTATTTAAGTAGAATAAGTTTTTCATATAATTCAGGTTTTAGTATCTTTCTGTTTTATTTGTCTTATTACTCGAGAAATTTGAATTTACTCATATAACGTATTGTAAATATTTCTTGGATTCTATTCTTTTCCCCATTGGGAAAATCTTTATAATTTAAGTCATTTTTTTATCATTTCGAATAATAGAGTACTGAAATTTTTGATCCAAACTTGATACATAACTTTCAATCTCATCAAAAAAGCAAACAATATACGTTATACAAAAAAAATTATTAGGAAATTGAATATCGCTTACTTAAGTGATGGTGAATTTATATATGAATGTTTTATTCGTCATAAATCATTCCCGACAAACTGAAAGAAAACAGAAATTACGAAACAGGCGTGTTTCGACTGTTACTACAGAATTTGCTGAAAATTGGAGGAGCCTCTGAGATTGCAGAGTCAAATACTACATTTATTATATCTTTTGCAAAGATTATCCAATGTATTCCTTCTATTATTCGTACCCTACGTAACAATGTCGTTTGCCATTGATTCCGGGCTCAAAAATTGTTAACACCAATAATTTAATTGAACATAATCGATATTAATAAACGAACATAAAGCGTCTTCGATTTGCTCAGACTCTTCTAAACCTGGTCCATCTGGAATAGAACGATCACTTCCTAAAGATAACAAGGGAAGGCAAATATTTGGTGACACATTAGAACATACACTTAGTATTTATTCTTCAACAGCATGTCAATCGAAGTCAGCAACTTCGAAGTCATTCGGTCACTCCACCTCGAAATATTACATGATCTTCCAAAAGCAAATCAGAAGGCGACACTTCTGAAAGTTCCGTCTCAAACGATGAGGAATTAGCCACTCGCTCATTAAGAACTTCGAAACTAAGGAAGAAGCGTACGATGAGATCTAGAAACTCCTATAATATATTCACATGTAAGTCAATTCCTGAGCACGAAAAGCTGAATACTATAATAAGAAATTTAAAACTCTTCTGTATATAAAAACTCCCTATGGTTGATATTAAGACAATATTGACCAATTGAGCCGATACTGTAAAAAGATGGAGGATCTGAAGTTTAATTTAGATAGGCGTTCTTGAAAACAAACCAAAAAGTTTATCGATTTTTTTGGTACAAATGTGTAATGAATGGATCTATTAAAAGATATTGTTCAATAACGTGGGTTGGCCTTGTGAGTCAGGCCTATCTTCTAAATTTTAAGGCTCCGGCCACATCTATAACTTCACATTCACTCCAATTCAATAACATTTTCGTATTTTCCAAAAATCATTCATTTAAATTCGATAACTAATTACGCTATAGACGGAAGACCTATCCTAGAAGTTACAAATTTGGATAAACAAGTAATGGGACTATTAGATTCCTGAGTTAATAATAATATTTGGCACCGGTTGTCAGGCTATTCTTGGTCGTTTGAGTCTTACCATTGTCAATCTTAACTCCACTGTAGCTACAGCTGATAGTATTCATCATAGAACTAAAGAGTACCTCAACGTTCCATATACATATATAGAACGTTAAAACAGCAATCATTCACACTTAAATACTCGGTATTGAATTTTGGAACGACTTTAACATAACTCCTGTCGTAAATGTATGTCTGTACCGATATAGTGCTTAGTAAGCTTGCAGTGTCAACATGAGATTTCAGATGATTCCAGAGCGTTACAGGCAGCGATTATCCTGTTCTTGGTTGTAATGGTGACAAACTCGGAAAAACTGATAACTTCATTGATACTGATGATCCCAAACCAATAAAACAACGAAATAATTCGTTATCACTCTATATGCAAGAAAAGTTAGATAAAGAACTGGACCGCATGATCAAACTTGGCGTAATTGAAAAATCTAACAGACCATGGAGTAATTCGATAATACGCGTTTTTATTCACCAATTGTTCACCAAACAGCTAACCCCAATCCTCATATCGGGCGTATTTTGGGAAGAAGGCCACTAAATTTCTATCGGCGTGGATCTCTCTGACGTATTTTGGCAGGTCGCTTTAGAGGAAACATCCAAGGAATGAATGCTTTTTCCATATCGTCACGAGGCCATTCCCAATTTGTTGTAATGCTATTTGGTTTACATAGCGCTCCCCAAACGCAGTTAATTTTCCCTAAAATACTATCGGACTCGAACTTTTCGCTGTCATTTACCATCCAAACCAATGCCTTCGACTCTGGGGAACGCGCCATTTCATTTTTTTCGCAAAAATTAACGGCACAACAAAAGTACCACACTACTGAGAAGGAGAGTTTGGCGGTAATACTAGCTATTGAAAAATTTCGTCCATCGAAGGAAACAAAATTCACCGTAATTACGAATTATACATTTTTAATATGGCTAAATAACATTCATGATCCTAGTAATCGGTTAGGTAGATGGTCTCTGAAACTTCAACAATACCTGTGTGTACTGAAATACAGGAAAGGTAAATTCCATGTTGTGCCAGATGCTCTTCCAGGTAGCCTCGCGGTTGACGTGTTATCCTACGATAACCTACGATAGCATAAATTTAAAGGCAGGAGTGGAAAACTCTCCAGATGAATATTCATCGTTCAAAATAAATAATAGTAACCTTTACAAAATCTATATAAATGATGTTGAAAAATTAGTTGTTACGTACGCAAGTGCGAAGTGTGCAAAGCATCAAAAGAATTTCGAACGGTGAAATCTTCCTAAAGATTCCAAAGTCGATTATTGCAGTTGGTTTCCTAGGACCTATTACGATATCGAAGCAAGAAAATGCTTATTCGTGGTGTTGGATATTTTTACAAAATTTATTCTTCTTTTACCAATGAGAAATTCTGAAACGCCAAAAACTATTAAAATCCTAGAGAAGAATATTTTTCTGTTGCACTCTTAAAACTCTTATTTCGGACAACGGACCGCAGTTTCTTTCACACCAGTTTCAAACTTTCCTACAACAAAATATGGTACGGCACTTTCGTTATGCGCGCTACCACCCCTTAAATAACCCGGCAAAAAGAGTCAATCGAGCCATTATAGCGTCAATTCGTGCTTACTTTAGTGATAATCACAGAGATTGGGTTAAGGAGCTTCCTAGAATTGGTTGTGCACTACACCCGGCGAAACATGAGTTCCCTCCTTATTTTCTCAACTTTAGCCGTGAGATGTATCACTATGGATACGATATTGGAGGTGCATGGAACCAAAAAAATGAATCAAATTGGATGAGATTAATAAATTTTCTATTAGAGATATCGTTTGGAAGAAGAATTTTAAATGGTTTGATGCGACAAATCATGTTCGTCCAAATTAGCAAACCGAAAATGTAAAATTTAAACAACAGATCGGTGCTAATATGTATATTTTAGAAGATATGAATGGAAAAGGATTAGGAGTTTTCCTTACTAAAGATTTCGCAATGGATTTTTCGTTAATATAATTATTAGTTTGGATCATGAATATATATCGGATTTTCCATTTGGGACTTGACAACTTTGAACTTTCACTGTGAACGCACCCTTAAACAAATAACCAAACTGTCAGTGTCAAAACATTGAGTAACGACAATATTTTCATCATGGTGAAGTACACGAACACACAATGTTTACAAATAATTAAAATTTACTACAAAAATTCCGAGTCGGTCGGTGACTGCAACTTCAAGAGCATTAATTCCAATTTTTGGTCAAGCGCCTTTTTGGCTGAATGGCTTCGTCAATAAACAGTATATGCCTTATTGGCCATGTGAAAACCCTCATGTGCTTCAAGAAACACCACTTCATTGTATGGTGTGGTTTTCATTCTGGTGGTATCATTGCACCGTCTTTTTTCGTTTATGAAAATGACCGTCACGTTACAATCAATGGAGATCACTACCGAGACATGTTGCAACGTTATTTCTTTGGTCAATGGCATGAGCTAGACGTCATTAATGACACGTGGTTTCAACAATACCGTGTGACATGCCACACAGCGGGTCTAACAATCGACTTCGATGAACGTGTTATATTCAAAAATGGTCCGGTGAATGAATTCATTAAATTGATTAGTTGGACATACATTGCATTAATCCTCTGAGTTACTCTAAAACCATAAAGAAATTTTAACGGGTTCATCAATTTTTATATTCTCTACATCATCTTTGAGTTATCTCAATACCAAAGGTGTGTAAAAGGAGATGAAAGATACGTTTCTATTTATTTGTATAAATTTTCAAATTTTTTTTTTAAATTTTTCACTGAGTTTCCATCAATACCAAGAGGGAATTTAAAGGGAATGAGAATAATAATGAGACATCTGGCATCTTCAATGGAAATGGGTATATAAACCCAAACAGTGTGTGATACGAGGATTATTTTTTGACTATTCCAAATACGACGCTGAATTACTGTTTTTTAAATTTCTTGAATCTAATTGTATTTATTTATTTATTTGTACAAGATATTATTTTATAGTAAAGATGAAGAATATTCATTGGGTGGATATTTTTATTATTTTAAATGATATACATACATATGGTGATATACTTTAATTGTTGGTGTTAAAAATTTATTTATAAGGTTAATATTAAAACTATTTAATAATAATGTAATTTAATATTAAAAACTCAAAAACATTTAATAGTTTGAAAACTAATAATATTGGTAACTGAAAAAAACTATGTGAAAAAAATTTAATAATAATAAAATCGATCAATATATATAAATGCCTAATAACTAGTTATTTGTCCCTGAACTGTGATTTATGAATGCTTAGAAGACGGATCTGGAATAATCGGGTGAGTTGGAGTTTTTTCTATAAGTTACCCATGTCGCTTTCCTTAAATAAATTTTGTTTTTCATTTAATGTGAATTTAAAGTAAATTTTGTACTTCGCTATTGGCGTTATTCCTTATTAATTAGTTAACATTTTACATTTTGAGATCCCGGAAAGATTAATTTAAGTTTTGTTATCAACCCACGCTGGGGTGGACTGCGAGCTGAGCTTTGTCAGATAAGCGTGTTGGATACCTGGTGCCCAATATTAAAATTAAAAATAAAATAAAAGATTAGAAGAACAACAAAATATCGATATGTATCTAAAAAATTTCCTTAAAAATTAAAGAGATTTTTCTGACTTTTGTTTGCATTTCGTAATTTTCATATAGATACGTGATTACTAATCGTTATTTTGTTTATATATTTTTTTTACATGTTGTTTAGCTATAACGGAAGTTCACTGCCGATAACCAGGAAACCACGCCATAATTAAAATTGGACGATTACCTTATTTTATAAAAAATAAGAAAATAACAACTATATTTTTTTTGTATAAATAGTTTTAATTTCCATTTAGTTATTTAAATATTATACATATTTATAATATTTATTGAATAATATTTTTTTTATTCAAATAAATTTGCAATATTTGAATTTATACCCATTTTTTGTTTGTGTTATTAAACTTAATTTTGTTTTTGTTTAATTTTGGCACGCTACAAATTCTTTAATTAAATTGCTGTAAATTAAGAATATAATTATTTTTTTTAAACAATCAAATAGGTTATTTAATTGAAATTTGTATTAAACTGATAAATATTTTTATTTCAGGGCAGTGAATTTAATTAAATATGGAAAGAGAAAGAATTACAGCCAACAATCGCTCTGTGAAGCTGTAAAATTAGAAACGCTAGCTTATGTGTTAGCAAAAAATTGAATGTATGACAGGTTCACCATTTTGAATGAAAAACAAAAGGATTTAATAGTGAAATAGGTTCTGCAGATGACATTAGCTCTCCGGTTGCAAAATGTTAATTAATTGAGTATTACGCTCTATGTTAAAGAATTGAACAGGTCATTGTTTGAAGACATACAGCCAGTAGGATATCCGTAAAACAAATTGACATATTTTAGAAGAATATTTTTTTTGTGCTGATGGAGAATTGGCACCTATGTTTGTTTTCACGTACCAAAATCACCATAGTGAAAAATATGCAGCAGACTGGGGAATTGGGAACTCAGAAAGTGGATGACTTGCCAATTTTTTTTGAATATATCGCGAATCTTTTTTCCGTGGTTAGTCAAATCAAAAAAACAGTTTCCTGTTTGCCTATTTATGGATGATCACAGGCCACTTGTCTCCTCTATTGCCAGAAATCTGTCGAGACCATAAAATAGTTTTCATTACCCTGCTCCCAAATACGACAGATTTACTCCAAACCACTGGATGTAGCATGTTTCCATCCTATTAAAATGGAATGGAAAAACACTATTTAATGGAAAAGGAAAATTGAAACAAAAACATAAAATTAAGCCGAGAGGAGTTTGCACCGTTGCTTAAGATTTATTTACATCGTTCAATTATAATTGAAACGATTATAAACAGTTTTCGTACGACGGGATATAATTTTTTTTTTGAAATATAAGAATATACATCCTTTTTTTTTTAAACAATCAAATTGCTCATTTAATTGAAACTTGCAATAAAATAATAAATATAATTTTGAAAATTAGTAAACTTGATTTTCAAGTATGCCATATGTGTTGAGTATGCAGGTAATTGGACATTTTTGTTTCAGAACAATCAATTTTATTAAATATGGAAAAAACACGAAAGAAATGGCATTTAATATAAATGCAATTGATTATTTAAGGCTTTTAGCAATATCAGGACTACCTACATATTCAAATCAAGTCCCGATTCAGATCTTAAAAAAAATAGAGAAAGCCAAAAACATTTTGGAAACTTTGAAGAAAAGGTTTCCGTAGGAGACGCTTTTGATGTTCAAAAGAATAGAGAAAATTTGGTTGGAAGATCTTAAAGATGCAAATCTCAGTTATCTGTGGAAAGATTTAAAAAAGATAGTATTAATATTGATATGGCAATAATAGAAACCAATGTCGATGAAAATGCACCGCTGCTAAATATCCCATAGGATGAAATGAATGTAATTATGGTAGATGGGACGAATTATTTACTGTAGACGTATTTTTTTACTTTATTTTTAATTTTTGAATATCTTTCTTTTATGTGGTAATTGTCTTTTATTTTATTGTTTAATTTTAAGATCGATTTTGGAATTACTCCTTCGTCAGTTAAAAATATATTATTATTCTATATTTTTAACTGACGAAGGAGTAATTCCGAAATCGATCTTAAAAATAAAAAACAATTATCACGTTGCGGTTCGAGCACCTTCAACAATTACAAAATAAAACACAAAAGCGGCTAAACGAGTTGAAAGAAAGCAAATCAGGCAAAAGAAACTAGCAATAAGCGAAAAGCATAAACAAAAAATGTATATAACCGGCCTTCAAAACAATTAATGCGTTTAAATTAAAATTAAATCCGCGGTAAAAACAATAAAAAAACAAACAGTGCTATAGGTGATTTTGTTATAGTTACGTACGCAGGTGAATATTTTCCGTGAACTATTGGGTGTTAAAGATGAGTTGGCATTTATAAAAAAATGCAGATGAGTGTAGTAGCAGAGCCACCTATATATACAGAGCCGTAAGGATCAGCCATGTTTTTTGTCGAGCTTTTTCTAGAGGAACTACATTTTGCATTATCCCATAAGAATCAATGTAAAAATGACCATTTTCGAATTACTTGTCATCAATGAAAAGTTAAATCCTTCATTTCGATAAACACTTTGTGGAATTTATTCTATATTGAAGCAGCACATATCTGAAAGTCAGAACCTTAAACCTTTTATTAATTTAATAAACATTAAATCAAAATTAAATATGAATTTATCATATTTATGTAAACATGAATTTATTTGAATGTGTAGGTAAAATAAATAAATAAAACATATAGTGTCATCCTTTCGATCGATGATTTTGTCTCTTTTTTAAGAATTATATCTCACATTTTTTTTTTAATTTCTCTTTTTCTATTGCGATCGCAGCATGCTCGTATAAAGCATTATTCTATTTCCTTATTACATTTGAAAATGTATCACCACCATCACCACATATTTCTATTTCATTACCTTGTAGCGAAATCGGAAAAGGGATAGAGTGCAAAATTATTCCATTAGGCTGAGATCGCAATAAAAAAAAATCAAAATTGAATTCACGAAATAGCGTAAAATTTAAAAAGAGAACATAAACATCAATCGATAGAAAAAAAATTGTGATATTGACAACTTACAACATGTCATAAGGAGTTCCAATAACAGCTGCACAATTTATTTAGAACCATAATTATGCACAAATGCGTAACAAAACTTTACCAAAATAAAATAGAACCGTGCCAGAAGAACTGTGATAGTCATGGTGTTCCATTTATAATCTAAAATCCAGAATTTACGTTGAAATTGAAGTGAAATTAGTTTGCGATTTATTCAAACAAAATCATGCAGCTTTTATTGAAATACCCTTTAAATATTTTTATTTTATTCACAAAAATATAATTCAAAAGGAAACATAACCACACTTTTACTATTTTCTCTTTTCGTCTTGCAGTTTAATTTTATTTCGTTGGTATTTGTGTGTATTTATATCAATTTAATGGAGAAATGCTTTTTTTTATAAATTTTATTAATAAATATATCAAAAATTAAACAACTTCTTTGATCAAGCTTTGAATCAATTATAAAATGATAATTGTAGATTCTATTTCAATGTTAAAATACTTAATCCATCGACATTTTCATTGAAAAATATCGCACCGAAAAAAATTTAATTTTTCATATGTTTTGTATGGAAAAAATGTTTTTTTCATCAATTTTAGTTCCTCTAGAAAAAGCTCAATTTTTAACCTTAGGGCTCTGTATATATAGGTGGCTCTGGTAGTAGTCAAAATAGGAAATGGCCAGAAAAGGAACATATAAAAATGATGAAATTAATAGTTTTCATTGCTAAATTATTAGAGGAGTGTAGCCGTACCTGCGATTGATACCCTCCGTTTGACGCCAGTATAATTTGTTTCTTATATGAATTTTAATTATTATTTCGTTTAACTGAGACATGCCAATATACATTAATAATAATTTTATACAAATTTAATTACTTAATAAGTACTCATGGTTAAGTACTGTGTTATTGTTTTAAACAAATAAATTCTTTACGGGTTTTTGAATTAGAACTATTAAAATACATGGAATAAATTAACCAATTTTTTTTTATCTAGAATTTGAATTTTATAAAAAATGGGCACAGTGAATCCACCATGAGTTAAGAAAACCTCGCTAACAGCAAATCTAAGGAAATTATATTGTTTAACCGGATTATGGGGAAAATAGCATTTTAAGAAAACAATCCAAGTCTCTTAATGATTTTCAATACATTACGTACTGTAACAACGCATATTTGGTCGTTCCAGTGTGATGTTGGTTTGACAACCCTGTTTTTTTTAACTCAAATAATTAGTAGGAAAAAAAGGCGGGACAAGTGATACCAGTTAATTTTTTTACACCTCCAAAATTGGTTGCATGATCAATTGTTTTTTTCGCACTATATAAGTGTGAAAAAGCTTTTCGCGGGAGGAGAATAACATTTTTTCTATTAAAGGATTAAAAAGTCTAAAATCGAACACTAAAATAAAAATATGTAAAAATATTGAGTAGTGAGTTTAATAGAAAAAAATTAAAATTTACAAAATAACAAATAAATAGAAGATAAATAAACTATCAGAGTTTGTAAATTCTAAATGTGAATTAAACATTTACATAGTTAACATATAGCACGAGTACATATAGCTTAAGTGATTTTAGTTTTAAATAAATTCAGTTACAAAAATGATAACAGTGAATTAAACATATAGTTAACATATACGAGTATAGTACAAGAACATATAGTTTAAGTGACTTTAGTTTTAAATAAGTTCAGTTACATGGATATAAATATAAAACAATTTCGTTTGCGCATCATTAATATTAAGAGTGTACATGTAGTCATTTTTCCGCAAACGCAAAAATTCGAATAGAACTGGATGGAAAATAATAAAAATTACCACATTATTGGATTTACTGTGTGTATGGTGTGTGTAGTGCACGATAATTCCAAATATGTAAATTAAAAAATAAAAATAAGATTGTGAAAAACAAAAAAATGGGACACGGAACTAAAAGAGCAGTAATCTTAAGATAAACAGTAAAGGAAAAAAAATAGTGCACCAAATTATTCGGCGGCCGCCATAAAAAGATAAGAACTTTTTTTTTATTAAATAATTAACTATGTATATATCTATATTCTACATGATAATACATTATGTACATATTTTAGGTTAAGCTCATAAATTTCATTTTATTTTTGTATAATTGAGTGGAGGGTAGAATAGGTAGATTTCCATGTTACAATTTGATTTTTTTTTTTAATTGTAAAGTTTAAGTTACTAAGATGATTATGAAACTGGTTGTTTAAATGTTTTTTTATCGAATTCAATATAATCAATACTCAGTACCAAATCATATGATCGTTTTCTTTATTTTTCTTTTTCTTATGTTCACTTCTGGTTCGGTTTTTATTCTTCTCTCGGTTTCGCAATGTTTTTTTTCTTATTTTGTTTTAGGATGAGAGTCTAAGAACTTAGCTGGATGGGATGAGTTGGTTAGTGTGCTCCGGATCTTTGTGGTAAGTTGATGCCGGTCTTGTTGTTCTTTATATAGTTAGTTGATATGTTTCGTCCTAAAGTGGTCAAACTAGCATATAGTCATCTTCGGAAAATCCCACCCCAATCGCTGAGCTTAGTCAGCAAAATCTAACCCCACCGAAGCTCTGATCAATTTTTTTTTTCGGTAACGAGAGGTATTTTATTTGGAACCGAGTACGTCTCGCGACCCATTCATGCCACCTCATTTCGTTACAGTACATATAATTTACAAATTAAAGGTGAAATAAATAGTATGTAATATACAAAAGCGATTTTTCTAATTTATTGATGGAAAAAGAAACGCTGCAAACAATTCTGGATGTATGATTTTGAATCTCGATACGTTTAGGAGGTTCAGAAAGCACTACATTCATCATTTTAAGAATAGGGGCCAATTTATAACCGAACCTTATAATATGTGCAGTACATTTGATTATATTTACGTTGAAATCTAAAATCTCATAAGTGCTACTTTTTAGACTGATAATAATTTCTGACGTTCAACATTCATAAACCACAGAATTTATACAAAAACTTTCCACATCAAAATTAATTACCAAATTCATTAGAAATGGCTTCCGAATTAGGCAACAATATAGAATCGTCAGATATAATATGTTTAATAGCGTAACTGAGAGTTTTAGAATACATTTAACAATATTGTAGCTGTAATTACAAAAAATAAGTTATAGTTGGTTTCATCAAAATAATATATAATTTGTACAATTAAATATTTTTTGTTAACATTTAGTTGAAATTAGAAAATTGTAAGCTTGATCAAATAAAGCGTGAATTTCATGGGATAATTTTACTGATAATTTGCGTTTATTGAGAGAAAATAAAACTTCGTCATCTTATTCTAACAAATAAAATAACTTTGCACCACAACTTTTCTGATGGCAACAATTGAGTGGCCCAAGTGAAGTATTTATTTTTCGTTAGTAGAACTAAATTTTAAAGATTAATTTTTGCCTTCCTAAATCAGTGATTTTACTAAAAATTGTATTGATGTCTTATGATGAACATATTTGATGACATATTGATTTCAGGCTATTTGGCATAAAATACTTAGAAAATCCATAAATTTCAATTTTGCAGCTATCTGATGTCCAAAATACCGATCATATTAAGGTTTGCACTATTTTCAATTGTTGATTTATTGTCTATGAAAATCACTTGTAAAATTTCAATTAATTGTAAATATCCACTCATTTTTCACAATTAATTTTAGCGCAAACACAAAAACGGTTTTATTCTTTTCTGAAAGGTCGGAGTGTTACTTATCAAATGCTGTATTGGGTATAATTAGTTGCATTGTCCTTTGGCGGTAAAAATATTAACTCAGACCTATCTGACAATAACAATTAAAGGCGGATCCAAACGAACATGTTCGAAAATGTTAACTAACATTAGACGGTGTTTTTTTTATTCAAAAATTCTCTAGTTCGAATGTAATACTAGATAGAAATGTTCGCGTTTAATCAATAAAATCCAAATGAATTTAATTTTTTAGCAATAAATTTAAAATACATTTAATGTTAAACACTACATTTAAACATAGTTAATGTCCGCAAATGTTTAAATCAAATAATAATCTCGGCTAACATTTTGTAGATATTTTGCCGCAAATAACATTGTTCGCGGAAATTTTTTTTGTTTTCCACTACTAGTCGGTAAACTTCAAAGGAAAATCATTCACTGCGAACATTGATGTTATTTATAGTTTTGGTTTAATTTTATCAGTGAATAAATATTTTTTAGTAGGAATCACTAATCGCAAAGTAATTGCTAATTTCTTTGCAACTGTAATTGCTTTTCGATAGTTGGTATCTTGCTTGAAAATTTGTATTTATTTATTCTTAAAAAAAAAAATTTAGTAAATCACATTTATATTTTTTTTTAAATTATTTATTTATATTACGACTGAGTCTTGTACCCATTTAGTAATTTACATTGCATAATACAGTATTTTGAATAGTCGGCGTAATCAAGTGATTATCCCCAGTTAGTGTAACTCCTCCCTCAGATTTTTCGCCACAGTAAGTTTACTGACCTCCTGGTCGCGATAAGTCCAGTGGTTTGGTTCTTTGCAGTCTTCTTGTTAGAGATGTAGTCAGCATACAGCGTATGTCCAGATTTTGATGCTGGTGCAGACGTTGTAGGTGTTTTGTTGCATGATGCTTAATTTCATCCGCGACAAGCTCAATCTTGAAATCTCGATGGAGGTTGTCGTTTCGAATGTACCACGGTGCATTAACAATACATCGTAGGATTTTATTTTGAATTGTTTGTATGATTTTGATATTTGTCTTCTTGGCACATCCCCAGAGTTGGCTACCATATGTCCATACAGGCTTCAGAATTTGTTTGTATAACAGCAGTTTGTTATGGATCGCTAGTTCAGATTGTCTCCGTAGGAGCCAATGCATTTTTCTAAATTTTATGTTTAGTTCTTCTCTCTTCTTTTTTATGTGTTCCTTCCATCTAAGCTTAGCATCTAAAGTCATACCAAGATATTTGGTAGTGTTTGCATGGGGTACTACTATTGAGTTTATCATTATTGGTATATGGTTAACTTTTTGATTTGTAAAGTTCACTTGGATTGATTTTGCTTCATTTAATTTAATTCGCCATTGCTTTGTCCAATTACATATCAGGTTAGTAGCCCTCTGTAATTTACTAGTGGAGTGATTGATGTTCTTTGCTGTTGCAAGTATTGCCGTGTCATCGGCAAAAGTCGCCATTGTTTCTTCTGTAATTGGTATATCTCTAGTATATAGGAGATATAGGATTGGCCCAAGAACACTCCCTTGTGGTACTCCGGCTGTTATTCTTTTTAGTTGGGAGTACTCATTCTCATACTTTACTCGGAAGTGCCTCTCTGATATGTATGATTTTAAAATTTGAAAAAATTGCTCCGGAAGATCTCGATGAAGTTTGAATTCTAGCCCCTGGTGCCATACTTTGTCAAATGCTTGCGCTACATCAAGGAATATAGTTGAGTATATTTGTTTGCTTTCTAGTGATTTCTCGATTACATCAGTAATTCGATGTACTTGTTCTATCGTAGAATGTTTTTCCCTAAATCCAAACTGATGTGAAGGGATAAGATTCCTTTCTTCGATAATTGGTTTTAGTCTTTTAAGAAGAACTTTTTCAAATAGTTTCGATAATGTTGGTAGCAGAGAAATTGGCCTATATGAAGCTTTATCATGCGGAGGTTTTTTCGGTTTAAGTATCATAATTACTTCTGCAACTTTCTATTGCCTTGGTACATATCTTAGTCGAAATGCTGCATTAATTATATGCACTAGTTTCATCAACGCTTTCTCCGGTAACAGTTTTATTATCTGACCTGTTATAAGATCATATCCTGGAGCATTATACGCATTCAGATTATTATTGATTTCCCATTTTAGTTCTTTCAATGTTACAGGTGTAATATTTACTTCATCCTGTTTATTTATTGGTGTAATATTTTCCTCTTCCGTTTGTTTTGGATAAGGTTGGAATGTTTCTTCAAGGTGATTTGCAAACAAATCTGCTTTTTGTTTAGCATTTCGAGCCCAATTTTCATTATTTTTAATTGGAGGAATCTGAAGTTTAGGTCTTTTAATATTCTTAGTTGCTTTCCATAATGAATAATCAGTATCTTTTTGCCCAGTTAGAGTGCTGAGGTATTTATTAACTGATTGATTTTTAATGTCTTTTATAAGGTATTTTAATTTGTTACACAAATGATTAAATACTCTTTTATTTTCAGCATTTCGATGTTTTTGCCAATTCTTCCGTGCTTTTCTTTTATTTTTAAGAAGTTCTCTCACTTCCTCTGGATAGCTAGCATTGCGCTTCATTTCCTGCCTATTATTTGGAGTGCTTTCCCACGCAGCATATTGGATATTATGGATGAGCTTATCTAATTCGTCTTCTATTTGGACTGGTCCCTGAATTGGGTTCTGCAGACTAATTCTTTCTGTTAACTGTGTTTGGAAGAGATCCCAATTGGTTTTGAAGCTCGTTAATTTCGGGTTGCTCTCTTTCAAAATAATTGTTTGGCTAAGTATCATAATAACTGGTGAATGATCTGATGATAAACTTTCACTGTTCTCTATATGGATATAATTATCTGAAATCCCTTTTGTAATAAAGAAGTCTATAAGGTCCGGAATCTTACTGGTATCCGTAGGCCAATAGGTTGGTGTACCGCCTGAGTGAAACTCGCATTTTAGTTGTTTGCCTGCTGCGAACAGTTCTTTTCCTTTAGCGGTCGTTAACCGAGATCCCCAATATGTATTTTTTGCATTATAGTCACCTCCAACTAAAAAGACACTTCCTAGCGTTTTCAGAAGATTAGTATAATCTACTTGTTTGAGATTGTATCTTGGAGGGCAATATATTGCTGAGATACTGCATGTTTTAATATTGCTTAATTGTATTTTGATTGTTGTGACTTGCATGGAAAGGTTCTCAACTTTTGGTTCTTCGTTATGTTTTATATACTCTTTTATGAGGATAGCTGATCCACCTCTGGCTTTGTTCTCAGGATGTAGTGCATAGTAGCAATTATATCCTTTTATTTTGAGAAGAATGAAGTTTTGGAGAAATGGGTTTCTGATATAAGACATATATCTATATTATGCATGTTTAAAAATATATCTAGTTCTTGAATGTGTTGCAATAGCCCATTTGCATTCCAGGTTACAATTCGTAATGTTTTATTTATTTCTTTTGTTTATAATTCTAGTTTATCTAGTTCTTGAATTATCATTATTATTATTATTATTTGTTTATCTAGTTCTTGAATGTGTTGCAATAGCCCATTTGCATTCCAGGTTACAATTCGTAATGTTTTATTCATTTCTTTTGTTTATAATTCGATTTTATATAATTCATATTTTGATACACTTGACCAAGGTTTTCTTCTACTCTTTTATTGAAACTAGTTTGTGATTTCATTTCTTCTAGTGTTTTCTGCAGACTCATTTCCTGCGAAATAAGTCTATTGTTAATGTTCTCTAGATTTCTCAGTATGCCTTGTAGAACGAGATCCACTTTTAACTGTTTCTCCTCTGTTTGCTGAACTACTTGTGTATAAGTAACGTTTTCGTTTACTCTCTGGCTTTGTATGTTATGATTAGCAGTTGACGGTTTAGGCTCCGTGGTTCTTTTTATAGTTTGTACATTTATTGATGTACCTGGTTTGCGTGATTTATCTCTCATTTTTTGTAGTTCTACTGCAACTTCACATCCTCTGTAGTTGGCTGGATGCTGGCCATTACAGTTGATACACTTCGGTGTTGTATCTCGGGGGACTGTGCAGTCATTTCCTGCACATTTAACACATCTTGCTTCACGGTGGCAGTACTTTTGTGTATGATTATAATCTTGGCACTTTTTACATTGTGGTATTAGTCGAGTGACCTTTCTCGGTGTTTCTATTCTAACTCTAAGGTTGAGGATAGCCTTAATATTATAAATATTTTCGATTTTTTCTTGGTTGTCGAAGGTTAGCATAAAAAGTGGGAGACCTCTTCTCATGATTTCAACATTTCCGTCCCTGTTTTCTCTTCTCTCTTTTCTGATGATGTTGACTGCACCGATTATTTTCAGGCCTTTGTTTTGCAGGTCCTCAATAATTTCATCTTTTGAGCAAGTTGGATGGAGACCTCTTGCCATTACTTTAATTGATCGATCATTTTTGTCCTCGTAGGTATACCACTGGTGACCATCAGCATTTAGTTTGTTAGCTAGAGCTTTATAATCTTCAGGCTCTGTTGTATTTATTTTCCAAATATTATTGCTGAGCGATATTACTTTGTAGTCATTTCGTACTACTTCTTTCATCAGTTTCTGAATACTACCGTGGTTGGTTATTCCTAGAATATTGATCGGAGGTGGTACCTGTTTTTTCTTTTCTGTCTCATGCACTTTTGATCCAGAAAATGCTTTGCCAGTTTTAATGTGGGTTTGCATTGGCTCAACTTCTGGTGATGATTCAGCTTTCCTCTTGCTTGGGTTGGTTTCTTCTCTAGGTTTCTTATTTGCCCTCTTGGATTTCTGTAGTCTCCAATTTGTTTCTTTTTCAAGCTCATCTTCAGTTTTATATTCGGCTTGATCCGCGAGTACTTGAAATTGGTTGTTCATTATTGCCAAGTTGCCTGCGTTGTTATTTTTATTTACGGTTTCCTTTAGCATAAGGTTTTCTTTCTTTAGCACGGCAACTTCATTGTTCAGTTGCGCTATTAATTTCTCCATTTGCTCAAATTTATTTATTAGTTCCGCGTTATGTATTATAACTGCTTGTGCGCTGGACGTGGCTTCGGCAGTCGGCTTGGAATTTTTATGCTTGATGGAAGAGGTATTTTCCTCCTCATTGTTTAGTTCACACAGCAGTGTGGTGTTCCCTGGCGGTGGGGTTGATGGTGGTGTTCTTTGGAGTGCAGTACTTCTTCCACCAAAGGGCCATTCATGTATCGCTTACAATCTACTGTATGTATACATAAAATAATTAAAAAGAAACTACACTCACTGCACTTTTTGATTATTTTTATTTTATCGCTTACTTCACTGATTCCACGTCCAAACCCCACAACGATTTGAAAGAGAATCAAATCACATTTATATGTTTAAAAAAAAAAAAAAAAAATTTTTTTTTTTTAAATCACATAAAAAATTAAAAATTATTTTAAAAAAGTAAAAAAAAAAAAAATCGTAAAAATGTAAAATTAAAAAAAAAAGAATTTTAAGTTTTTTTTAAGGTAGTCTTTGATAAATTAAAATCAAATTGATCATCAGCGATGATTTTGCTAATCTGTTAATTGATTTCTTGATGGTGTGATGTTCTAATGCTAATAATCGATGGTTACGCAATGTCTTGCTAGAAACATGAATTGAGATGTTTTCCAAAACGTGAGCTCAGTCAATGTGACCGAGAATAAGGTTACTAATAAATACAGCTTCCAAAAGAAGTGTTCTATTTGAGAGAGTGGAAACACTATAATCCTGGCATCTAGTCTTATATAAATCGAGACACATTCTCATGGAATGATATATTTCGATCGTAATTCAGTTTTGTGCAACAGGAATATCAAACACTGTTTTGGAATGCTTTCAATTCTTTTGAAGTGTACTCCAGACCATCACACCGTATTCCAATTGAGATCTCACATATGCAAAATATAGTGAAAATAAAGTTTGCTTATCCTTAAATTCCCCAGTTCAAGAATTCTTCTTACGTTTTGCATTTCTTGATGTTTAAGTGCAGTGAGTTTCGATAATATCATTCATTGTGTCAATTGATGTCTTCTTGTAGTTTCGCAATATCGTGTATTCCTTCAATAACACGAAAAAAATGTAAGTCATTAAGATCACAATTCAATTCTTTATTATTTCAGTTATCTGATCAATGAATGAAAGCATTAAAAATCCAGAGTCCAATATGTGATCCTTGTGGAATGAAATGCTTTACTGAAATTGATATAAGGTACATCTACTAGATAATGTTATTCTATCTCTTTTATTATATTACTGATGAATTCAACCAGATTTGCAGATGTAGAAGGATTTGATGATTGGTGTTATTTTTGATAAAAAAAATCGTCGTGGATTTAACAACATATTTGCAAACGTTTTAAATATAGATGATGGTATATTATCTGGCCCATATCCATTTCCAAATTCACCAAGGCTGATAGAATATTCTCATCAGAGATATTCGGAGGAATGTTATTGTTTGTTGGATCTATTTACACAATCTTATCGGTTGGTTATAGACCTATTGAAAAAATATAGCATACATGGCAGCTATCTCTTTAGTATTCGAGGTGTTAATATTGTTTTAAGTTATATTGGTCGAGTACCCCTCAATTTCACATTTAGATCTAAAGCATTTCCAAAATTGTAGAAAAGTACAAAAGTACTTACTTCGATTTTTTCTTGAATGTCAATAAGATCTAAAAAATCGGTTCCAGTTATTAGCTATTGTGTTAATTTGGATTATATTGTAACTAATCATGGCATCAACTAATAAAGATTCCACATCTGATGTTATATTGCATGAAAGGATCTATTTCAATTCTGTGTCAAAACTCCAGTACTGCCTGATTTTGGTCGAAAAATGAAAATTGAGAAATTAGAGTTT
Source organism: Tipula unca (assembly GCA_951394425.1). Taxonomy (NCBI): domain Eukaryota; kingdom Metazoa; phylum Arthropoda; class Insecta; order Diptera; family Tipulidae; genus Tipula; species Tipula unca. The sequence goes on from OX596381.1 coordinate 107,451,808, forward strand.
CATATACGTACAAGGTGTATAATATTCAACTTTATTTTTGTGTTGCGTTATTTTTTGCCTAAAAAAGATTTCCCGACGAAATCGGTTAATTTATTTGATGCTTGTGGTCTTCTCCTCACACATTTATTTGACTTGTTCCATGCTACTGAGTAACGCAATTAGTTAGGAAAAGGTTAGATAATAAGTATTAACTGCATACTACCAAAGAGTATTAAAAGTAGAAGAGAAACAAAGCAGAACAAAAAATTTCATCAAATACTGTTGGGGAGACGCAATCATATGGGGTCATGCAACCACACATTGAAAATTTTTATTGTTAATTGTTGTTATTGTTTACATATTTTGTTTTTGTCCTTGCAATATATATTTCGGTTGCTTTCATAATGTGTTAGTTAAAAAGATATTTGAAATATTTTCGTAAATTATCTGTTAGTGTGCGCGGTATAGAAGTTGATGGAAGTGAATTTGTGTTGGTTCGTTGATATACTCGTAATTCTACTCATACAGTTTATTTTGTTACAATACATGCAAATCATTTGATGAAATTTTTTGTTCTGTTTCGGTTCTCTTCTACTTTCTATACTCTTTCATACTACCTAATTTATTTTTAAATCGAGGTACAGACCTGATAAAGATCTGATAAATCTGATGTGTTAATAACTACATCAATCGGATCAACACATATCGCATAATAATTATTATTTGATTGAGGTGGTATTTATGCTGTGAAAATGATAAATTGTATTGATTTTAATTTTCACACAAATCTGCTCATTGGCGGAGCCAAAACAACTAAAGCATTCCAAAGTTTAGATCTCACTGCGATAAATACGTCGCCTGTGAATACCCGGATTTAGTGAGGAGCTGTCACAGATTACATAAATTAGAAAATTTGTTTGTAGGACAAATTTAAAAAATTGTGTTGTCTTTGATGCCATTTTGTTTACATTTTGAAAATAATTAATAAATAATTTCGGAAAGCACAAATAATTTTAATAGAAACTTAAAATGACTCTATGTAAATCTTCAATTAATTAAATTAGGACGTAAAGAAATTTAATTAAAAAAAAATACATACTTCTTACTTCGCAGGCGTAGTAGTTTCGGTCGTTGAGAAATATCTCTATTAATCCTAGTAGGAATTTCGCCACACCAATTCAACTTGTCTGAAAATGAAAAAAAGAAATTGAATAAACGAAATTTGCTTTTATTGGATGTCATATTTTATTGAACAATATCGAAATTTTAAGTTCCAACAGCGATTAAACGATAAAATCGTTTTTCATTTCACAACCAAAATTCATTTCAATTTAATTTGTGTTTGCAGTTTTGCACTTTAAATAATTTGTTTCATTTATCGTTACAATAAAACAATAAAGTAAAAATACTAACAGTCGGCTATTTTAAAACTCTCAAAAATCGGCTAAGATAACTTTAATGGAGAATCGTTAATTGAATGTTTTGGGCAACTGGGCAAAAGGGATGTGTGTTACATTTAATTTAATTTTTAAAAATCCCTAAATTTTATTAAATCAATGTTAAAATGCTTAAACTATTGAAAGAAAAATGTAGTAGAATTTCTGTAATATAAATATTATAAATATATAAAAAAAATTGAATCGAAAATTAAACTTTCTATACTTAACCAAAATGGAATTCAGCACATGAATCTGAAAAGCACAGGACAGACAGGGTAACACGTTAGTAAAACTCCAGATATTGGGAACCGAAATGTACCAACGAGTAACGAGTAGCCAACCATTTGTTTCATTCCCACACATTTCGAAACGAAGTAAAAACAACAAGCAATACGAGTGAATATTCTGAATAAAATCATATATAAAATGCTATGAGAAAGACAAAGGTACTTATGCATACAATTCACATTTAAACTGATCTTACAAATACATTGAATTCAATATTTCCATACTCGATTCAAAGAAGAAAATGACTAAATCTTCAAAAAAAAAAAAAAATTAAGATTTATAAAAATGAAAAGTAATGGACGAAACTTATAATAAGTAATCATATTTAAATGCTGGTAAATGAATAATTTAAATTGACCTGGTTTTTCTAAGATATGTATAATAAAAAAATAACGTAAAAAATCAAATTTGGCATAAGATTGTTGGTTTCTCTTCTATACTTATATCATATACATATAGGACAAAGGATTTTTTTTTTGTTAAAAAATTTATATATGTAAATACTAAATATATAGTATATGTAAATAAAGATAAATTGTACTGTCACATACTGTTGTTGAGTCAGCTCTAATACAGACTATAGATTTGCACTGAGAATTCATCCCATGAAGAATTCACTAAGGCCATGCAGAGATTAAAACTAACCGCTCGCCTGGCGTGGACTGTATTTTGCTCGCGTGGCGTGGTCTGTATTAATTGAGCTCTTGATATACAGAGGGGATGTTTTGTGGAACTGTCTTTACAACCTTATTCGATTAGTGTGGCAAATCGTAGTTATGCCTGATGAATGGAAAGTGGCTGCGATATGCCCTATCTTCAACAAGGGAAACGGCTTTGAAGTGTGAGAATTATCACGATATAGTACAGTGTGGATGAGACCACTGCTAAAATCGAAACACCCATCATGTGCCGTGAAGCTGAAATTTTACAAAGCGTTGATATGGCCCGTTGTTATGTATGGATGTAAAAATTGGACGCTGACGAAAGAGTAAGATAGATGGCTCCTGACATTTCAGAGAATAATCATGCGTGTAATTTACGGCCGAAAACGCGAAGTAGATGGTACATACCGAGCTATGTACAATATCGAGATCAGAGATGAAGATCCCCGATATTGTACATGAAGTAACATCTCAGCAAGTACGCTGGCTCAGTCACGTTCTGCGTGCTGGTCTGGAACGAATTTGAGTGACCTCTGGAAAGAAAGCCATCATATGGTAATCGCAGAGGTCGTTGCAGGCGACCATAGCTCCACGGTGTAGAGAACGAATTGGATTTTTCAGATTGTCTAAGACAGTATGAAGACCAAGCTCAGGATCGAAATCGTTGGTGCCAAATTATTGACTCAGTAATGGCCTTTTTAATCTGTTTATTATTATTATAGATAAATTGTATGTGATAATTTACTGATAGATATTGCACACATATGTTAAATATTCCCAACCTCGTTAGGCTGGGAAAAATTATCATGATGTATACGTTTCAACAGGTTCGTCATTTAGCCTGTAATGTTTCGTCATTTATTCTGATACTTTTCATCATTTTAGCGCAATTTAATGAAAATAAACACTATCGCAATGAAACAAAATGGAAACCACTACAGTGAAATTAACTTAATAACATATATTAAATTATAATTTTAAATTAATATTATATTTTATTAAAATATAATATTAATTTAAAGCGACTTCGGATATAACGACCATCCTGTTATAGCGACGACCTTTGAAAATCCCGTTTAATGTTCCTATACTTCATATGTAAAGTGTTTCCATATGTAAATATGGTCGTTATATCCGAGTTCGCTCTAAATGAATTTCACATTAAAATTGTATAGTATACACTGTATACGTATACAGTCTCATGCCACATGCGTGAGGAAACAGGTATCATAAATAAAATTCGGAACATATTTAAATAACTCCAAAATTATTTTGAAGTTATTAAATTCTGCTAAGGAATTATTCGGTACAATTGTTGTTGTAAAAATAATTCCAAACGGAATAAAATTAAATAATTCTCAACAAAATGCAGCCTATTTTAAAATTATATGCTTTACACTCTGTATACGTACACAAAGTCTCATGCCTCAAACGTCCAAAATCTATGTACTGAAGTTTTGTAATCCTTTTTTATTTTTTTTGTTTGCAAACATATACATAAAATTCGAAAGGAGTAAAAATAGATGATAAAAATGCTGAGGTGGGCTGTATCGTTATTACGGCCGAATGTGCTTTACGTGATAATGTCCATAATAGGCGGTGATAAATATGAGAAGGCTGTATGGGTTTCTTAAAATCAATTTATTTATAATTAGCATCGGCGATGTGCAAAGAATAAGGACTGTTTTATATATTATTTTAATTGAACGAATATTTTCATGTAAATTCACCGAAACTATATTATAATTAACACATTTCTGTCAAACAACAATATTATTCATTTTATTTTATTTTTTAATACATATTGATTAATTGCAAATTGCATCGAATTTGAATGCAATATTTTTTAGCATTTGTTACTGTCCAAGCGAAATTAAACGATGCAACGTGCCATCTATTACTAATAATGCATACTATTTGTTATATAATTTTTTTATTTTAACAAATTCATGTAAATTTGACTATAAATATATGCATTATTACACTTGAATCAGAAATTCGCGACGTGGCTTCCCCCGCTGCTTGCTGACCTCAATGTGATAATATAATGAATGACGCTCCGAGATCAAGGACCGACCAATGAAATCATGTACATATGTATATATTTAGATTAAATGTAATTCTTGAACTTATTGAGCAATTACGACCTATGACCAATTTCGTTCTTGTTTCTGAGGAAGCTGCGTTATAAAAGTTATTACGTTAAAATTCAAAAAATCTTGATCTTAAACAATATACAGTATATTGTTAAGGATCAAGATTTTTTGAATTTTAACTGTTTTAAAGTTTTTGAAAAAAAATGGAAAATTTGTAAATGCGTATTTTTTTAAATTTTGGTTGTTCGTTGAAAAACTTTATGTACAATAGGTTATTTGTTAATATATACCAATAAATATTTGAGTATTCTTCTCGTAAAACAATAATGGACCAACCAGAAATAATTGTATTACATTTGGAAATCCTTTTTTTAAATAAAAATTACCAATGTCCTTTTTTATTTTATTTGATAGTAATCAGTGGTATTCTCGTATTTTTAACTCCGAAAAAAATCAATCTGACAATACTACAAAATAACAATCTAAGAGCAATTTCCAGGAGATACATTCTGTGTGCCTGATATCAAAATTACCGACAAAATTACATACTTTTTGTAATGTTTTAGCCTCTGCTAAAACTTGGTTGAAGCGATTATCAAGATTACTACGGGTGAGGTCTTAATAATCGCAAGAATTGAAACAATCATTTTGAAATCATTTTAATTCTGATTTATTAAATACATTTTTTCGGTTTATATAGCAAAATTAAATTAATTTTGTGTACATTCAGCATTTTGGCTGTACATTGTGTTTTTTATATAAAATCAAAATGTGTATGAAATGTATGTAATATGATATGTACAAGTATTATTATACATAAACTTGTATGACCTGTTTAGTGAACTAAACATACTCCCAGGCGGTTGTATAATTTTCAGGTGTTAGAGGGGTTAGTTGTTGGTGGTGAGATTATACAGCGCTCGTTTCTACCGGTGGTAGTGGTGATGGTGGGCTGGGACTGGTTGATGTTTTTCTTCTGCACAGTCGTTTTATGCCCCAGATACCTATGATTAGTATGCCACTCCAAAATATTAGATGGATCATTGCATAGTGATGCACATGGTGTACGCTCTGATTCGGCGGAAAAGTTTCATTCTGCTCCAACGTCGCGATTTGATTTTCCAATTCAGTTGTTACTAGCGCAGTCAACAATTTGACCTGCTGAGTTTCTCTCATTTTGTTATGGACTCGTGCATTAAAATCTCTTAGATGATTTCCCTCGTGTAACAAAATCGGTGAATTATGAAACGCATTTCTGATGTTGTTTTGAGCTGTTCCTGTCGCTATGATTAACGACTCAGCATCCCTTAGCATACATCCCGGGCTTATCTCGACTAGCCCGGATCCCTGAAACTTATGCGGTTGAATAGTGGAGTCAAATATAACGTCAACTATCGTTTCATTGGGTATGGCGTAAATCCACTGGTTCGGAGTATGAAGCTTGATCCAGTGGTTGGTTCCATTTATTGTCTTGCTGTTGCATGCCATATCGACTTCCTTTTTCCGCTGCAATAGGGCTAGTTCGCATTGTCCTTGGTTAGTTATTGTATTGTAAATTGGTGAGAGTTTGCATAGGAATCGAGTTGGCTGGAATAATTGACACCGGTTCACGTCTTCTTTTGTTAAAGTTGCGAAATGCTCTCGACGGTCATCTACGGCCAAGTAGTCGGTTGTTTTGATAATGTACGACTGAGTACTCCCGTGGTTAATATCTGGAAGAGGTATTACTGACAATAGTGTATAGTCCCACGTGAAAGCAAGCGGTGATGTGATTTCAATTATTACACTCCGTTGTGTTACCCTAGTTCGTGTTTTCATGCTTTTATACACATGAGTGAGATCGTAGAGATTGTGTCCTGGGATGGTAATGGAGGCTGGCACGTGCTGGCGAATAAACTGTAGCTCTCTGTTGCGTTCGAAAAGTCGACAGCAATTTGATCGTAATAGTCAGGCACAGATTGAATTATTAATACTGTTGCCATCTATTAATAACCTCTGTCAAATAGCCACCAATTTAGTTTAAAAAAATCGGTGTTAGACACAAAGCAACAGAATAGCTAACTAAATAAATTTGAAATTTATTTTCCAGTGGAATTTATCCAACAGAATTAAAGAGAGATGTATAATAAATATGTACTAACATAGGTTAAAATTTAAATTAAAATGTTTTACTTTATAAGATTTGCATACTTGTCGTTTCTGATATAGATATTCAAGAATAAAGCCATAGACAGTAATTAAAAAAATAATTAAAAAACAAAAAATTGTGCCAACTCGAAATTGTTTCTGGAAATAGATAAAAAATAAGTGTTTTCTAAAATCAAAATAAAATGGAATACCAAAAAAGTTTTGGTGATGGTAATAGTTACCAAACACTATTACAGAATGTCAGCCCAGGTCTACGTTATATTCAAGTAAATACCAAATACAGGATTTGGAACTTTTCAGTTGAGTAATGACATCATATATAAAAATATTTCTTACAGAATTTTAACAATTAACCAATGTGATTTATCTAAGAAGGATTGTTTTTTCCATGGTCATATTTTAAACAAAACAAAAGTATCTGATTGTCCATGGATACAACTTTGCTTTAATACAATGTCGTCTGGATTGCACATACAATATTAAAATTGTATAAATTCATATACCAATTTGTACATATTATGTACATATACATTTTTATATACGAATTTCAATTAATATTTCTGTTAGTGTATGATTTTGAAGAATATAGACGGCAAAGAATTTGCTACTTTTCCATGTGTTGTTATAATTTAATCAATGAATATAATATACATGTACAAATATACTATGTATCTTATCAATATCCGAAGTTTGATAACAAAAATGGATTTTTATTAAATATATAATTGATATGCTGAATGAGGAATGTGTCGCTACCTTTCTACCGCATGTTTGTATATACAGTGAATTGTACTAACATAATGTGTATGTATAAAACCTTTATGTTGAAACAATTGAGTTACAGACTGTTTAAAAATTATTGATTCAGAAAAAAAATGCACACAAATATTAAATTATAACTATAGAAACTAACTAAGACTTTGTTGACTGGCAATTGCATAGACCTTATTTAATATCTAAGTGGTTAACTTTTATACACAGTGGTGTGGCATATAATAGGTAAATTTCAAAATCAAATTAAAATGATCAAAATGAAATGACATGATAATAAATTTCGAAAATATAAATAAATAGAAAAAATTATCACATATTTTTTTTTGAAAATCACCTATTATATTGCACACTATCCTAAGTGGTTTGAGAGGGGAATTTATTTTTTGAAAATTAGTTTTACTCGAAAAAATGTATATAATTTTTTTTTTAAATTAACTTTACTTAGTCTTAATAAATAGAGTGTCCTTGTTAAGTCATCTTAATATATAAAGCCTCCATGTTTAATGATATTTTGAAACGAATTTTATTTTATAGTACTAAAAAATGTGTAATATATGAAGAAGTCTATGCAAAACATACAAATTTCTTTTGCATTTTTCAACTATTAATCGTGAGAGCTTTTCATATTTTATAACATAAAGTAATAGAGAAAAATTGAATTAGGTTGTGACCAGTGTTGTTTTTCGAAAGTATATTAATTAAACATAACTTTTATGATTATAAAATTGGCATTAATTTAATTTATTTGTGCTTTTAAATTTGTATACACAAATATATATCGCATAAAATCTCATTAAACCAAAGGAAAATATAAATTGTATTGATCAAATAAATGATAAAATGTTGTTTTGTTTTGAAGGTTGACACTATTTATACACAATATGTCAAAAGTAGGATTAAGAGAGCGGCAATTTGGTTTTTGTTGACATTTCACGTATTAAACAATTACCGCATTACTCACGCTCTCAATGTTATTGTTTATGCATTAAGTTTTTGCTGTTTATACCAACAGCAAAAACTTAATGTAAATAATAAAAAATTATGCTCATATATTTTTTCTCGTTTTATTTGATGTTAGATATACATATGATCATTGTTTGTTCCATTTTTAAAATAATTCATTGTTGTTTTTTATTGAGTTATTTGTTTTAATGGAATAAATTATTTTGTCTGTTAGGTACATAATGTATTCTGTAACTTTGTTGAAAAATTTCCACCGCAAATAAAAATTCCATTGGAATTTAATTTGCTACTCTGTAGCTCGATGGACTGGAAATTCTGTTGAAATTTGTTTTTTGTAGTATTGTAAGAATGTTTTTTCGGAGGTAAAAATCACGAGACTACCATTGATTATTATCAAATAGAGAAAAAAATGATAGTTGGTCATTTTTATGTAAAAAACTGAATTTCCAAAATTGTAATAAGTAAAGCCGCCAAATAATAATAAATAAATGATAATACCTAATGAATAATAAATAATGAATCGTCATAATAATAAATAATGAAGTCGTCAAAAAAAATAAAGTTAAATCATATATTTTCACAAAAAATGAATTTTCACAAAAAATGAATTTTCACAAAATTTACTAACAAATTTCACCATATTTTTTTGAAGGAGATTTTCTACAAAAATAATCAAAAATTCTAATGGAATCGCATTACAGAATAGCAATATTCCAACAAAAATAAATTTGGAATTAAAATTTCTTCACGTCGGAATTTTTTTGGAACGAGATACATAATACCAAATTCTACAGTAAAATTTTTTTCCAGTGGAATAGAGTTACAGAATAGACATGCAAGTTTCTCTCTTACAACTTGGTTTTCTATTTCTAATTGAGCTTTATTAGAAAATAAAGTATCTTATTTTCTGTTTATTAATGCAACAAAGTGGAAAACTTTACGGAAAAATCCCTCAAGCTAGATGAAAATCAATGTATATAGTTTCAATTGATTTAAAAATATTAAAATAATAATAAATAATAATTTCGAGTTACTTTCCTTCAAATATTTCTATTAACTAAAATCGTATCTTTCCATACAAAATGTATGAAGAGAGTGATTTTTTTGTCATTTTAGGTAGTATAATTTAAGCTCATTTTGAACAGGGATGCTTTATTTATTAAAATGGCTTTATAGATGAAGTCTATGTAAACATACCACTTTTCTTTTCAATTTTTTAGCTATTTAAAGTCAGAGTTTTAATAACACTAGAGTAAAAATTCATCTGTATTTTCTTTGCATTACGTCACATCTGTATGTGAATGTGCGACCAGATTTTTTTAAATTTTATCAATCAATCCATATGGTGAAAATATATGGTGAAAAACACGTGAAATCACAAATTCACTATATGGAGCAATAACTCATGGTTTAATTTTATTACTTTTATGTTTTGAATGCATAGCCGTGATTAAAAAAATAATTTTGAAATACTTAATTTTCTATTGTTGTTGTGGTCGTTAAAGATACAGGGTGTCAAATTTTGAGAAAAATGATATTGTATTTAAATGTTATTGTATTTAAATGATGTTGTATTTATGCAATAAAAAGAAAAATAATTGTCCGACAATTATGATTTTGGGCTCATTTTAAAGGTAAGTTATTAGCGATTAATAGAAAAATAGTATTTTGTTTAATTTCTTCTTCTTTCAATTTTCCGCCAAAATGTTCTTTTTCTTTTTTCTCAAAAACCAATTTTTTTTTAAGAATTCGACACTTAATATTTTACAACATATAAAAAAACTGAAACTCCGTTATTTTTCGTATTCTTGCAAAATACGTTTTAGTAAGAGCATTATTTCATTTTTGTATGGAAAAACTTTATTTGAATAGATATTTCTCAGAGTTTTAGAATTGTATACAAAAAAGATAGTTTAGTTAATTATTTTGTTTTACTTGTTATTTAATATACACTTTTACGTCACATTTAAATATGAGTCACCGAATTGAAAGATGTACTTTGCAATTACTCACAACCTTAGAGTAAGCAGCCAAATTGACCACGTGTTAATTTCAAAAGGGCGAGCTCAGTTTGTGCATGATATGAGAACTTATCGGTTAGCAACCAAATATGTGGACGGCGATCATTATTTGGTCGCTGCAAAGCTACAGTGGAAGATTTCGTACAAGTCGGGGAACCCACCGAAACGCATGGAACGTTTCGACTGTGAAGGTCTGATAAATGAAGATCAAAAGAAACGATATCAGGCAAAACATTTATGGAGCTAATTACCAGTCTGCCTGTGTGAACTCTGTCTGGGAGGCACTTAAAACTTCGGTTGTCAGTGCTGCTCAACAGGCTTTAAGTATAGTGAAAGTCAGACCCGAGAATGATTAGTTTATTGACGAGTGTCGTCTTGCAGTTGAGCAACAAAATATAGCCCATAGTGAAGTGCAACAACATCTCACAATGCCGAGGAAAAACAAGGCTACTCTTACTAGGAGGGCAGCTAAGCGGTATTAAAACGAAAAAAGCGAGAATGGTGGAAGGGTTCTGAAAGTACAACAACTCAGAGCGCAGTCCACGTAATTTCTTTAAAGGAATTACTGGATTGCACCATACTTTCAAGCCTGCGTCAACTGCCATTTGGGACCGGCATGGAAACCTCTGTGTCAACATCGACGCAGTACTCGACACATGAAATGGACAATTTACCGACCTGCTTGGTGTTCATTATCCGTCACAAACTGTAGTTGAGTCACCTCAAATACAGACTGAATTCACTAGGGCCATGCAGCGACTAAAACGAAAACGCTCACCTGGAGTGGACTGCATTAATTCGGAGCCCTTGATATTCAGAGGGGATACTTCGTGGAACTGTTTTTCGACCTTATTCGATTAGTATAGCGAAGTATGGCGAACCGAAGTAATGTCTGATGAATGAAAAGTGGCCGCGATATGCCATATCTTCAAGAAGGAAGACCGCTTGAAGTGTGAGAATTCTCGCGTTTCTCCTTTGCACAACAAACAAGTTACTGTTCTACATTATATTGGATCACTGTTGGTGACTATCAAGGAGAATTTCGTCCGAATCGATCAGTCACTGATCAGGTCTTTTCGCTGCCGATGATTCTATATAAATATTATGAAACTTCAATCCTCGCACATCAGGTGTTCCTGGATTTCCGGAAGGCCTATTATTCGATCAATCGAGAGAGTCTGTGGTCTGCGCTGGAATATATAGGTATGACAACAAAAATGGTACGATTGTGTAGAATGACAGTGACACAGTTTCAATGCTGTGTTAAAGTTGAGAACAGGCTATCAAAAATGTTTCCAGTTAGCTCGGGTGTTCGGCAGGGAGATGCTCTGTCCCCGATACTGGAGTACTTCTTTCGTAAAACTGAAACACCTTAGCGCAACATCTTATATCGCCAGTTCAATCAGATGCTTGCATATGCAGACGACATATGGACTGAATAGCAACAGAGTAAAGGAAATACATATTTGATCCGCTTGTAGAGTTTTCAGCTTCTGTTGGACTCCAGATCAATGAGTCCAAAACGAAATACATGATCTCTGGTTATAGGGACAATGGCACACCAGATTTTAGTAGTGGCCACTACACGTTTGAAGGAGTGACGAGGTTCAAATATTTGGGCTCTCTTATTACTCACGATAACAGTGTGGGTGAGGATATTAAAGTGCGGCTGGCAGCTAGCAGCCGTGCTTTGTATTCTCTAAGGCCACTGCTAATTTCTTAACATCTATCAAGTGCTGTGAAGCTGAAGCTTTACAAAGGGTTGATCAGGCCTGTTGTTATGTTTGGATGTGAAAGTTGGGCGCTGACTGATGAGTGCGAGAGATGGCTCCTTACATTTGAGAGAAGAGTCATGCGTGTGAGTTACGGCCCCAAACGAGAAATAGATGGCACATACCGAGCTTTGTACAATTTCGACATCAGAGAACTGATGAAGATCCCCGATATTGTGCATCAAATAAGGACTCAGCGAGTACGCCGGCTCGGTCACGTTCTGCGTGCTGATCCGGAACGAATTGTGCAGCGATCTATGAAATAGGAGAGCCACCATATGGTAGGCGCAGAGGTCGTTGCAGGCGACGATGGCTCCACGGTGTAGAGAATGAATTGGCTTCTTCTGGTTGTCTAGGACAGTATGAAGACCAAGCCCAGGATTGTTGACGCAGTAAGGGGCCAGTAATGGCCTTTAAACACTGGATTATTATTAATGATGTGTACACTGAAAGAGTGCTAAGATTGCTATTGCATTTCATCTATATTATGCGCTGAGCCTACACCAACATATTACCTTCTAGAATGCGAAAGCTGCCCAGGACTGGATAACTTTAAACAATAATTGAAAAATACATTTCTGGAACATGGCTGCTAGGGCTGCTAGGATGCCGAGTTAAACTTTAGTCAGTGGGTTTCCACGGACAGATGCAATTTGGAAACTTTTTCCACAACTGTTAGATGTATTTCTGAATTATTTCATAAATAAGATGAAGAATCTGTTACCTCATTGCTTCATTTCACTTCAGCAGTCCAGCTTCTTAAAACATAAAAAAAATTGCGCTGAAGTCTTCGGAGATCATAGTTTTATGTGATTTAGAAGGCAAATCACATCACAACACCTTCGTTATAATATCGGATTGTCTTCACCTCGATACTGTTGCGGTTCACTTATTCATTGAAAAATTGATGCAGTTCTTGAAAACTAAAATATCCAGTTTATCTAAAATTTATTATATTACCGGTAATAAATGATGGTCCAGTCACGAATTATAAAAATAAGAATGATTTTAAGAACACCCTAAAACACAAAGAGGATTTTGGAGTTGACTGTGAATGGCATTTTCATAAAACAGCTCATGGTAAAGATCCAAGTGATGGAGTAGGGGGTACCATCGAAAGATTGGCATCCAGAGCTAGTCTCACAATGGGATACGGCAGTACATTAACCAATGTATATTAATTATTTAAATCGACTGTAACGTTGAAGACAGATATTAATTTTGGATTTTGTTCAGACGCAGAACATACTAGTAAACCCAAGCAAATCAAGCTTGCAACTTTGTTTGAAAATTTAAAAACAGTAAAACGAACTCACAGTGTTCACGCAGTCCTTCCATCAAAGGATGGCTATTTGAATTGTAAAAAATATTTTATTTCTGACGATTATCTTAAATTTAAATTGTGGTTTTTAATTTGAATAAGATTTAATTTTAAACAATAAAGTAAAATTATCTTTTGGTTTGAAATGTTAAATATATGTAATTAAATTTGAATAATAAATACTAATAATTTAACAGAACTGTCTTTTTGAAAACAATTCCAAACCACTGAGCAATATCTATTCAAATATAGTTTTTCCATTTAAAAATGAAATAAAGCTCTTACTAAAACGTATTTTTTAAGAATACAAAAGTTACAGTTTTTTTATATGTTCTAAAATATTAATCGTCGAATGAATTTAAAAAGAAAAATAGGTTTTGAAAAAATTGAAAAAGAACATTTTGGCGGAAAATTTAAAGAAATTAAAAAAATACTATTTTTTTATTATTCTTTAATATTGTACCTTTAAAATGAGCCCAAAATCATAATTATCGCGCAAATATTTTTCTTTTCCTTCATCATGATTATCATTTTTCTCAAAATTTGACACCCTGTATCTTTAACAACAACAAAAAACAAAGCATTTCTATTTTTTTTTTATTCAAAACATAAAAATCATAAAATTTAAATATGACTTACAAATAATTGTGATTTCACGTATTTTTCACCATATACATACATATTAATTATAAGATTAGCATTGGATACCATTAGCATTACTTTAATTTATTTTTTTAAATTTTTGTACACAATTATATATCCAATTTGCACCATGGGCCTTTGTGGCATTGAGTGCGGAATCCTCGTGGGTTCCGGCCAATTTTAATAATAATATATCCAATATATTCTAATATGTACTCTCTCTCTCTTAAAATATATTGGTTTCACTGGAAAACAAAAAAACTTATCCACAACATAAACATGTGAAAAATATCCATAACAAATGTGATAACTATGATAAAGATAAATTTAAAAAATTTACTGGATAAATAAACCCGGATAATTTTTTAGCAATTATTTAAAATAATCTTAATTAATTATTAGTAACTATGAAACTTCTAATATTTTTGTTCAAAAATAAGGACTGACATTTTAAATAAATCTTGGCACTATAAGAATTTGTGAATGAGATAGTTGTATAACAATTTAAAAAAATGAAGCTCTATTCTAAAAATTAAATCAATTTTTACACTAATGATGTGGAAAAAAATGCAATGTAAAGATGCATCTACGTTACGTTTGTTGAATAAAGCCGATCGGCACTACCGCTTGTTAAAATCAATGAGGTCTGTTGAACATTTTTGGTACGTCTAACAATTATAAAAGCCAAATTGCTTTCTTAAAAATTCTTTTTAAGGTCAGGTCAAGTGATCAAATTAAACTCCCCATTGTGCCTGGGCCCTTTTTACGAATCTAATAATTAATAAATACTTTACAGAAATGATTTCTGTATGGTAAAACTTTTTATATATGAATATATGATATTAAAATAGAGCGAAATCATATTGCACATCCATACTATGTAATTCAGCCCCGTATTAAATAGGCACTTTGCAATAGAGAATTGAAAAAATTCGTCCAACAAAGAATAATTATCGAGTTAAGGATTTTTTTCTTACTCTCAGTTAATTTTTCTCATGTTACTTTTTTTATAAATTATGATTGTATTGCCTCCTGATTTCCATACGAAAAATATGTAATTATAAAAATATGTAATTAAAAGTTTTTACTTTCTCTCACACATCAAGCGAATCTGTATTTTTGTCCCATTCTGGTTTTATTATAAGTAAATTTTTCGTAATGAAAATCAGGCCTAAGATCAAGCGAAACTATAGACAGAATATTTCGTGAATGAATATGTAATACATACTTGGCATAAAAATGAATTTGTTGAAGCCCGCCCGCATTGTACGAATAACTTCAAACATTTAAGCCGCTTTCATACGAATAATCCTAAGGTTTTCTCGATCCGAACTCGTGCCACGACAGTTTAATAAAGTTAAATTATTTGTTTCACACTATGAAATATTTCAATAATTTATTTTTGTTATGTTGTCTTCGTCATGAGTTCGGATCAAAAAAAACCTTAGGATCATTCGTATGAGAGCAGCTTTAATCCGACAATTTGAAATTACGAACTGACAATAGTATTCCACTATGAAAATTTTACGTTGCCATAAAACCAAAATGGGATAAAAATAGCTTAGTTAGTTGTGTGGACGAAAAAATCAAATGCTTCAATAAAATTTTGCTGGGAAAAAAAATTATATTGTGAGTGATGCCACAAATTTTGAAAAAAAATTATGAAGTGGAATAGCAACATGCCTTCATAAAAATTGCGATACTGATATGGTTATAAAATTTTAGTGAAATGACATGGCAATTGATTTCATTTGGAAACAAAACTCACGCCATTAAACTTTACATTTTTATGCAAGTGTCTAATATTCTACCATGGAATAATTAAAATAAAACAGATGAACAAGGAATTAATTGATTTATTTGATTTGTTTACAGAAACGGTTAAACCATAGTGTTGCGATAAAAAAAATTCCTTTTGTAATTCAACCAATTGATTTCTTGATTTTTTCTTATTTCGTTTTCTCAGGAAAGAAAATCATCTGTCCGTAATTTTTCATGAGGTTTTTTTCATTTAAGCGTTTGTGTTTTGATAAGATGTATGCGTGCCACCGCTTGTTGAAAGGAATTATCAGAACACATTTTTTATGATTTCTTCAGAATATTTTACGTTGATAGAACGAGTGGCGCTACAAAACTTTTCGAAGACAATTTATCCAGTATATTTGAGCAAAATCCATTCCACGCAGAATGAATAGATACCTATACTCGTACAAAAAAAAACGATTGGTGAAATTGTGTATTTATAAGTTAGTTATGTTTTTATATAAGGTTTGATTTTATTTGACAACTTAATTGTCCACTAGAGCCAACAGCATTGGTAAAAATATTAGATGTTTTTTAATAGGTATAAATATTTTGACATTTTTATCATTTTGTATTTATAAACCAAGAGGGAAAAGTTACATTTCGTTAATTTTATTCCGCATTCACGATTTGCCTATTATTTGTACATACATGTTTATATAATTTTAGTGCTAATCTAAAAATTATGTTCTAAAATTGAATTAATTGATCATATAAAAAATGATTTGTTGCAAACTGAATTAAATTAAAATACGTAGATAACATTACATATTTACATTTATTATACATTTCCGATAAAAAAAACGCACCTATAACTCGTACCTTCTCTTTTTTAACAAAAATATAGAAAACACTAAAGTTGATTTGTTTACCGCTTGCGTTCGTAACTTCGTATGCGTTTTTTATTACCTATGTTTATGTACATAGAAATTATTTCCGACCAACAATCTATAATTCTACTTCTCGGCGATCGCGCATTTTAATAACCACACACATTATGCGCCGCCCGATCGCACAATTATCAATATAAATATATGCATATAAAAAACACGTCATTACTCATTAATAGATAAAATAGAAATTGTGAAAATTTTTCTAAACACAAAACACTAAAATTATAGACCAGACATTTCGATTAATATTAATGATACTCGGGTTGATGCAGGAAGTTAAAATAATATTCTGAATTCGGTGAATTAATGCCGTTTTACCTAAAAATTATAATATAACTACATATAAGAGATTAAAAATTTTCTTCGTATTAAATAAAATAAAATTTAATATTTTCATGTTTTTTATTCCTTTTTGACATGACGCATGAACGCCATCACTTTTTTTAATTACATACCTTTCCGAATTTTCGATGAAAATACAGAACCAAAATTTACTTACATTTGATTTGTTACTTTATATTTAAAATCTTAATATGTATAGCAAACACGAAATTCACACAAATTACAATTAATTTGTTTTTATTATAACTATTTTTAAAAACTGTGTATATAAAGAAATAAAAAAACTAAAAATTTCTACGCAACATTTAAACGAAAAAAATGTTTCTACTAAGTATTCATTAATTATTAAAATCACTTTTGTTTTAATTAAAGATTAAAGCAAAAACAGTGTAATAACAATAAAATATATATTTTTAGTAAATAAAAAACTATTTATCGTTTATTATTGTTGTTTTATGATAAATATAACAAAACACAAATATAAGTTAAAAACTAAACTTTATTCCTTTTTTATTATTTTGCTTTTTTCTGCACTTCTCAGAAAAATTCAACCATTTAAAATAGTATGATAACCTATCAGACAACCGTACCAAATTCTAAACTGAATCACACTGTCACACATGAGAAATACAAGTATAGGAAAACAGAGAAGTAGGATTTTGTATGGTTGTCTTTTTCTAGCTTCGAGTATTTTAGTATAGTTGTGAAGTTTGTTGGAGTTTAAACTGTTTGTTTATTTTATAGTTATCTCAGTTGTTGGTAGATGGCATTGTTATCAACCAAAATAAATGTTGGTATACCATATTTTAATAAGTTAAATTTAACCGTGTGTCGTATACGTATAATGTATAAAAATATGTACATACTTTTATATATATAGATTGTATATGCATATAAATTGTTATTTTGTATGATTTAAAATTAAAACTGATGCAATATTAAGGTAACACAAATTCCATTCAAAAAGTGTTCGTACAAATAATACTATAGGCTGCGAATCAATTCACGGGTAAATGACACATGAGAAATATGTAAAAGTGATTTATACGTGATTATACGTGATTTTGCTTATTTTCAGTTTACTCAATTCGTAAATCATTAAAAAATGAACAACCTAAACGTTAAATATTTACTTTTGTGTACTCGCTTTACCCTACTTTTTAATAGGGTAAATGAATTTACCAAAATTCAGCCTGAATTCGGTTTCAGCATTTTGTGTGGGATCAATAATGGTTTTAATACTTGTTTCACACCGTAGATAGTAAAATCAGTTTTACACCACTCGAAATCAATAAACTTAGCTAATAAATACACGTAAATAATAAAATAATAATTGTATTGTTATCAAACAATCCCGAATTCAAAATTATTCTATATAGTTAAATTGTCAGAAGTACACTGTCTCTTGTTTATTTTCATTTCTTGTTTTTCTTTTTATGTGTCGGTATTTATTATGTCACATCTTCAATTTGTGCTTATCCAAAGGAGTTTCTCCGACGGTTTAAAAGTAGGTACAGTTATGCCGTTGTTTAAAAAAGGTTCTCATCAAGATATGAATAATTACCGGCCAATAACTCTTTTGAGCTTATTAACAAACAAATTTTAAAAATTTTTGAAAAAATTATTAAAATTCGTTTGTTGAGTTAGATAAAGAAAACAAATTTTCTAGACAGCAATACGGTTTTATAAAAAATTCCTCAACATAAAAAGCACTAATTTCTTTCGTAACGCCTCTTCACCAATATCTCAATGATAATTTAAAAGCAGCGGCTCTATTTGTTGATATTTCCAAAGCTTTTGACACTGTTAATCTTGGTAGATTTCTTTCCAAACTATCTCATGTAGGTGTAAGAGGTATTGCACTGAATACATTTGAATCGTACCTCAAAAATCGAGTTCAATATGTACGCATGAAAAAATAAATGGAGTCTTCAGTGACGAAAGGATTGTTAATGTGGGAGTGCCGCAAGGATCTGTTTTAGGGCCAATACTGTTCCTAATTTATTGTAATTCAATTTTTAAACTTGAACTGCGAGATAATAACTTTGCATTTGCCGACGACATGGCGCTATTGTATTCTAGTACGAATAATGATAATTTGAATTACTCTCTTAGACTATTAGTCTCTATTAATAACAAGAAATAATAATCAGTTTTAAAGGCCATTACTGGCCCCTTACCGAGTCAACAATCTGGCTCCAATGGTTTCGATCCTGAGCATGTCTTCATACTGTCTAAGACAATCTGAAGAGGCCAAGTCATTCTCTACATCGTGGAGCCATCGTCGCCTGCAACGACCTTCTCGCCTACCATATGGTGGCTCTCCTTTCGGAGATCTCTGCACAATTCCGGATCAGCACGCAGAACGTGACCGAGCCAGCGTACTCGCTGAGATCTTACTTCATGTACAATATCGGGGATCTTCATCAGAGATCTAATCTCGAAATTGTACAGAGCTCGGTATGTACCATCGCTTTCGCGTTTTGGGCCGTAAATCACACGCATGATTCTTCTCCAATGTAAGGAGCCATATCTCGTACTCATCCATCAGCGCCCAACTTTCACATCCAAACATAACAACGGGCCTGATCAACGCTTTGTAAAGCTTCAGCTTCACGGCATTTGATAAGTGTTTAGATTTTAGCAGTGGCCTTAGAGGATACAGAGAACGACTGCCAGCCGCACTTTAATATCCTCACCCACACTGTTATCGTGAGTGATAAGAGAACCCAAATATTTAAACCCCCTCACTCCCTCAAACGTGTGGTGGCCACTGCTAAAATCTGGTGTGCCATTGTCCCTAAAACCAGAGATCAGGTATTTCGTTTTGGACTCATTGATCTGAAGTCCAACTGAAGCTGAAAACTCTACAAGCGGATCAAGTATTTCTTTCATTCCGTTGCTATTCAGTCCAATCACGCATATGTCATATTCAGTCCAATAACGCATATGTCATCTCATTAGTCTCTATTAGTTTATTTAAAAAATGTTTCTACGTGTATAATATGATTTTAATCTGTAAATCTACATTAATACATTTCAGTGTGAGCTGTGTTTTTTATGATCCTGCTCCATTGGTTTATCATTCATTAGTTTGCAATAGGACTAGTTGTAATGATCCTTGTGGCCATATTGAATTTGAAACCGTAACTCCCTTTAAACATTTAGGTTTAAATTTAGATTCTCAGCTTAACTCCAAAAATTATAAAAAATAAACTTGGTCTTCACCTGGTAATAAACTTCCTCACATATTAATAGCAGCAAAGAGTATATAGCAGGAAATATAATTAATTTTTGCCGCTTAGTAAAAGAGTGGTTATTTACAATCACCAATATTGAGTTGTTATTTAAATCAGTACAAAAGAGTTTCATTTGGTACTACTTTATAAATTTACGAATGGTCTATTTTATTTTGTACTACAATTTTTGCATGCGCTAATTTTTATCCTAATATAAATTACTTAATTTATATATACATATTTTATTTATCTTAATTTATATATTAAGTTAATAATTATATTTCGTTTATTAATAATTTTTGTCTTTTATTTCTAGTACTATTAAAAAAAACAAATAAAAAAAAAACTTAGATTGTTAATTTAGTTATTATGTTAGTCGAAGTTGAATCGTGCCTCCAAGTCATTTTATTGTTTAAAATAAATAAAACTTTATTGGTTGTTTTTAATATCAAGATTTTATTGTAATTAACTTTGTTTTAAATTATTTTTTAAATAATTGAAAATAAACTATTTACCAAAAAAAAAAATACAAACTTCTTTTTCTAACAAAACCAACCACCGAGCAAATAGCGCAGTGGTAGTGGTTAAAGCTGCGACGTTTGGATCGGGAGGTACCGGGGTCGAATCTCAACAGAGGCGGGGGATGCAAAAGGGATTTTTCATCTCCCGATTACGATCGGTGATTAAATTGAAAACATCTATGACACTCTGTTGGAATGTAGAACTCATGGGCCGACCCATCTTCCATGTCACTGTACAGGGTGACATTGAGCTATGAAATGTGCAGGTGGGGTATACTGTACTTGTGTGAATGGGATGGATGAATGGATTGAATGAATGTTGTGTGAATGTAAGGTAAGGCTGTGGACCAAAAGAGTGTCTATGCCAAGTCCATTTAAAAAAAAAAAACAAAAAAAAAACAAAACCAATTTTAGTTGGTCATTATATAAGTGTTGAGGTTGGACTGTTTGTATCTTTTGTGGGAAAATGGATTGTAACATTTTTCCTCAGTGTGACCCACTAACACTAAATAGTTGTTACCTCCCCGTGGTGACCACCGGGCAACTATTACACCACGTGGTGTACTAGGCGAAAACACGGCGCTAAATAACTGGGCCGGGTTAAGGTGTTAACCATACCGTGCTAATAACCGGCCAGGCTGGGGGCCCAGTCTAAAAACTAGCCCAGTCTCTAACGGTGTATCCGGATACTTGGCACCTTCCGGATCATGTAGCCTTACCTGTGTATTGCGGATCTCTGCACAGGTGGACCTCCTTTCTCCGCTACTCGTGGGACCTATTATGAGAGATCAAAATAGAAAACAAAAAGAGACCGGTGCTCTTAAAAAACCGGAATCTAGCACTGCGGAGACATCAGCCTTTAGGCCCGGTCTCTAAAGTGCAAATAGGGGCATAAGACCAAATGAGGCTGGCCCCTCGAAACCAAAGGGCAAAGGCACGAATGCTGGCCCTCCATCAGTGTCAAACTATTTGACCAGGAAGAGAGCCTGGCGCATGATCTCTAAGATCAGCAACATTCCGTTGGAGCAGAGAAGCAGAGCCAAAGCAGGAGGGTTCCGTTGAGATCTCACAGCCGAAAAGACAGAGATCTGATGATGAACCGCCTACGGAGGCTAAAAAGAAGCGGGTTCCGGATAATGTTACCAGGCCCTTCAACGAGGTGCTAAAGGAGTACTTGCTCATGGCAGTCGTTGACAGGGTTCAAGAAGATGGGAGCATTACGGCCCTTAACTGGAGGAAGGAGGAGAAGTCCTTAGCTGCCATCTTCCTAAAAATCATGAGGGAGAACCCAGGACTTCCTCCGTCCTGCCGAGACGGAGGGTGGCATCGGGGTCATGTTTAACTGACTGTCTGTGCCGATGAGAGGTCTATGATCCTCTACAAAAAGGCAATCGGCAGCCTGGGTGAAGTCTGGCCGGGGGCCAAACTAGAAGTGGTGACGAGGGAAGAAATTCCCTGCAGGCCAAAGGCGCGAGCCTGGATTCCTGCGGAACCAAATGATCCATGGGAGATCCTGGAAATGTTGAAAATCAGCAATCCGGATCTGCCAACGGCCACCTGGAAGATTGGCAGGTTAGAAGAGGTAAAGGCGGAAGCAGATCACAGATCGGCCGTCATTATCATCGACAGAGAATCCGTGGCTGTTTTGGCAAAATCTGGAGGCCTGGTCAGCTATGGATTTGGAGCGAATACGCTCAAAATCTATAAGCGAGATGAGGCCGACAGACCTGGGGCATCTGCAGCAGGTGGGGAAGCCACTATTGGAGTCCCGCCTGTTGTTGGTGACCCAGATTTCCAAAGCATCCCGGAAGACGCTCAGGAGACACTATCCCTGGACTCGGAGATATCTAAAAATGGAATTTGAGTCCATTGATGTGGTTGTGGTCCAAGGACCATGGGTCAATGGTGACCGGGTGCTGGGCCTCAGAACTTCCAAATACAAAATATTACATACCGAAAAATGAAGGTAAGATAGGTTCCCCCATTCTCACTAGAAATAATTTAAATATTTTTATACTACTAAATTACAGCAACGCTGATGTAGTGGCGGCTAGAATCGAGATGGATTAGCAAAATCTCTGGCTAATATCGGCCTATCTACCGTACGAGGAGGAAAATATACTACCAGGTAGGTTGGCCAGTGCAATAATGGAGGCTCAAAAACGAAAAGTACGAGACATCATGGGTAGTGATGCTAATGCGCATCACACAATCTGGGAAAGTAAAAATATCAACAGGCGAGGTGAGTTACTCCTTGATTTTATGTTAAGTACTAACCCTATTACATTTATTTGTAATATCGGGTGCAAGCCAACCTTCATTACTAAAAATAAACAAGAAGTGCTGGACAACACACTTGTCTCGGATTTTATTAAGGACAGGGTATTGACCTGGAAAGTGTCCGAAGACCTTTCCTTTTCTGACTATTCTTATCTCCAGTACGAAGTGGATACAAAACCCACTAGCAAACCACTCTTCAGGAGTAGGAGGAATACTGATTGAGATTGTTTCAGAACCATTCTGGGTAACTCATTACCGGTATCGGTTCCAAACCCTCCTGCATCTACACAGGAGCTTGATGCTATAGTAACCAAGCTATCTGTAGACCTTTGGGTAAATCTCGGCCACGGTGGTGGTCGAGAGAACTCCAAGGTACTCGTATGAAATGCAGGAGACTGTTCAAGAAAGCGAGGAACACAAATACTGCTGCAGATTAGGACTGTTACAAAGAAGTCCTCAACACCTATAAGTACGGGCTGAGAGCAGCCAAAACGAGGGCCTGGAAACTTCACTGTGGTAATATACGGGAGTCCTCAGATGCGGCCAGGATACGCAAAGTACTATGTTCTAGTCCTTCCATCCCGAGTTATCTACAACGACCGGATGGTTCATGAACTACATGTAGTGAGGACTCCCTGAAGCTATTACTAGAAATGCATTTCCCGGAGTGCTCGGTACTAGCTCCGGAGAGACCCATGATAAATAGGGATGTAGATTCCGTAAGTCATATAGTAAAAAGGCAAAATATCCTAGGGCAATAAACAGCTTTAAGCCATACAAGTCGGCAAGACCTGATGGCATTATCCCTGCGGATCTCCAGCGAACTATTGGCGTAACCCTACCCTGGCAGGAAGTTATCTTCAAAGGCAGCCTAGAACTCTGTCACATTCCTAGAAAGTGGACTGAAGTAAAAGTAATATTTATACCTAAAAAAAAACAAAATTAAAGTTGGGCGGATTTTACTCCAGCACTCAATGCCACTAATGGGCCCACGGTGCAATACCCACATTCACACTAATTCATTCAACCCATTCATCCCATTTACACAAGTACAGTATACCACCTGCTCATTGCATAGCTCCATGTCACCCTGTACAGTGACATGGAAGATGGGTCGGCCCATAAGTTCTACATTCCAACAGAGGGTCATAGATGTTTTCAATTTAATCACCGGTCGTAATCGGGAGATGAAAAATCCCTTTTGCATCCAGCCTCTGCTGGGATTCGAACCCGGTACCTCCCGATCCAAACGTCGCAGCTTTAACCACTGCGCTATTTGCTCGGTTATTTATACCTATAAGGCGGGAAAAAGCTCTCATTGCTATCCCAAAGAGTTTAGGCCTATAAGCTTATCCACTTTTCTGTTAAAAGCACTCGAAAGACAAATAGAGGCTTACATTATAGGCTCAATCAAGCCGGGCGAGCTGTCGGGATCCCAACACGCATCAAGGTGGGGTTCTGTCCCCCCCTTCTTTGGAACTTGGTCATAAATGACCTGTTACTAAACCTGGAAGGGCAAGGCCTCAAGGTGGTTGCTTACGCGGATGATGTTGCTATTGCCGTCTTCTGTAAATATCCTAGTACGCTGAGTGAGCGCATGCAATGCGCACTTGGCTACCACTCTGAGTAGGCACGCGGCTGCGGACTTAACGCAAACCCACAAAAAACGGAGGTGGCCCTCTTTACCAGGAAGCACAAACTTCCTCAGTGTGACCCGCCAACATTAAATCGTACTCGCTTGATCTTTACGGATAGAGCAAGATACCTCGGACTACTTTTGGACAGCAAGCTAAGCTGGAAACCAAACATCGTAAAGAGAGTAAAGAAAGCTACTATAACGGTCTACTCCTCCAAAAAGGCACTTGGAAAAAGATGGGGTATGGAGCCCCACATAGTACACTGGCCCTACGTCTCAGTGGTCAAACCTATACTGCTGTATGGGGTTGTCGTCTGGTGGCCAGCGTTAAAAATTATGGCCAACCTTAAACTATTGATAAAAGTCCAAAGAACAGCCTGCTTGTGTATAAGTGGGCTCTCAGGAGCACACCTACTCAAGCTCTGGAGATTCTGTTTCATCTTACTTCCTTGGATATTGTGGCCGAGCAGCTTGCATCTTGCACAGCCATTCGGCTCAAATCAATACCTATATGGACCTGTAACAATGCAGGGCACTGATCAATCCTATACAATAGGGGTATTCCGGAAGTTACCGACTACACTATTCCTTTGCCATCTGTTGAGATGAGATTCCAAACTGAGTTTCCCACCAGAGAGGACTGGGTGAACGTATAACGGTTATGGAAAATGAGGCGCTAAGCTTCTTCATGGATGACTCAAAAAGGGATAGAGGGGTTGGCTGCGGGGTATTCTGTGAGGCACTAGGTGTTAACCTCTCATTTCGTCTTCCCGACTTTTGCAGTATTTTTCAAGCTGAATTGATCGCGATAATGGAAGTCATGGAATGGTTGAAGTATAATGTAATATCTACGAAGGATATTCGCATTTTTACGGACAGCCTGGCTGCTATTAAAACGCTACAATCATACTTCCTGACGTCGAAGATAGCCCAGGACTGTCTGGCATTTTTAAATGAAATGGCTTCAACATCCGCTTGACGTGGGTGCCAGGGCATTTCAGTATCGCAGGGAATGTAAAGGCAGATGAGCTGGCCCGAAAGGGTACAGTACGCCTAATAACCCAAAGCAGGCGAGATATAAAGATACCGCTTGCTTCAGGTAAACTGATGCTTCAGGAAGAAGCCATAAAAGAAACGAACGTCAGATGGTCTAACGCCAGTTCGTCTGTAATAACCAGGCAGATCTGGCCTGGACTTGACCGGTTCAGATCAGGCCAACTGATATCGCTTCTGCGTCACCATATTGGTATGGTCGTGGGAGCTATAACGGTACTTTGTCTCATTGGGATACATGCGAGCAGACAGGGTGTCCCTGCCAATGATTTCTGCCGCAGCTGCGGTGATGAGGAGGAGGAGGAGGAAAATGTGCTCTATCTGCTCTGCACCTGTCCTAGTCTAGCGTACAGCAGAACAAAATTTATGGGAACTTCCCCTTTGAACGACCTCACGGATCTTAGTGGACTTTAAACACTTCTTGGTAAGCTCAGGATGGTTTAACGAGTGAAGAGGAGGAAACTCGAATGTGGTACAGCTACGGACCAATTTTGTGTCTATGCTAGTCCTCTAGGACCGCCACCCTTACCTAACCTACCCTAACCTAGCCCAGAATTGTTTGGCATATTATAATGGGACGGCTGATCAGTTTAACTTCCGCTTGACGTGGGTGCCAGGGCATTTCAATATTGTAAGGAATGTAAGGGTTGAAGAGCTTGCCCGTCTGGGCATAGTATGTCTCATCTCACAAAGGCTGGATATCAAGATACCGCTTGCTTCATGTAAACTGCCGCTTCAGGAAAGGAAACAAACGACAGATGGTCTACCGCCAGTTCGTGTGTAATAACCAATCAGATCTGGCCTATACTTAACTGGTCCAAATCCGGTCAACTGATATTATGGTATGGTCGTGGAAGCTCAATATTGTAACACTTACACTTATACACGTGAAAAAATGATAACACTACTAAATAATAATATTCAACACTATATACACAGTATACGTATACAGAGTATCTCATAGTCTCGTAGACTCGTAAAGGCAACAAAATTGTGGCCCTGCTCTGCACCTGCCCTCGTCTAGCGCACAGCAGAATGAAATTTATGCGGAAACTCCATCTGGATGACCTGACGGATCTTAGGATTGGCGTCAAGTATTTTCATCGATTCTTGGTAAGCTCAGCATGGTTCGATGAGTAAGGAGGAAGAAATTGAAATGTGGTATAGCTACGGATCAATTTGTATCTATGCTAGTTGATTAGGACGGCCACTCTAACCAAACCTAACTTAACCTATCATCGTAAATTATTCCCGAAAAAGATTCTAGCCGGAATGATGTTTAGTCATGAATCGCGAGGTCCTGAAAGTGCAACAACTCAGCAATGAGCGCAATTCGCGTAATTTCTTAAAAGGAATTGCCGGATTGCACCATACTTTCAGGACTAGATCAACCACCATTCGGGAACGGGATGGAAACTTCTGTGTTAATATTGGCGCAGTACTCGGCGAATGGAATGAACACTTTACCAACCTGGTTGGTCTTCATGCATCAAAGACTGTAGTTGATTCATCTCAAATACAGACTGCGAAAATTTGCATTGAGATTAAAGCAAAACCACCCACCTGTGATGGACTGCACTAATTCTGCTGTAGGTATTCGGTGAGGAGGACTCTGTGGAACTCTCTTTTCGACCTTGTTCGATTAGTATAAGGAGAAGCGAATTAACGCCTGACGAAAGAAAGTCGCCGCGATATGCCTCATCTTCAAGAAAGAAGGCAGTTTCAAGTGTGAGAATTATCGTGATATAGCTCTCCTTTGCACAGCACACAGGTTACATTTCTACATTATAATGGACAGAACCACCCCTCTAGAGGAGGGCCTGATTGGTGAGTATCAAGGAGGATTTCGTCCAAATCGATCAGTCATTGATCAAATCTTTTCGCTGCGGATGGTTCTGTTGAAATATTATGAGAGATACGTTCCCGTACATCAAGTGTGCCTGGATTTCATGCAAGCCTAAGACTCAATCAATTAACAGAGTTTATGATGGTCTGCCCTGGAATACCAGGAATACCAAAAAAATGTTATAAATGAGTCCTAAACACAATACACGATTTCTGGATATAAGGACAATGGCACACCAGATTTTAGTAATAGTAACTACACGTTTGAGGGGTGAAGAGGTTCAAATATTTGGGCTCTCTTATTGTATACTCTAGGGCGACTGCTAAAATCTAATAACCTATCAAGCGCCGTGAAGCTGAAACTGTACAGAGTGTTGATCAGGCCCATTGTTATGCATGGATGTGAAAATTGGACGCTGATAAAAGAGTACGAGAGATGGCCTTTGATTTAATATATAAAATTATTAAACAATTAATAAAATATTCCCAAAACTCAAACAGAATTTAGCAAAATGGGGCGTAGTAAATGCATTTATTTAATGAATGCTTTAACTATATTTCAATTAAAATAACATAGGAAATTAATAAAAATATGTAATATTTCAAATTAAACTAAACAATAAATAAAATAATAAATATAATAATTAAATAAATTTTAAAGTATACGCAGAAAATGGCCAAACATTCTTGAGTAATTTATAATTCAAAAAATAGTATTGCACCACTATTACTTTGTCTCCGTCTAAATGATTGTATGTACTTACAAAATTATATATAATTGGAATTAGATTTTGACACGGATAAAATAAATTAAAATAAAAACTCAAATAAAAGCCAAAATAAATTTAAAAAAAATTCTGTTTGAAATGTAAATCAGTTTAGTGTTTTATTTTATTTAATACATTTTTACATTGCTTTTAGTTTTAAATGCATTATGTACTATAAATTATATTTTATTGGCGGGAAAATACAAATTATATTTCAATTCCCTCATCATTATATATTTTTTATTTCGATTCACCGTTATCAATTATTACTTTTATTATGTTAAGGCAATTTAATATAATTTAGCAATTACATTACATTTATTTCTTAAGACTTCTTGTTTAATTTATTTTTAAAATAGATAATTATTACGGCTTAGAAAACTTATTATTAGGCTGATTAATATTAGAAAATTATAAATGAAAATCTATAGAGGATTAGTATTTTAGAGAAAGCTATATGTATCTTGTGATTTGTAACGGATTCGATGTACATACTCGTACTTTTAAAATTTATTAATATTGTGATTAGCCCCATACCAATACTCAATTAATGACAGTTGAAAATATCACCATGGTCATTAATAACTCGTTTATTACATTGTGTTTTCGGTTGTGCAGACAATTATAAATCTTCTCAGAAGCTCTTGGTTAAGATTCTTTGAAAAAACATTCAATTTATAATCTTAGTAAATATGTATATTCCATAAACTGCTTATAGATAATGGGAAATTTTGTTGTTGTAATATTAACTTGATTATTATATTTGTTCCCGGTTCTGGGAACTATTGCGAGGCATTGGGCGATCGAATCAGAAGTCAAATTCTGGATTGATGGAATGAAAAGAAAAAAAAACATCACATTTGTCATTTGCCTTCATTATATAGCATATTTATATATTGCATTTTTATATCAACTCAGCTAACATTATTGACCATTCTAAAAGCGATAAAGCGCGTCTCACGGATTTTGTTGTAATAAAATGACTTAAATACTTAAATGACATTTTGCATAAACCAAAATTGTACAAAATATACATTATATGTAAGTATGTGCATGTATGTTTATAACGTATACTAAATACAAAACGGATACAAAATATTAATTTTTACTCGTTTCGTTGGAAAAATTCCAACGTAAAGGAATTTTAACTTCGAATTTAATTTCGTTGGTATTTTTTCATTTTTTTTATGTTTGCAAGCATATAAAAATTGGACGGGGTAAAAATATATTACCAAAATTCAAAAAATCGTGAGCTAGCCAAGTGTTTTCGATTAATTTGCGAGGTAATTTTGTTCTTTTATTACAATTTCGTCTAGGCTTGGCCCATCCACAAGTACTTTTATTTAAAATCGGTAAAGTCGTATTTTTTTTAAATTTTGGGGCTGTTCGTTGAAAATGAAAGGTGATCAATAGTATTTTTTTTGGATAAATACTATTCACGACTAACTAAGGTATAATCATGTCTATTCTGCGGCTCAGTTGGAAAATTTTCACTGGACAAATTCCATTCTATGGGAATTTAATTTGCTATTTTGTATTTCGTTGGAGTGAAAATTGCTGTTCGATTTTTTTTGTAGTATTGTCAGATTGATTTTTTCTCGGAGTTAAAAAATACAAAAATACCACTGATTACTGTCTAATAGATTTGAGAATTTTTATTTAAATAATAGAAATTTTCAAAAATGTAATACAATTATTTTTGGTTCGTGTAATTTGTTTAATAATAAAATATTTATTGTTATACATATTATGTATTTGTTAAAAAATAATCTACATTTATTTTAGTAAAATTTGCGTTTTCCAATTTATTGTTGGTTTTTTTCTTGTATCCTTGGGCAAGGTCATGATTCTCCGGCAGCCAATTCAATAAAATTTGTTGTAATTGATTTGTTAATTTCAACATAAACTTTTGGTAACAAAATAGCTGCTCACTACTAAGATTAAAAACGATTAAGCAAATTTTAACTAAAATAGCCGAATTTATATTTTCCAGACAAGTATTTATTAATTCTTGTTGAGTTTATTATATGTCAGCCGTGAATAGTCCAAAAAAATACTGTTGACCGACCACCTTTCATTTTCAACGAACAATTCCAAAATTAATAAAAAATTGACTTTTACAAATTGTTCAACTTTTTTTAAACGTACTAAATAAACGCACTTGTGGGTGGGTCAAGCCTATAGACAATTGTAATAAAAGAATTAAAAACCTTCTATTGTTTAATGGCGAATTCATCTAGAAAGATGTACTAGCTTACGATTTTTTGAATTTTTGCCATTTATTTTTACCCAGTCTAATTTTTATGTATGTTTGTAAACATAAAAAAATTTGAAAGGGATAAAAGGATGACAATAATTCAGAAACTCGTGATCACGGATAACAGTAAAGTTTATTAGATTAATTCACTATGAGCAAATAATCGTCTATTGTTAATGTCGTTTGGCGGCAAATTGGATCATTTTTACCTGTCTCATGAGCGCTAGCGATCGATTTTTATTGTCCCTGCAATCTTTTTAAATATTTCGATGTATAATAAACACTTAACTTGTCGGGAATTGACTACTGTTGAAATGAGTATTGCCCTATTCATTCATATGTTGGTATATTTTTTTTTTTTATTTTTTTTTCATATTTATTCAATAAAAATTTGACGCGAAAATACAATACCAGTCGCCCAAGCATATTATGTCATATACTGTTGTAACCAAACCATATATTTTTCACCAAAAATGCATTTTACGAAAAATTCCAATGGAAAATAATGAAATTTCAATGGAATCGAGTTATAGAATAGCAATATTCCAACAAAATTAATTTTGGAGTTACAATTCCTTCGCGTTGGATTTTTTCCAACGCGATGGTATTTTTCAAACGAAAAGAGATACAGAGTAGTAAATTGTTCAATGGAATTTTTTTCCAGTGAAATTGAATTACAGAATACTAGAACAGACATGAATACATTTTCACGAAAATATCAGGCATTTAATGTTTCTGCCACACATGACATTTTTAATAAAAATCATTTATAAAAGTCTTTGTCATGACCTTACATACGCCTTCCAGCTTTGCCATTGGTTGACCTTACATACACCTTCCTTCGTTTCAAAAGCATATTCTATTCTCATTCAAAGCCAGTTTAACAAATATTCTGAATGAATTCGGTACCCAAAACCGTGCGCTTGCATAATATAAATTAATATTATACATTTTCGAACCGAAATACGGCATAGCAACAAAATGGTGTACGAACTCAGTTACAGTGCACTTATACCACTTGTACTTGTGTAAATACCATTACGTACGCATCAATGTATGTTGACAATTGAATTGAATTGATATATGAACATTTTTGTATGGCTAGTCATTAAAAAATCATTCATTTTCACAAAAAATATTATTCGTACAGACCAGGTTTTCTGTTCAACAAAAAAAAATACATTGTACATAAAAATAATAAATGTTGCACACAATTTTACGTTCAACAAATAATCCTAAACTAAACATAAATTGAAGTTTCATGTTTCATAGACGCCAACTGAAAAGTCGATTTACGAGGTTACTTTTCGATGACTTTTCATTTATACTGTGTAAGATGAAGAATAAACATTAAAGCAAGCAAATTTGACATTTAATTTAGTTTAGTTTGGTGTAAGTTGAGGCACAGATAGGGACTTTCATACTATCTATTTAAATATTGTATTAACTAACACGTTTTACTTTAATTTGATTAAAATTACATTAACAATTATGTTCAGATCCCTAAAAGAAACCGAAAGTCCGGGATACTTTGGAGCGGGATCCAGCAAACATCTCGGGAGTATAGGACCCGACGGGCATTAGTTACGGCTGTTTAATAATTTCTTTACATAATTGGTTGAAATTACATTTAGAATTATGTTCGGATCGCTGCATTCCGATCAAAAGAGAAAAAAAGTCCGGGGGGCGTAGGAGTGAGGTTCAGCAAACATGTCGGCGGTATTAGAACCGATTACCATCAGTCACCGAATGTTTAATAATTGTTGTCGAATGCTTAATAATTCTTTTGCATAATTGGTTGAAACTACATTTAGACTTATGTTCGGGTCGTTGAAGAAAAAGAAAAACAATTTTGCAAATTCAAACGTAGTATTTACGATACATATAACTTTGGTATGAAATGAATTTCATCAATGAAGTATATTTTCTGTTCCGATATTGTAGATGGTACAATATATATATATTAATTTGTAAAATTAAAAAATTGCCGCTAAATTGCCGCTAGATCATTTTTAACTGTCTTGTGAGCACTGCCGATCGATTTTTATTGTCTCTGGATCTTTGAAAATATTCCGACGACTGGTAAAATGAGTTTTGCGCTATACACACATGTCTCGACATATTTTTTAGTTTTATTTTATTTATTTATACAACAAAAAATGTTCGCCAAACAACAATATCAGTAACCAAAGTAAAATAATATTATATATTGCTAAGTAAAATATATTTTTCAAAATAGATACATTTTCAAAAAATTTTCAGAAAATTCCACAATATTGTACAGAAATAAAATTCCACAATATTGTACAGAAATAAAATATTGTACTCCTACAAAATTCCAGCATTTTTCCAATTAATCAAGATACAGAATAGAAAATTGTCCAATGGAATTAAAATGATTATTAAATTTGTAAATTAAATTAAATAAAATACGTATTTATTTTACAACTGGTTTGGGACCAACCAGTTGTAAAATAAAATAAACAGTTGTAAAATTTGCATTGAAGATTTTTTAACCGTCGTTTGGGTCCTAGGCACCCAGTTCTAGTGGTTTCTTACTTTGAAGCCGTCTTACCGAGGTTGGGTTATCTAACATATGACGTGTATCAGTATTTTGATGCTGACCTAGACGCAAGATTCTTTATTTCTTTACGAAGGTTGTCATTTCTTATCTATCTTATAAAAACAACCTTTTCTTATGGAGTATTTACAACGCCGCGTAGGATTTTCTTTTGATTAGTATTCGATTTTCGATCGGTTACTAAAATTTAAGGAGCGAGTTTTGGAACCCATACTAGAAATGCTTTTCAATTTTTCTACTTAATTTAAGCCTAAATTGAGGTTGCACTGACAAAGGGGGAAAAAATCAAACCAAAATGTCCTCAAAAATTGAAATTGCATTTTTTATTGTGTAAATTTATAAGACGACAAATCGATGACGCTTTAAACATAAATCATAATTATCAAAACCGTCTATATAGATACAAGTCTCCATGGCATATAAAGGATTTTATGCAACATTTAACAGTGTCATATATAATACAAATAATATAGATAAGGTAACCAATCCTAATATAACATTTTATATAAACGAAATAAATAATACTTTATTCAATTTACATTATTTATTTGTTATAACTCCTTAGTACTATTAAAAGTAGCCTCCGACTTGATCTATAAACGGTTTCGCAATTATTATTCACAAACAAAAGTTCTCAAATCCAAAATGACAGAATAGCAAAATTTACATTGGTGGTAAAAAAATGTTGTCAGTTCAGGTTGTTTTTATCAAACAAACATTCTCAGTGCAAAATATGGAAATATTTATCGATCAATCGAAAATGTTTTGGGACTTTAAAAGCAAGCTATTTTAAAAATCAAATTGTCTAAATCACTATAAAGTTAAAACACCACTGCTGTAGGTTTATGGATGATGGTTTATTTAACTAATATGTAATTGGGAAAATAGAAAATGCTACTCTACTTCACTATTTATGATTTTATTTTACATATTTGTTTTCTTAATTTTATTAAATAACATATTTTTACAAAAATAAAATGCAACACATGAGAAACACTTAAAAAAAATACCGATGGGCATAACTAAGGCCCAGCGATATTAATCTCGTAAACGAAAAAACTAAAAAGCTTAACTTAATATATAATTATAAAGTAAAAATATAAATAATAAAAAGAACAAATAAATTAAATTTGCAATTTACTGCCGTCTTTCATAAGATCATCTTTAGTTGTTAATCTCTCAATTAAATCTTCTAAAGGTACTAATTCTCTTTGATCGATTAAATTAAATTCTTGCACAAAAAATATAAAATGTTTAAATGATGTATTTAAATGTGCTTCCTCGCCTAATCGAACAATTTCCGGGAAATGCTCATGATATATATGCGCATACACCCTAAATAATCGCTTTAAAATTACTTTAGCAATTGCTAGGAAATTTTTTGGAAACGGTACGCCTATTTTTGAGGGGAACACAGTTTCATCATCCAACTGATCCTGTACCCATGTCATAAGGTAATCGATATATTTTGGTGCACTACATTTTATTGGTTTTTTTACAGTTTGTCCATCTGCCCAATGATATTCATAACGTGGACCCGCCGACATTATGCAACAACTTTCTTCGGTACAGCACTCTGTTATTGTCCCGTATAACATATTTATTTGATTGAAAAAATCCACAGCTGAAAGGAAAATTGAAAAAAGCAAAAAAATAATAGTAATTACAAATTTGTTATCAAAGAATTAAATAATAATAAATATGTAAAACTAAAAGCAATTTAAAGTACCTTATTAAATATTATCTTACATGTAATTTTTAAATAAATACATCAATCTAATAGGTTTTACAAGTACCCTGTTTGTTCGCAACTTTTTAGATGATTTTTTAATTTTGTATGACGAGATCAGAAATTTTTTAAAGTTCCGAAAAAAATGTATAAAACAAGAAAAACGAACTCACTTGGTGAAACTTTGATTAAAACTTATATCCAAGAGTCAAACTGACAAACAATATTGTTGATTATTTATGGGGAGACAAAGAAATATTCACCCCGGTCAAATGGGGTATCGTATGAAAGAGCGCTCCTTACAGTTATTCTTAAAAAAAAGTTTGGTATGTCTCCCACTATATTTCCTAATTCGACCGCAGGTCTCACAGAGATTAGAGAAAAATAGGACGATTTATCTAACACTTATAGTTTTCGAGAGAAAATAATAACCTATTACAACAACAAACTTAATTATTCCCACTAAGTTAAATCTATAATATAATAAACAAGTATTCAAATACGTACTTTGTATTTGTATACCCAAGAACCTAATAAGTTATTATAAGTGTGGTTTAATCGTTAGCTTGTTGGTAATTTTGGTGTGACTTTTTGGTGCCAAAGTTCGATGGTCAAGAGAATAAATTTTATTTTATTTTTATTAGATAATTTTATAAATATTATTTTTTAGGCAAAACAAAAAAGAAAAATTCTTTACTTTAGTATACTGCTACCAAATACACTGCTACTCAGCGGGAATATTAAATCTGTTTCAATCAGCACAACTCCTAATTGCGATATAATAATTTATAAAGATTTAGTTTTAGTTTTAGAAGTATTCCTATGTACTCGTATATTCCTATAAGTTGCAGTATTTAGCAATAACAAATTGGAACTATAGAAGAATCTTGTCTCTAAATAATTTAAATTTGTAAATTAAAATAAATAAAATACGTATTTATTTTACAACTGGTGGGTCCCAGTAAAATTTACATTGAAGATTTTTTAACCGTCGTTTGGGTCCTAGGCACCCAGTTCTAGTGGTTTCTTACTTTGAAGCCGTCTTACTGGGGTTGGGTTGTACGATTATTTATTTCTTTACTAAGGTTGTCATTTCTTATCTATCTTATAACATGGAGTATTTACAACGCCGCGTAGGATTTTCTTTTGGAATGCTTGTATTGTTTTTACATTTAACTTCTCAGCACAACCCATAATATGCTGACTGCCATAGGTCGATATAGCTTTTAGTATTTGCCTATATAAGAGCAATTTATGATGTACGGTTAACTCAGAGTTCCTTCCTATGAGCCTGTAGCGGCCGATACAATTAATCTGGCAATCGCCTTAATTTCAATTGTATCGTAATCACTACAATTTCGCGTTTGCCCATTTCCACTTATTGAAGAGGTAACGCGTTAGCATTACAATTATTTACTTCCTATATACAACTCATACTCTTGTTATGTATATAGAACATTTTGCACTCTCGTATACAATATTTTCATGTACAAATTAATCAGGTTTTATGTACAAATTATTGCATCGCTCATGATCTCTAATACATAAGCGCATTTTATATAATCATTAAATCGACACGTCATTGCCTTTCTCTAGATCAGTCTCAGACTTCACATAGTGTAGATACAACGTGTGCATACCGTGGTGGTAATTGAAAATTAATTAATTAAATATTTGTTTATTGAAGATAATAAATTGTAAACTAAATAATAGTGAAATATAGTATGATAAAAAAAATATAGTAAAATTCATAAGTTAAAGTTTAAATTATATTAATAAATTAAATAAGAAAATTGTGTGTGCTTTTATTTATTGGAGGAGTCCGAACCGGACGCAAAATAAAAGCGTACAAACCTCCTACAGTGGTGACCCCGACCGCGGTTTTTATCGCGAATTTTATTATATTACATCATACCCAACAAATTAAAACGCGGAAAAACAACAAACGGTTAAGTGCAATATATTTTTCAATAACCTGGTACGTAGACCGTACCAGGTGAAAGGTACGTACCTATTTATATATATACATATAAAAAAAATCAAAAAAAAAAATCTAAACATTATACAAAATCCTAACCCAAAAATATATATACTTTTGTCGTTACATGAAAACATCAAACAAATCGAGCAAAAATCAAGGATTACACAACCACGTGTATCACCACACCGTTTAAATACATATAAAATATACAACATATAACGAAACACTACATACAAAAGAGGACACGTGTGTTAGAACAACCCTACTCACGCAACGAGGGATTTTAAACATCGGTGAAGCGATCTACCCTCACTGCAACACGTGTGTTAGAACAACTCTACCCAAGCAACGGGGGAATATTTTTCATCTAGTGAAGGGACCAAGCCCACACTTAATTAAACAATACATAACGGAGATACCCCAAAGAGAATACGCGACACCGGCAGCAGAACAAAGGACAACGCGGGACGGCGAATAACGGTGTAGCGATCCACCAGCAGCAGAAACCATACCAACAACACAACTGAAAACCCGGTACCAAGTTTTTTTTTACATAAATATTTTTTTTCTTGCAACTTAAAATTCAAAGTAAATATTTTTTTTTGTAATTCATATAACGTAGAATCATTTTTTTTTTCTCTGCTTAAATTTAACGTAGAATCAATTTTTTATTGTTGTAAATTTAACGTAGAGCATAGTTTTAAATGTAAAATTTTCTTTACATACATATTACATAATTTTTTTTGCCACCACTATTGCACCCATCCATTTTTACAATCACTGGTTGTGTCTCGTTGTTTTCCTCCCGCCATCACCATCGTTGGGTTAATAATAAAAAAAAAACAAAAAAGAATAATTAAAACAAAAGGTTTTTATAAAAACCACCCAACGGCGATGATTAATATCCATTGCTAATTTTACAATCAATTGATATTCTGAATTTTATCGGATCCATCATCTCTTCTTAATTATTGATACCATTTTTTTTGGCAATTTTATTGAGAATTTCTAGCGA
Organism: Tipula unca; assembly: GCA_951394425.1. Lineage (NCBI taxonomy): Eukaryota > Metazoa > Arthropoda > Insecta > Diptera > Tipulidae > Tipula > Tipula unca. Next base: position 107,489,855 of record OX596381.1, read on the forward strand.
TTATCCTCATCAGATCCTATTCTTGGAGTACTGAGTGATTTATAGAAATTCCATTAGAATTTAATTTTTGTTTGTTTTATACCAGACCCACACAGTGGTGTACTGGAGGTTTTTTTTGCTCGGTCCGACTAAGTACTTGGAAGGAAAAACGCTTGGCCGAGCAGTTTTTTACTTAATAAAAACCGTATAGAATAAGAACAGCGACACACGTTCGCAACATATAAAATGCCACCCAAACCAGAGACCGATAACGGGGAAAACTCAGCCAACCAAAGCCAAAATAATGACGATTTTCCAAATATTCAACAACATGTTGAAGCAACACACGTCAGGCTTAATTCGTTTTGGCAAGAGAACCCGACGAACTGGTTTAACACAACTGAAATTATATTCGGTTTATCAGATATAACGAGCGACAACAAAAAGTTTGCCTACGTCTTGTCAGCACTGTTGCCACAAGCAAGTGCACACATTTCCGACCTGCTCGCCAATCCACCAGAGACAAATAAATATATGACATTAAAGCAAACACTAATAGATGGCTAGCACCATCCACCGAGCGAAAACTCGAGCAACTATTAAGTGGACAGGATATGGGCGACCAACGCCCTACAGAAATACTGCGCCACATTCAAATGCTAGCCTGCGGTCAACTCACAGACCAAGTTATAAAACAACTCTGGATCAGAAAATTACCAGAGGTAATAAAAATAGCAATGGTTGGTCAGGCGGAAAACAACAAGCTCGGCGACATAGCAAAAATTGCTGACAAAATGCACGAGGCAATCAACCCCAAATTATCGATTTCGGCAATTAATAGGCAATCAACATCAGCACAAGGCACTAGCGACATTCGATACCGACCACCCTTAAATAGAAACATAAATTCGAATCCGGCCAACTCGCTTGAAACTAGGTTATTACGACTGGAAAGTCGAATTAACCAGATATTCATTAATCGACGCAGCCGGTCAAGGGGTCGATCATCATCATCGCAAACACGTAGGCAAAATAGCCGCAGCCCCAGCACGAGATACCCAACGTACTGGTACCATCATAGATGGGGCAAAGACGCAAAAAAGTGCATCAAACCATGCAATTTCGGGCAACATACCGAACACATGGAAGTTGATATCCAAAAAAACTCCTCGCAAACCGGGTAGAGTCGGCCACTAATTACACCCAATCAAATAGCCGAGTATTTATATTCGAGAAAAACACAAAACTGCATTTTTTAATAGATACTGGCGCTGACCTTTCGGTCATTCCAGTTACTATTTTTCGTAAATCCGTATTTAATCATACAAAAAATCCTGATCTAGTCTTATCGGCAGCTAATGGTTCCGGCATTAATACTTATGGAACCAAGCTTCTCCAAATTAATATCGGACTTAAAAGATCCTTCACACATGCATTCATTCTTGCTGATGTGAATCGTCCGATCATTGGAGCCGATTTTCTGGCAAAATTTGGCTTACTTGTCGATCTACGCCGTAGGCGGCTGGTTGATTCAGCGACACAGCTGTCAATCAATGCCTTCATGGTGCACACCACCACACCTACACCAATTCATTACGCAATCGACAACGGCTACGGAAAATTACTCAAACAATTTCAATTGTATTTAACAGCCGAGCCAAACTACAAAGCGCCAGTCAAACACAACGTGGTACACCATATAGTCACGGAAGGCCATCTTCCGGTATCACGACCACGCAGACTAGATCAAATGCGACACAAAGCAGCGCTTACAGAATTCCAACATATGGTGGAATTAGGGATTTGTCGGACATCGTCATCTCCCGTCTCATGTCCACTTCACATGGTGAAAAAGAAAGACGACGATTGGAGACCATGTGGGGATTATCGCAGGCTTAATACGGTCACAACACCTGACCGATACCCGATACCCCACATTCAAAATTTTTCCATGCACTTGCACGGTTGTAAAGTTTTCTCCAAAATCGATTTAATCAGAGGTTATCACCATATTCCCGTCGCACCTGAAGACGTTTTTAAAACGGCAATTACTACACCATTTGGCCTATTCGAATTTACACGAATGCCATTCGGATTACGCAATGCCGCACAAACGTTTCAGCGTTTTATGAACGAAGTAGTTCGTGAACTTGATTTCGTGTTCGTCTACATTGACGACATACTTGTGGCATCTAAATCTGAGGAAGAACACAAACTGCACTTAAACCAACTATTCAAAAAGTTAGTGGAGTTTGATGTACACATCAAGACCGCCAAATGCGTATTTGGAGTAACAGCTCTTGGCTTTCTCAGCCACAAAATTACTCCTGATGGTATTTTGCCATCAGACGAACGAATTAAGGCAATCTCCGAGTTCCCAGCTCCACAAACAATAAAGCATATTCAGCGTTTTGTCGGGATGGTAAATTACTACCACCGATTTATACCTAAACTCGCTGATATTTTGGCACCAATTCACAACCACTTGGCAGATCTAAACAAAATGCCCAAGACAGCCAAGAACTTCACTTGGCCTGACGAATGCCATCAGGCATTCACGTCACTAAAACAAGAATTAGCCAAAATAACACTGCTTGCGCATCCACTGAGCGACTCAAAGCTCAGCATTACAACAGATGCGTCAAACACTGCTGTCGGAGCAGTATTGCAACAATACAACAATGGGCAATGGGAACCCTTGGGATTTTATTCCAAAAAACTATCGGAAAAGAAATATTCCGCATTCGATAGGGAATTACTCGCAATATATCAGGCAGTCAAACACTTCCGATATTTTGTCGAGGGTCGTGAGTTTACAATTTACACCGACCATAAACCTCTGACTAGAGCAATTCAGTCTAAAACTGAACGCAATCCGAGGCAATCTCGCCACCAGGATTATATTAGTCAATTCACCACCGACATCCAGCACGTGCAAGGTAGTGACAATGTGGTCGCGGATACACTTTCCCGCACCACAGACAACGAAATGGCCACAGTCGAGACTCACTTCGACTATCAAAAAATAATTATGGCACAAAAACATGACTTAGAACTTCAGAATTTACTTTCTGGTTCCAGACGTCCCACTAGCACATCTTATAAGCTAGAGCTTTTTAAATTGCCAGGCCTAAAAATATATTGCGAAATATCAACGGGAAATAATCGCCCGTACATCGCAGAACCACTACGACGAACTATCTTCGACACATTGCACAACATTTCACATCCTGGTGTCCGTGCGACTCGAAAATTGATTACAGCTCGTTACTTTTGGCCTAGTATAACCAAGGACGTAACCAAGTGGGCGAACTCCTGCTTATCCTGCCAAAAATCTAAAGTACAACGTCACACAATTTCACCTCACGGACAATTTAAGATTCCACCTGGTCGATTTGAACACATCCATTTAGACATAGTAGGACCACTTCCTCCATCTAAGGGATATCAATATCTACTTACCTGTGTCGATCGCTTTACTAGATGGCCAGAAACTTACTGCATGGACAACATGTCTGCAGCTACAATCGCTTCTACTTTCGTAAACAACTACGTATCCCGATTCGGGGTTCCTCTTAATATCACCACCGATCAAGGAACACAATTTGAGTCCAAACTTTTTACCGAGTTAACGAAACTCCTTGGCTCAAATCGTATACGTACTACGGCCTATCATCCTCAACCAATGGCATGGTTGAACGCTTTCACCGCCAGCTAAAATCAGCACTCATGGCTCGAGGAAATACTAGCAATTGGAGCTCTGAGATTCCCATCGTTTTACTCGGAATCAAAGCAACAGTGAAAGAGGATCTAAAGTGCTCACCAGCTGAAATGGTTTATGGTCAAACCATCAAGTTACCCGGTGAGTTCTTTGTAGAAAATCCTCTTCCACCATTACCAACAGAAGACATAGTCGTCGATCAACTGCGACAAACCATGCAACACCTTGTCCCAACTTCACCACGTTCGAACAAACAAGATAATATCTTTGTCCCCAAATCACTAGACAATTGCGATTTTGTTTTTATTCGAACAGACAAGGTTCGCACGGGTTTATCACCTCCTTACGAAGGCCCGTACAAAGTTATACGCCGCCTTCGCAAACAATTCACGGTTTCTATTAATGGTAAAAACCATACCATTTCACAATTGACCAAATCAAACCGGCATACGGCATACTTACCTCACCTGATCAAATATCAGGCATTCGCAAACATAAGGCCGTACACTTTGCCGAATAATTCAAAGTCTCAAGGAGGGGATATTCACTTGCGGGGGAGTCCTGTAGCGGCCGATACAATTAATCTGGCAATCGCCTTAATTTCAATTGTATTGTAATCACTACAATTTCGCGTTTGCCCATTTCCACTTATTGAAGAGGCAACGCGTTAGCATTACAATTATTTACTTCCTATATACAACTCATACTCTTGTTATGTATATAGAACATTTTGCACTCTCGTATACAATATTTTCATGTACAAATTAATCAGGTTTTATGTACAAATTATTGCATCGCTCATGATCTCTAATACATAAGCGCATTTTATATAATCATTAAATCGACACGTCATTGCCTTTCTCTAGATCAGTCTCAGACTTCACATAGTGTAGATACAACGTGTGCATACCGTGGTGGTAATTGAAAATTAATTAATTAAATATTTGTTTATTGAAGATAATAAATTGTAAACTAAATAATAGTGAAATATAGTATGATAAAAAAAATATAGTAAAATTCATAAGTTAAAGTTTAAATTATATTAATAAATTAAATAAGAAAATTGTGTGTGCTTTTATTTATTGGAGGAGTCCGAACCGGACGCAAAATAAAAGCGTACAAACCTCCTACAAGCCAGTACATTTTTCTATATTTAATATAGATTACGTCTTTTTCCTTTTTCACATGCTCTTTACCTTGAGCTTACCCTCAAGAGTCATGCCAAACTACTTCGCCGTATTTGCATATTGAATTTTTTGTCTGTTAAGTATAACTGGTACCCAGTTAACTACATATTTAATTGGTAAAATGTACATGTATTGATCGTCTTGTTGAGCTGAATTCGCCATCTTTTCGTCCAGTTACCCATTGTGGCCCTCTGCAGTTTGTCTGTTGCTTCATTTATGTTGTCGCCTCGGTATATCTCGGTGTAGTTTATATTCCAGTGCTTGATGCCATACCTTGTCAAATGCTTGAATTACATCCAAGAAGATACTAGAGCATTTTTTTGTTCAATAATCATTATCATCATTCAATTATATTTGTGTGTACTTGCTCTATAGTGCAGTGATTTTCTCTAAGGCCAAATTGATGAGGAGGAATAAGATTTAATTTTTTTATTATTGGTTTGAGTCACTTGAGTAGTAGTTGTTAGAATATTTCTGATATAGTTGGGAGCAACAAGATCGGCCTATACGATTTTCTGTCGTTAGGTGGTTAGTTTGGGTGTGGTACCATTATTACGTCTGCTAACTTCTATCGATGTGGGACATGTTTCACACTGAACACTGCTTTAATTAGTAGTTTTCGTAAACTTTTTTCAGGTAGGGGTTTAATTATTTGTCCTGTAAATTAGTCATATCATGGAGATTTGTACTTAGGTTATTATTGGTTTCATATTTTATCTCTTGTAGTGTTAGCATATTATGTTCATCATAATAGGTAGCATATTATGTTCATCATTTTTAATTAGTGGTGTTATATTTTCATCCGCTGTTTGCTGAGGAAGGGGTTGAAAAGAATCAAGGTAAGCAAGGCAGCTTAGCACTTTTAACCCAGCTTCCTCCGTTACTTTTGATTGGAAGTACTTACATTTTTGGTCGTTTTAATCCTTTTGTCGCTTTCCAAAGAGAGTATTCGGAGTCTTTTTGGCCAGTAAGGCTACTTAGGTAATTGTTAATTGATTTGTTTTTAACTAACTCGATTAATGATTTTAATTTATTGCATAGATGATTAAGTAATCTCTTGCTTTGGGGAGCTAGATTTCTTTGCCAGGTTTCTCGTGCTTTCCGTTTTTTTTTATTAATTCTCTCACTTCCAGTCCATTCTTATATTTTTGTTCAATTCCGCTTTGCTAATAACTGTTCCACGCTGCGCATTGAATATTATTGATAAGGAGGCCTGGTTTGTCTTCTTTTTGACCTAACATTTTAATTGGAACTTGTAAATTGGTGTCGTCTTCAATTAGCTTCTGGAATTGTGCCGTCAGTTTTATTTATTAACCTGGGCCGGTTTTCTTTATTAACAATCGTTGCAAAGTCATGATGACATGTGAGTGATCTGATGATAATCCATCAGTTTTCTAGATATGTGATTTACGGATATTCCGTTAGTAATGTAGAAGTCAATAAGATCTGGTATGTTATTTGTATGGCCAGTATGTTGGTTTACTCCCGGAATGAAATTCACAATGTGATATCCGTACTGCTTCAAACGACAATTTGTATAAAGCGACATAGCCATTTCTAATTAAATTATAACGCGAAGAGCAATAAATTGAAGAAATACTGTATTCTTTATTGTTATTATATATAATTATATTTATAGTGATTACTTCCATATTTTCATCTTCTATTTTTTCAATGGATTTTTTATCGTCGTGCAGTTTGGACGTAAAATCAATGTGCGCGGAATATAATTAAAATATAAAGTGCAGTGTCAGTTCTTTTAATTATTTTTTATTTTTTATTACTGTGCATTTACTTTACAAATAATAATTAGTGCTAAAGTAACAAGGGGCCTATTTTCCCCAAAAAAACAATATCTGTTCAACGAACACAGCAATAACCAGCATTGAATCAGAATAATGCAGTGAATACATCCGCAATGAGTAAAGTTGAACATAGCCCCCAAAAAAATATAATTACACAAAAAGAAAAAAGTACTTCGACATCAGATTTAGCAAATTTAGTGATACCACCTTTTAATATAAATAAAAAAACAAGTCAAAAAATAAACAAATCAACAGCAAACCTTGAGCCAGGGTACTCACTGAGATCTTATTTTATGAACAATATCGGGGATCTTTATAAGATCGCTGATCTCGATAATATACAGAGCTCGGTTTCTACCATGTACTTCACGGTTTGGGCCGTAAATCACAAGCATGACTCGTCTCTTAAATGTGAAAGAGGCATCCCTCGTACCCATCCGTCAGTGCCCAACTTTCATATCCAAACATAACAACGGGCCTGATCACCGCTTTGTAAAGCTTCTGCTTCGCGAAATTTGATAGGTGTTTAGATTTCAGCAGTAGACTTAGAGGATACAAAACACGACTGCCTGCTGCCAGCCGTACTTTAATATCCTCACCCACACTATTATCGTGAGTGATAAGAGAGCCCAAATATTTGAACCTTCTCACTCCTTCAAACGTGTAGTGACCACGTGATCTGGAGTCACATTGATCTGGAGTCCAACAGAAGCTGAAAATTCTACAAGCGGATCAAGTATTTCCTTCACTCCGTTGCTATTCAGTCCAATCACGTGACTATATCAACGTATTAATAATAAAATTTAAATATTATTAGTGTTAAATATAAACCCTATCAATGTCCTCATCATTTAAGTATAACCGTTACCTATGTTCTCACCATTTTAAATTAATTATTATCACTGGTAAATATTTCTTAGGTATACATTTTTATTTAAATAATTTTGTAAATACAATTTAAGTACAGTATTAAATAAATATGTATACATCATCTTACCCAATTTTATTACTAAATACGATTATAATTACTTACTATTAACGGCAACCCATTCATTTAAGTCTTCCCCATCTGGTAATGCGACCGCATGCCTTAAATTTCCTGAACCTAGTGTTGCAGCTGCGTGCTTCATTAAATCATATTGGTGTGTTCCTTCTGGTATATTTTTCTTCGGTTTAAATGTTTTATTTGATTGCCTTCCACTGCGAAAAAATAATAAGAATAATATGAAATAATATGTGTAATAAATAATTTATTATTTTATTTTTGAAATAATTAAAATAATACCCCGGATATTAATAAAATTAGATACATTTATTTGCATTTATTTGTAATGCTATATATTTTTCAGTGCTTATTAAATTTATTTGAATATTCCTATTGGGGTTTTGATTACATTTTTTTGTCTAATATTATAACACCGCCAAGAAACAGTTAACTTCAGATTCGGTTAAAGCTTAGCAATAATACATATATCATCGCCAATTCTGATGCTTCCTTAATTGAAAAGTATAAATGCGCCTTGACTGAAAATCCAAAACATGTGTTCACTAAATCTCGGTGAATTATCATTACGCATTTTTAAATGTTCTGCTATTGAGAAATTGGGGTTTATTCTATTTATGTTATCATATAGAAAAAAGTTGAATTACAAGCATTAATTTTCTCTGCTGCTTCTTTACTCAATCATGTTATCTTTTGGTGAAATGATTTGAAAGTTAATTGCATGAGATTTTGTATACATACAGTGTATAGTATAATATTTTAATATAGTTTGTTGCCATTTTGTTTTATTGTGTTAGTGTTCAGCCTCATGAAATTGTGCCAAAAATGATTATATATAATATATAATTTATTTATACATATATTATATGTATATATATATATATATATATATATATATATATATATATATATATATATATATATATATATTTATATTATATATATGTATATATATATATATATATATATATATATGTATATATATATATATATATATATATATATATATATATATATATATATATATATATATATATATATATATATTATATATACATATATTTATTTATATATATATATATATATATATATATATATATATATATATATATATATATAATATATATATATATATATATATATATACATATATATATATATATATATATATATATATATATATATATATATATATATATATATATATATATATATATATATATATATATATATATATATATGAATTTGACTATGTTGTATCTTATATATGTGTATGTTTAATTAAATTGAAATAAATATTTATAATAATTTGATAATTCAAGTGGGAATAATAAAAAATGTTGTGGTATCCCATCCGTAAAAAAAATAAAGTGTTTATGAAGTCAACAAAAAGAAAAATGGATACCGCCAAAACAACACTGGACCCTCGCTCAAGTATCCGGAAACGAGATTTAGGATCGGTACGGGGAACGAGCAGTCACTTAGAAAACCAGGAGCGTTGGAGGGCCTAATCACGTGCATGAAGGAGTATCGGCTGGAACTCGTTGCTCTTCAAGAAGCTCGCTGGCCTAAAAGTAGAGACCATGTGTCCCAGGGCTATACGTTGCTCTACAGTGGAGATGGCCTCGGAAATCTTGGAGCTGGATTTCTTCTTGGGCCGCAGGTAAAGAACGCCGTTTTGGATTTCCAAGCAGTCAATAACCGATTGTGTTTGCGCATGAAGTTAGCCAACCTGTCAATAATTTGCAGAAATAAGGTCGACTTGTGTGAAAACTGTAGCAGCTCGAATATTCATCTCACCGATATTCGATACTGCCACAAACAAAACAATTAGTGAAATTCAAATATAAACCAACTTATTTGAATTAAGCGTTCACTAACCCCATCACATATCCAATAGCCGAACCATTACTATAAAACATTTATAGTAAAGCGTGTCGCCATCTAACAACATCACCACGCAATAACAATGTGGTGATGCAACACTTAACATAAGTGCAATGTCGACCGCCGCCGGCGCATCTGTTCCCTCTCCAAAATACGACATGTATTTTGGACACGAAGGCGACGTCACAACAGATACAAGAAAACAAGCAAAGCGACAACACGTCGCAATATAAAATAAAACTTCTCCATTTTTGTGGTGTGGTAAAAAATAAAACAAGTTACAAAAATATATAAATAAAAATTAAATTTAATAACAATAATTTATGTATAAATACAAATAAATATATATATATATATATATATATATATATATATATATATATATATATATATATATATATATATATATATTTATATATATATATATATATATATATATATATAAATTAAATTTAATATAAATAAATTATGTGTAATATACAAATCAAAAATAATAACTGAATTAAACAATCAAAATAAATCATAATCAACAAAACAAAATTATAAAACATAAAAATAAATAAATTTATGATTAATAATAATAAAAAATTTGTGAATAAATAAATAAATATATTTTGATTAAAAAACAATAAACAGTTAAATTGGTGACCTCGATAGCGGTTTTTATCGCATAAAATAAATCATTTATAATAAGTGACAAAAAAACTATCTGAAAACCACGTTACGCTACCACGTAGGCAGATAATTATAATAATTTAATAATTACCACCACAAAAGTTACGGAAATACACGTGTGTAGGGACACGAAATCCCTCCCACGCAACGCGGGAAAAACGGAAATACACGTGTGTAGGGACCAACCCCTCCCACGCAACGCGGGATAACGGAAATACACGTGTGTAGGAACCAACCCCTCCCACGCAACGCGGGATAAATCGGTGAAGCGAACCACCCTCACCGCAACGAGGAAGACAACGCAGCTGCAGCAGAAACAACAACTATAGCAACAACAAAAAAAAAAACATAAAGTTCTTGGAACAAGTTTTTTTTTTTTTTTTTTACAACAATATTACTTTTTCTTGTCAAACAAATTTTAACGTAAAATTTTTTTTAACGTAGAATCATTTTTTTAACGTAAATTATTTTTTTTTCTCTTTTGTAAATTTTTTATATATATATTTTTGTTTTTCCACCACCACATCGTTACCCATCCATTTTCACACACACCGGTTGAATCTCGCTGCACGTCCTCCCGCCATCACCGTTGTAGGTTATTAAAAGAATAATTAACCGGTTTTTATCAAAACTACAACCACAACGGTGATATAAAACCCGCTGTTCAATTTCACCTCGCTTGATAAAAAAAAAAAATTTTTTTACCGTAATTACTAAAATTTAAAATCGCAAGATTTTTAAAAAAAAAAAATTTTTTTTTGATTACACATTTCAACGAGCCCCCTCCAATATAAGGTAGGACGCAAAGGAACTCCATATTCGGGGGTATCTCGTCACAAGGGAGTTAAGCCGAAGGAACATCCCGGCCTTCAAACGTAATTACACGGTAACCATTCCGCTTTAAAATTTTTTTGTTCTCTTTGTTATAAGTTTGTTGTATTGATTTGTAAGTAACAAAATAACAAAAGACCGAAGATGCAAAACATCTACCACAAAGCATGGACGCCACGCCTGAAGGCGCTAGTCCACAAATCGCAGCATCACATCAACGATTCGCTATTCAACCGTTCTGGCCACAAAGAGCAAACATATGGTTTCAGCTCGCCGAAATTCAATTCGGGCTACAAGGCATCACAGCTGACAAAACAAAATACATGCAAATTTTGTCAGCCTTACAGCCAGAAACGAGCGATGTGATCTCCGATTTCCTGCTCAATCCACCAACCACAAACCAATACAACAAACTCAAAGAGACACTACTAGAACGCCTAGCACCATCGAGCGAACGCCAACTGGAACAATTGCTTTCAGGCCAGCAATTGGGCGACCGCACACCATCTGACGCTTTACGGCACATACAAACACTGGCTAACAACAACTTTTCCGAAACAATAATCAGATCGCTATGGATCCGGAAAATGCCGGAGTTGATTCGCATAGCGCTGGTGGCACAGCCCGAATCCTCCACGACACAAATGTTAGCCAGAATTGCCGACAAGATGTATGATGTCATAAACATCACATCTCAAAGCGTCAGCCAAATCAATGTACCATACCGGCGACAGCCACAAAATGAACGCAGTGGAGACAGAACTCCCCGTTCAACAAAGCAAACACCATTATCTCTCGAAGCAAGACTCGCACGCATCGAGTCAAGACTAGAAGGGCTAACACGAGGTCGAAGCAGGTCACGCGACCGACGAACTCCCTCACAATATAGACCCCGCAGTCCCAGCAGCAACAAATACCAACGAGGTATATGCTGGTATCACGAGAAGCATGGTCAAGCCGCGCGAAAATGCACGTAACCGTGCAATTTCAAATCGCCGAAACAAGCGACATCCGCGGCTACAGCAAGCAACATGGACATTGATCACAATTCAAAAAACTGCTAAAGTCACGGGTTGAGAGTATCACACCTCCCCTGACACCAACTTATACGTCACGTTTGTTTGTGTACGATAGACACAACAAACTCACCTACCTAGTCGACACTGGCGCTGACCTTTCGGTTATTCCAGCAATGAATTTCAGAATGAAATACTCATTAGCCAATCGAAATACAGATCTAGTCTTATCGGCTGCCAATGGTTCAATCATCCACACGTACGGCACAAAATTGCTTAACGTGGATATCGGATTCAAACGAACCTTCACGCACGCTTTCATACTAGCTGCAGTGAACCGTCCGATCATTGGCGCCGATTTTCTAAGCAAATTCGGACTTCTAGTCGATGTCAAACACAAACGGCTGATTGATCCAGCTACAAAGCTGTCAATAAACGCCACAATGGTTCGTGTTAACACACCAACACCGATCCATTTTAACATCGACAACGGCTACGGCACTCTGCTCAAAAAGTACCCACTACTTACAGCAGAGCCGAACTACAAAATGCCAGTCCGACACAACGTGGTTCATCACATCGTCACAGAAGGCCATCTTCCCGTGTCGAGACCACGCAGACTAGATCCGGTGCGTCACAAAGCTGCACAAGCAGAATTTCAACACATGGTAGAATTAGGAATTTGTCGAACATCGACATCTTCCGTTTCTTGTCCATTACACATGGTCAAGAAGATCAAGACTGGAGGCCATGTGGGGACTGTCCGCGTTTAAACACGGTTACGATACCGGATCGCTACCCGATACTCCACATTCAAAACTTCACCATGCACTTGCATGGCTGCAAAGTTTTCTCCAAACTTGATCTCATCAGAGGTTATCACCACATTCCCGTGGCACCTGAAGACGTTTTCAAAACGGCAATCACCACACCATTTGGCCTCTTCGAATACACCCGAATGCCATTTGGATTACGCAATGCCGCGCAAACGTTTCAGCGCTTCATGAACGAAGTCGTTCGAGATCTCGACTTCGTTTTCGTCTACATAGACGACATTCTTGTGGCATCTCAAACTGAGGAACAACACAAACTCCATCTGGAAACACTTTTCCAACGACTTGTCGAGTTTGATGTTCATATCAAGAGCTCAAAATGCGTCTTCGGCGCATCCACTCTTGATTTCCTCAGCCACAAGATTACCGCTAATGGCATCCTTCCGTCACAAGACCGAATCAATGCCATTAAAGAATTCCCAGCTCCAACCTCAATCAAGAGTATTCAGCGATTCATCGGCATGGTAAACTACTACCACCGATTCATACCAAAGCTCGCTAAAATACTCAACCCAATTCACAGCCACCTGGCAGTACTACTACGTAAGCCTAAAACCGCCAAGAATTTCTCTTGGCCTGACGAATGCCAACACGCATTCACGTCACTCAAGGCTGAATTGGCACGCACAACACTCTTGTCACATCCACTGAGCGACTCAAAGCTCAGCATTACTACTGAAGCATCAAACACTGCTGTCGGAGCAGTCATGCAACAGTACAACGACAAGTGTTGGGAGCCCCTGGGATTCTTCTCAAAGAAGCTCTCGGATGCCGAAAAGAAATACACTGCATTCGATCGGGAATTACTCGCAATATATCTAGCAATCAAACACTTCAGATATTTTGTCGAGGGTCGGGACTTCACAATTTACACCGACCACAAGCCTCTCACTCGAGCAATTCAGTCTAAAACTGACCGCAATCCAAGGCAAGCACGCCACTTGAATTATATTAGTCAATTTACCACGGACATCCAGCATGTTCAAGGTACCGAAAACGTTTCGAGCAACGGTCAAAGAAGATTTGAAGTGCTCACCAGCTGAAATGGTTTACGGTCAAACCATCAGGCTACCCGGTGAGTTCTTCGTCGAACATCCTCTACCGTCTCCATCCACAACCGACACAGTCATCGACCAACTCCGCACCACCATGCAAAATCTTATCCCCACGGCAACAAGACCAACGAATAACAGCAACATATTCGTTCCCAAATCGCTCAACAATTGCCAACACGTCTTTGTCAGGGTTGATAAGGTTCGCACTGGATTACAATCTCCATACGATGGGCCATACAAAGTTATACGCCGCTTACGCAAGCAATTCATTGTCTCAATCAAAGACAAGCATCACTCAATCTCCATCGACAGATGGAAACCGGCGTACGGTATTCTCAACACGGCTGATCAGATATCAGCCAGCAAACGATTTAAAACCGTCCGGTTCAACGTATAACGTCTCAAAACCTATGGTTTCTCATCTGGAGAGGGGGTACTGTAGCAGCTCGAATATTCAACTCACCGATATTCGATACTGCCACAAACAAAACAATTAGTGAAATTCAAATATAAACCAACTTATTTGAATTAAGCGTTCACTAACCCCATCACATATCCAATAGCCGAACCATTACTATAAAACATTTATAGTAAAGCGTGTCGCCATCTAACAACATCACCACGCAATAACAATGTGGTGATGCAACACTTAATATAAGTGCAATGTCGACCGCCGCCGGCGCATCTGTTCCCTCTCCAAAATACGACATGTATTTTGGACACGAAGGCGACGTCACAACTCACAACAGATACAAGAAAACAAGCAAAGCGACAACACGTCGCAATAAAAAAACTTCTTCTCCATTTTGTGAGGTGGTAAAAGTTAAAACAATTAAAACAAAAATATATATATATGTATATTAATTAAATTTAATATAAATAAATTATGTGTAATATACAAATCAAAAATAATAACTGAATTAAACAATCAAAATAAATCATAATCAACAAAACAAAATTATAAAACATAAAAATAAATAAATTTATGATTAACAATAATAAAAAATTTGTGAATAAATAAATAAATATATTTTGATTAAAAAACAATAAACAGTTAAAAAACATAGGTCCGTACTCCCGATACGAAACTGCGACCGATAATGGTGAGAGAATGATGTACTTTGGAATTGCTCATGATCTTAGAGTAGCAAGCACATTCTTCCCTCACAAACACATACATCTTGAGACATGGACACATCCTCGAGGAAATTCCCGCAGCCAAATTGACCATGTGTTAATTTCTAAAGGACGGCCTCGGGTTGTGCAGTATGTGAGAACTTATCGGTCAGCAACCAAATACGTAGGCAGCGATCATCATTTGGTCGCTGCAAAGCTACGATGGAAGTTTTCGTACAAGTCTGGGAACACAGCGAAACGCATGGTACGTTTCGACTGTAAAGGTCTGATAAATGAAGATCAAAAGAAACGATATCAGGACCTTGTCAGCGGCAACATTGATGAAGCTAATTACCAGTCTGACTGCGTGAATTCTGTCTGGGAGGTACTGAAAACATCGGTTGTCAGTGCTGCTCAACAGACTTTAGGTATAGTGAAAGTCAGACCCAAGAATGATTGGTTTGACGACGAGTGTCATCTTGCAGTTGAGCAACAAAATATAGCTCATAGTGAAGTGCAACGTCTCATAATCGCGAGGAAAAACAAGGCTGCTCTTGAAAGAAGGGCAGCTAAGCGGATTTGTAGACGGAAGAAAAGAGAATGGGGGAAGGCCGAGGTTCTGAAAGTACAACAACTCAGCAATGAGCGCAGTTCGCGTAATTTCTTTAAAGGAATTACTGCACCATACTTTCAGGCCTACGTCAACCGCCATTCGAGACCGGGATGGAAACCTCTGTCTCAACATCGACACAGTACTTGACGCATGGAGTGGACACTTTACTGACCTGCTTGATGTTCATCATGCGTCACAGACTGTTGTTGAGCCACCTCAAATACAGTCTGCGGAGATTTGCACTGAGGAGCCATCCCATGAGAATTCACTAAAGCCATGCAGAGATTGAAACGAAACCGCTCACCTGGAATGGACTGCATTAATTCGGAGCTCTTGATATTCGGAGGCGATACTTTGTGGAACTGCCTTTTCGACCTTATTCGATTAGTATGGCGAACCGAAGTTATGCCTGACGAATGGAAAGAGGCCGCGATATGCCCCATATTCAAGAAGGGAGACCGCTTGAAGTGTGAGAATTATCGCGGTATAGCTCTCCTTTGCACAGCATACAAGTTACTGTCATACATTGTATTGGATAGAATCACACCTCTAGCGGAGGGCTTGGTTGGTGACTATCAAGGAAGATTTCGTTCGAATAGATCAGTCACTGATCAGGTGTTTTTGCTGCGGATGATTCTTTCTAAATATTATGAGACATATAAAAGACATATCCGACAGGCCTATGACTCGATCAATCGAGAGAGTTTGTCATCTGCCCTAGAATATCTAGGAATGCCAACAAAATTGGTACGACTGTGTAGGATGACAGTCACGCAGTCTCAATGCTGTGTTAAAGTTGAGAACAGGCTATCGACAATTTTTGCAGTTAACTCGGATGTTCGGCAGGGAAATGCTCTGTCCCCGAAACTCTTTAATCTCATGTTGGACATCTTTCATAAAACTGAAACACCTCAGCGCAATCTCTTATATCGCCAGTCCAATCAGGTGCTTGCATATGCAGATGACATATGCGTGATTGGACTGAATAGCAACGGAGTGAAAGAAATACTTGATCCGCTTGTAAGTTTTCAGCTTCAATTGGTCTTCAGATCAATGAGTCCAAAACAAAATACCTGATCTATGGTTTTAGGGACAATGGCACACCAGATTTTAGTAGTGGCCACCACACGTTTGAGGGTGTGAGGAGGTTCAAATATTTGAGTTCTCTTATCACTCACGATAACAGTGTGAGTGAGAATATTAAAGTGCGGCTGGCAGCTGGCAGTCGTTCTTTGTATTCTCTAAGGCCACTGCTAAAATCTAAACACTTATCAAGTGCCGTGAAGCTGAAGCTTTACAAAGCGTTGATCAGGCCCGTTGCTATGTTTGGATGTGAAAGTTGGGCGCTGACGGATGAGTACGAGAGGTGGTTCCTTACATTTGAGAGATGAGTCATGCTTGTGATTTACGGCCCAAAACGCGAAATAGAAGGTACATACCGAGCTCTGTGCAATATCGAGATCAGATATCTGATGAAGATCCCCGATATTGTACATGAAGTCAGATCTCAGCGAGTACGCTGGCTCGGTCACATTCTGCGTGCTGATCCGGAACGAATTTTGCAGCGATCTCTGAAAGGAGAGCCAAGGTAGGCGCAGAGGTCGTTGCACGCGACGATGGTTCCGCGATGTAGAGAACGACTTGGCCTCTTCAGATTGTCTTAGACAGTATGAAGACCATGTTCAGGATCGAAACCGTTGGAGTCAGATTGTTGACTCGGTAAGGGGCCAGTAATGGCCTTTAAATTATTTTCTTATTACATTTATTTATAAATCAATAAATCAGAAGACACTAATAATGAATCGCTTTTTAACCAATGCATTATATGTATAATATTATCTTCGTACAATAGTACAACAATAATACACACAACTAATTTGATCTGGTCTTATTTTTCGATTAAATAAAAGCATTACTACTTAAACCTAACAACGGGCGCTTTCAGTTCCGCAAACTATCGGCAACATGTTGAGCAAAATCGACAAGTTGAGTTCTAAATGACTATGGCCTTGTCCACACGAGTATGAAAACATGACAACACAACAATTGGTTTGCGTCCACGCGAGGATGCATCAATTGTTGCCACTTATCTATGTATGTGTAAAAAAATTCATTTCATATTGATTCTTTGACAGTACAACAAAAAACAAATGTAAAAAAAAAATATTTTCATTTTGTTGACATGGATATTTCTGGAGTGGTTGATTAACAATAATGTTGTTTATTCCAATTTTTCGACGAATTTATTAGTTTAGACTATAGATAATTAATTGAAATTCAAAACGTAAGAAAATCAACAGATTCAAAAAATACTCGACCACATACATTTTTTATTTCAATTTATACTTCTAATAGAAAATTTACATATGAGATTGTCATAGCAGATTCAAATTAAAAAAAATCCGAAATTCCATAATTTTTTATTTCAATTAATTCTTTCAACGACAAATTAACATAAAAAAATTTGCAGTTTCCCCAAAAAAATAATGAACATTTATTCTTCTAAAGAAAAATTTACCTATGAGAATCACCGGAATCAAAAAAAAAATCCAAACATCATAAATTTTGTGTTTCATATGAATTCTCCAAAGGCAAATTATAAATGATTCGACCAATTCCAAAAAAAAATACCGAACCGAATAAATTTTGTTTTAAATTTTTGTTTGTATTAGTGGGTTACAATTCGTATTTTTTTTTTACACAAATTTTTGGTTGAAAGCGTTGCAACACAAATATTTCCCCTCCGTCAAAGTTTATAGGCAAAGGGATACGAAACGAGGAAAACACATCATGCACTGCATACTTGTGTGGACAAGCTAGTGTGTTCATAAACTCGACATTGTAACAAAATTGCTAACAATGACAGTACTAAAGAGTTCATAAACTGCGATTGTAAAAACAGCCATGTGCTTTTATTTGTTCATAAACCCTAATCAAAATGTCCCCTTATTGTTAGAAACGTCATTACCAACTCTACTCGGTACTGCCTTTCTATACGTCAAAAGCATTTGTTTTTGCTAAAATGAATAACTCCGGCCAAAACATGCATCTAGGAAATAACAGTAATGGATATACCGGGTGTTTTTTTTAAACTGAGACGATTAAATATCTCGAAAAATAGCCACTCAACACTTATTTAGATTTACAAAACTGAATAAATTGTTTTGATGACGAATTTCGAGTATTTCCAATGAAAACGTGATGTTTTTTATTTCAAACGTATTGCAGAATCGAATGCGTGTGTTCTAAGAAGGAGAAATTGAAAAAATTGAATTTCGTCGATTGCAACGCCATCTATCATGAACCGAACAAAATATTTTATTCAAATCATACGTACTTTTAGTCGTAGAATCCGTATCTGCAATAAAAAATATGGCTTCCTATCTTAGTTTAAAAGTTACCCCCGCCCCACCTACTAAGCGGGGGTGGGGGGACTTTTTTTTTTGCACTAATGTATTTCCCCCGCGGTATGATTAAATTTTGATTATGGACATTTTTTCCGTAGAGTGGCTATTTTTCGAGATATTTGATCGTCTCAGTTTAAAAAAAACACCCGGTATATGGACATATGTTGAGTAATTATTAAATTATAGCAATACGGCTTGATTTTTCTTTTGACGTTTACAACAATATCGTTGTTAACTATATACGTAATTTAAACAATGACAGTCGTAACAATATTGTTACAATGTCGAGTTTATGAACACACTCCGGTATGATACATAAAAATTTCATGGCAACACTGATGTCAAACGTCAATTTTTTCATCGGTATATTTGTATCGAGACATTCAGCCATCATATTTTTATATCACATAGCAAACGTATACTTTTGAACTAATAAACACAAGTTCATTAAACTTTTATTAAATATAGATATAATTTAATAATTTAAAGTAAATTAAATATAATTTAATTCAAAAATTAAGTTTATTTATGTAATTTCAATTTTCGATGCAGCCGTCTTGAACAAAAAAAAGTTGACAAATGGATCAATCGGTTTCGTTCAACTCATATTCATGATAGGATCATGTATCATATAATGTGATATCGATTAGTGATGAGTCATCATGATGAGTCATCACTAATGACTACATGTTGGGAGACCTTAAAGCGTTCAATCATAGCTCGCAAATAAAACGAGAATATAAATTTGTAAAAAATGAAATTTTTCCGCAAGAAAATGAAATATGAGATCAATATTCCATTCCATTTCATTCAATAAATATTCCATTCCATCACACTAAACCGGTATTAAGGTACTCGGAATCGATTCCCAACAATTAGATAACCACATGTATATCAATTTTGACTGGAAATGACATTCATATCCTTTCGTTTGATTGTTCACTTTCAGGACAAACTGTTTTTTCACTAAAACATGATGTTCAGTATTTTAATTTTGCCTTAAAAAGCTGCATCAATTTTATTGGTTTTCGGTTGTACAAAAACAGAAAGCAGAATGGAATAGACAGAAAAAATATAGTAAATATAGTATGAGTAAAAATAGATTAGAAGAACTACAAATATGTATATAAAATTAATTATGAACATAAACAATAACCTATTAAATTACAAATCAACAACAACACCAATAAAATGGATAACCACATCATTTAAAATAGAAACTAAAATAAGCAAACTTTAGCTAACAAAATATATATGTATATAGGAAAGTAATTTTACGAAATGAAATACAAAGTTGAAATCAAAACCATTATTCAAAATTAAAACTTTAAAAAACATTGTCGCTATAAAGAAAATTATTTTCAATGAAATAGTAAATTTAAAAATAAGTTCGTTTTGTTTATTAATAAAAATTTATTAATTAATATTTAATTTTCTCAGATTAAATTTTCATTAGCAATTATTTTGACGTAATACGTCTTATAATTCAGTATGAGAAGCCACCTCATAGTTTACGATGTCTGACTTTCGTGTTACCTATCGTGTTACCATCGTTTGAAAGGAATATTGGTACACGCTAAAAAAATAACCATCAAATAACCTATCAAACTTCCAAAAAGACGCCCGTAAATACTTGAAAAAGGTAGTAGGGGCAATTTATAACGTCAATAAAACTCAAAATTACTCATTAGCAAAAATCAATAAAATAATTGTTGTCAATTTTAAAACGATTTTATTCATGTGGGGAAATCGTGGGCCAAGAAAGAGATAATATTTTTATCAACACACAGCTGGTGTAGATAATACAGGTATAGTAGTTTTCAAATCTCGCTGGAATTCTGACAGATATCGCGCAGAAAGAATATGGCGGATACACAGTGATGTATTAAGTACAATAATTCATGTTTATTGTTTACATTTTTATGTTGTATTTGTATTTAAATAGAAAAGGAACGTTTTTAATCACAAAATGTTTTTATAATTTAACTAATAATCACTGACACTTTTGAAATTAATATTTAATTCGATAAACTAAGATTAAATTGAAAACCGATTTTGCTTTTTATGTTGTTGTGGTTTTCTTCGATACGAATATCATTTGATAATTTATTCTCCTTAGTGCGTACCAAATTTAAATGTTGACATTGTTTTCAAAAGGCGTGCAATTTTTTTTTGACCTATTAATTTTCACTTGAAATGTGATTGTAATAACATAAATACATAATCATTTTGAATATTTTGTGTATTAAAACTGAAATATAATTCTTTTTGTTGGTTATTTATTATTTTATTTAGGTTTGTTACCTAAGATAAATGCGACCCATCAAAATTTTTATAATTTTTTTTTCTACATCACTGAAAGCTGCGCAGAAAAATTAAAAAAAAATTTTTTTTAAGATCTGAATAGGACTATAGATTTATGTAGATGACAAGTATATTTATTTGTTATGTACTGTTTGAAGTTTTTAGAATGCTTCGTCCGTCCTGAACCTATTTTTTATTTATTTTTATATTATTTTAAAATTTTAAGACAATATGGAGTGGAGCCTGCTTGTTAACATAGTAAGAGACCAATAATGGCCCTTAAAAACGTATTAGATAATTATATTTAAAATTTATTAGAATTTCCATTTCATATTATTCTATATCTTATTAATGCATTTAAATCAAACTTATATTTGTTCCATAAAAAAGTAAATAAGTTTCATTCGATGCATCAATCACTGTTTTCATTAAATAATTTTATTTATTATAATTAAGGCGACATAAAAGTGCTATTATAAACCCACACCCCCATTTGTCGTTTTACACAATACATTTTATTTTGAGCAAACCATTTTTATTTTCAACCATACACAGTTTGATATAAATAGCCTGATCGATAAAACAGAAATACATTTTGTACGATAACAATAGGAGTTTGATAAATGGTTTACTTCAAATTTACTATTAAATAGGTTATTCGGAATTTTTTATTCGGAATTTCAGATATAAGAAAATCAAGTTGAGTAATCTAACTAATCTTAAACTAATACCTTGTTTGTAGCTACACAATCACATTTATAAATGTAATCTAAACCGCATTTAAGAATGAAATATAAATTTGATAATAACAACTACTCCGTATGCATAATTTATTTACGTCATGAATATAGTATAGTCATAGTAAGTATTTATAGTCATAGTAATTATTTATATTGTCGGAATAATAAATAATTCAATTTACATTCATTCAAATTTTATTTTTTGGAATTTTTATAATAATTAAAATTAAAAATTAAATGAAATCGAATTTAATAAATACTCATTTAATATCATGTGTAAATATATTGCTAATGTAATACTAATAGAACCAAGAAATAGAATGTCATCATCGATTGCAATAATAATTATTCAGCAAGTGTAACTTTTGGATATGTAATGATTGAAATTGAATACATGTAGTAATTATGATTCTGCAGAAGCATTATAAAAAATTAAATTAATTACTTGAATTATAATTATATATGAATTATAATGTATTAAGTATATGCTTTATAGATTTATTTTCCTCACGGTAGGAGTGTTTGTTGACGGGTTTTATTATTTATTGCATATAATTAAAACCAAAAATTTCATTTTACTTCAGGAATTAAATTCCATAATTGAAATAATCCGCGCTCTATTGTAAAAATTTTATATTGCAGAATATTCAATTTCTTTGAAAATTGACTTAAACAAATATTTATGTTATGGATATCCATTTTTTTTATCACTTTGAAATTATTTAAAGAAAACTAAATTGAATTTATGAACATTTTTATTTTCCTTTTTTTGTGATGATAAGATTTCGAAAATGTATTCCTTCTCTACTTTTAAAAATATATAACTGAAGAAGAAATACATTTCTGAAATTGATCTTAAAAATAAAATAAAATAATTATTACAAAAAAAGGAAGAAATAAAAATATTCAAAAATTAAAATATAAAAATATTATATTTAGTTTTATTTAAATAAGAAAACAAATAATTTAAGACTATGATTATCAACCAATTTATTAAAAGCCATAAGGCTTAAAAATAATTTGATTAAAATATTAAATTAGAATCTCGATTATTAAAATATTTGGTAATAAGAGTTGTCTCAGTTCGGTCGAAAATAGATAAAGATGAAGGTATATGTACCTTCAAAAAAGATTTAAAACAAAATTTAAAATTGTAGATGAAAATATCGGCCAAAGTAAATTCTATTCTATGGCTTATCTGCTTAACATCTGTTTTGTTGAAATTCCTAGCTAGAAATCTGAAATTCACCCTAAAGACTACATGCGTTAAGAGGATTTTAAATATTTACCTAATAATTTGAAGTCAAAAATAAATGGTTAAAAAAATTGCGCCAACAATTGTGGTGGTTTCACCAATTTCTTTAATTTGAATATTTAAGTTGGAGTTTCTCGAGCACCCTTAAAACTATCCAATATTATTCAGTTATATGAGAAAAATTATTAGATCTGCTTGACCGGAATAATTATCAGCCTATTCCATTGCTGTCAGTTTTCTTAAAGTACTTCAAAACATGTGCAAATCAAGAAGGTTGCAGTACTAAACTTAGCTTGAATGAATTTGTCAATAAGGTATCTCAAACACTGCTGCAACACTCCGGCATTCGAAGTATTACTAATTTCTGATTCCGCTCTTATTTATCAAATAGAAAGCAAACCGTCAAGCTAAAATCCATCTGTTAAAACCCTGAATGGTATAAGTAGTTGTTTTTTTTATTACACTACACCGTTTATTCTAGTGTAAGTCGAATTTAATTAAATCAAGTTAAAGATTAAACTAATGTCTAATTTTTATAATGGATAATGAAGATTTAGTGATCAAAAATTTCTCACCAAAAAAAATCTTTGATATTTAAATAATGCCCTTACACTGTATAAAGTTTCCATTTGGAAAAATTATACAATGCAAGTAAGGACATGACTTAAAAATCAATGATTATTTATATAAATCTATTGGTAAACATATAGATAAGCATTTAATCTACATTCGTCAATCCAAAAATAGAACACTAGTTGCATTTGATTTAACTAAATTCGAATTACACTTGATAAACAATGTGCACTCAAGACATATTCTTTTAAGGTGATGATATAAGCTTACTATAGATTTTATCCGTGTTTTGTTTTTATTAACTCTATAGCTTTTGTTCCAAATGAATTATTTATTTGTTTTGATTACCAAAATCATTCAATTTCAATGGGGCATGCTATACGACTTTTTTTAAATTTAGTTCAATTCTTATTCGTAGGTGGCAATAGCGTAGGAAGGGTATACTTGACGTTAAAACACAAATAATTTAAGCAACAAAAATTCGTTAATTTAATTCCACCACTTTTCAAGTAAACACAAATTTAAAAAAAATGAATCATAAGTTTGAGAACTGGTAAGACGTCATCAAGATGATCTCAAGTTTGTAGATACCAATTTCAATAGGTGCATTTAAAATTCTCAAGGCTGGATCAATTCCATCCCAAAATATTCCACTGCGTAAGTTTGAGATAACGAGAATTAACAATGTAGCAGAAGTGACGAACGAAATTGCAATCGGACTGAAATTGGATTGCTGGTGTTGTGATGGTTTCAGAACCAGAACATATCGAGTCCTGCCGAGCCATCACCGTAGAAATTAAAAATAGTAATAACGATGGAACAGTCATTGTTTCCATAGAAGATCAAACAACACAAATCCAGATTAATACAAACAACAGGACGACACAAACGCTTTCTAGTTTCGTTTCTTTATCGGATTGGACAATATTTTACCGGATTGGACTCAGCTCGATTTAATTTATTTTTAGTTTGATGGTAAAAGATTAATTCATCCTGAAATCGATATTAAAGATCAACTTTTAAAAACGCTTTTTAAGTAGTTTTAAGTACTGCGACTGCAATGATTTTCTCAAAATATTTTTTTAAATAATAGAAACGTGAGTTGAAAAACATTTAAAGTTATGACATAGAGGATTTACAACACTTTGCAACAAATCGATATCCGGAAAATTTCGAAATCTAGAGGCACGTATCGAGCAATAATTGATTGTAGCGAAATAACTGTACACAAATCAGAGGACCTACTCATCATCAACTAACTTTCTCATCGTACAAAAATAGAACAACTTTCAGATCAATAGTTGCTGTCGATGAAAACGGAATGGTTATTTTTGTTTTCGTGACGTTTGAAGGTGCAATTTCTGATAAAGAAATTTATTTCACAACTTATATATAGAATAAGAAATTTGTTAATGTGTTACTTATTTAATAAAATGAATTATATTATGTGTTTACTATTTGGCAAATTTGTTTTTAATAATATCATCAAATAATACTTAAAATCCGGTTAATTGTTCGTCTCTAAATACATCATACATTGTTGAAAACCAAATATGTAATAATAATATGGTTTGACAATACCCAATCGCGACGGTCCTGTCACGAAAACAGCGGCAAGGATTGAACTATAAGCATGCCCCATCCCAAATGAATTATTTATTTGTTTTGATCAGCAAGCGCAAAGCGGCAATGTGCCCTATCTTCAAGAAGGGAGACCGCTTAAAGTGTGAGAATTATCGCGGTGTGGCTTTTCTTTGCACGACATACAAGTTATTGTCCTACATATTATATTGGACAGAAACACCCATCTAGCGGAGAGCTTGGTTGGTGACTATCAAGGAGGATTTCGTCCGAAACGATCAGTCACTGATCAGATCTTTTCGCTGCGGATGATTCTATCTAAATATTATGAGACTTCCATCCCCGTACATCAGTATACCAACAAAATTGTTACGATTGTGTAGAATGACAGTGTCACAGTCCCAATACTGTGTTTAAGTTGAGAAGAGGCTATCGAGAATTTTTGCAGTTAACTCGGGTGTTCGGCATGGAGATGTTCTGTCCCCGATACTCTTCAATCTCATGTTAGAGTACATCTTTCGTAAAACAAACACACCTCAGCGCAATCTCTTATATCGCTATACCAATCAGGTGCTTGCATCTGCAGATGACATAATTGTGATTGGACTGAATAGCAACGGAGTGATGGAAATACTTGATCCGCTTGTAGGGTTTTCGGATTCTATTGGACTCCAGATCAATGAGTCCAAAACAAAATACATGATCTTTGGATATAGACACAATGGCACACAAGTTTTTTGTAGTGGCCACCACACGTTTGAGGGAGTGAGGAGAATCAAATAGCTGGGCTCGGAGTACTCACGATAACAGTGTGGGTGACGATATTAAAGTGCGCCTAGCAACTGGCGGCCGTTCTTTATATCCTCTAAGGCCAGTGCTAAAATGTACACACCTGTCAAGTGCCGTGAAGCTGAAGCTTTACAAAGCGTTGATCAAGCTCGTTGTTATGTTTGGATGGGAAAGTTGGGTGCTGACGGATGAGTACAAGAGATGACTCCTTACATTTGAGAGAAGAATCATTCGGGTGATTTACGGCCCAAACCGCGAAGTAGATGGTGCATACCGTGCTCTGTACAATGTCGAGATCGGAGATCTGATGAAGATCATCGACATTGTACATGAAGTTTAAGATCTCAGCGAGTACGCTGGCTCGGTCACGTTCTGCGTGCTGACCCGGAACGAATTGTGCAGCGATTTCTGAAAGGAGAGACACCATGTGGTAGGGGCAGCAGTCGTTGCAGGCGACGATGGCTCCACGGTGTAGAGAACGACTTGGCTTCTCAGGTTGAAAAAAGACAGTATGAAAACCAAGCCTAGAATCGAAACCGCTGGAGCCGGATTGTTGGCTATCAGAATATCACCTATACCGAGATCTGCCGAGGCAGCTTTATCAGATCTTAAAATCGTACATTGCTAATCGACACTTTCGTAAAATATGAAGAAAAATACTTTGAACTAAAGAATATATCTTCTATACACGATCTACCAACTACAGAAGAAACAAATATAACAACAGTTGCGGATGATACTGCAATCTTAGCAATTGGTAACAACATAAATGAAGCAATAGACAAACTGCAGAGGGCCACTAACACAGTAACTGGACGAAAAGATGGCGAATTAAGCTCAACGAAACGAAATCAATACATTAAATTTTACCACTCGAAGAGTTAAGTGAGTATCAGTTATGCTAAACACACAACAAATTCAATATGCAAATACGGCGAAACATTTAGGAATGACTCTTGACGCTAAGCTCAAGTGGGAAGAGCATGTGAAAAAAGCTTAACATTAAATATAGATAAATGTACTGGCTCATATAAAGGAATTCTGAGCTAACCCGGCCTAATAAATTGCTCTTATATCAGCAAATACTAAAACCTATATGGACTTACGGCATTCGACTTTGGAGTAGTGCTAGAAGACAAATCTAAAAATAATACAACCCTCCAAAATAAAAACCTACGCGGCATAATTATGCCGTGGGACATAAGAAATGGCAACGTTCATAGGGATCTAAGATGGAACACGTCAGTGAACAAATAATTAATTTTGCGAAGGATCACGTACATTGCCTAAGTCAGCACCAAAATGCTGATCACGTCATATGTTGGACAACCAAACCCAGTAAGACAGCTCAAAGGAAGAAGCTACTAGAACTGGGAATCTAGGACCAAAACGACGGTTAAAAAAACTGCAATGTAAATTTTACTATTTGAGTTATGATATCCATTTTTATTTTTTGTGTTCTTTTATCACTATTTAATTTATATGTACAAATAAAACTCTTTGTAGTTTTATATTTTTTGTTTTTTTTATTTTATTTTCTTCCTTTTTGTAATATAATTTATTTTGTTTTTTTAAAGATCGATTTCGGATAATACCTTCATCAGTTTCTTAAAAATTACTGTGTAATTACTGTAAATATAATTTATGTTATGTAATATGTCAGCAGTATAATTTCAAATTATAATCGGATTGTGATGGGATTTTGGCGCATAGCGTGGATTGTGGATCCTATATGTTCGACTTCGTATATACATAACTTCAAAGCGGTATATTTTGTTAATAATGAAATTATAACTCAAGACAGTTTAAATAAGAAGATATTTATACATAATCAGCTTATTTTTTTTTCATTAATTTAATTTATTTATATGAACGGACAAACATACATCCATATGTATATTTTTAAATTACTTATGGCGCACAGCAGTTTTGTATGTCTTGCGATTTAAGCAAATGCTTTACACTGTTAAAAAACAGAAAAAATGTCAATCAGTTTATGAGCACTAGACCTTCCTTCGCTCTTTATTAAAGTGATAAAAGTTCCAACAACCCCCTTAAAACATTATCATTTCTTACACTCTTACAGCCAAAGAGTCAAATGGGAACTTAAAAATCGAATCAGCTGGGCTCGAATTTTGCACAGAAGGCGAGTAGTTAGTTTATGTCTTTTTGCTACGAAAGAATTTGTAAAATTAGTCGCTTATTCGACATGATTGTCAATCTTGATTTTCCTATTGCGTTCTCAGCCAGTTAGAATAAATTAAATCACTACCACATTTACTCACGGAAAACGAAAAACAAACTATTTTACGCTTTCCCTGGCTGACATCAGTTCTAGTTTGAAACATTCTAATCAGATTTATTAATTTTTTCACTAAAAAAATTTTCTTTTGACTTCTGTCGGAAAGAGAATTAACCCTTATTTTAACCACTTATGGATCTTTTATTTATGAAATACAAATTTATTCCACATCTCTGGTGAAATGATAACAGAAAAAAAATTGAGTTTTCTTAAATTTTAATTTAAATGGCTATTTCACTAGCAACAAACTAGACTTAAATTGAGAAAAAAATTTAGTTCTACCCCAAATTCGATTCTTTAGAATCCTACTTTTCTGCAACGTGCAATAGTTTAACAGAACTATGAAATTAGACCGATCTGAGTTCGTAGAAAAGAAAATTCTGAAACTATAGCAAGTCAACAATTTTCGAAGTGTTCTATCAAACGATTCTTTAAGTCCTTCTTTTCTATTTCTATTTATATCTAGTATCTCAAAAATTACGCAAAATTTTGATTTGCAGGACGGTCATAAAGCGTATTAACGTTTATTGGTATGAAAGAGCTGAGCTATAAGCTGTAAATTAAAATGAAAAATGTGTAAGTATACTAGAGAATTCACTGAATTTGTTACGGTGTTATTTAAATGGTCTAAATTTGTTGTCCAATTCATTTCTATAGAGGTATAATTAAGCGTATAAAGTATTGTATCTATGTAATATACAAACAATGGTTACCATTTTACCAAATTGATTTTAAATCTTCATAACATTTTTAAAAGATGTATAATTCGAATATAAACATGTTTGTTATTTTAATTAAATTACATTCATTCATA
Organism: Tipula unca; assembly: GCA_951394425.1. Lineage (NCBI taxonomy): Eukaryota > Metazoa > Arthropoda > Insecta > Diptera > Tipulidae > Tipula > Tipula unca. The sequence goes on from OX596381.1 coordinate 107,519,341, forward strand.
CTATTAAACATAAAAATTTAATTTGACCACATCATAGTAGTCTCGCCATTTTTTCTTTATTTTCTGTGTAACCAACCAACACCACGGGCTAATTATCAATCGATAACTAATCACACATACAAAATCCATTTAGCTATCCAATTATCACTAATGCAAATTAATTATTAAAAACTATGTTGTATCACAGATTATTAAATCATTACGTTCATTTAATTGAAACCATACATTTCGATTATAAACATTATTAATTTCGAATTGTTGACTGAAATCAGGTAGGTAGGTTAGGTAGCGATGTAGTTTATTTTCTCTTTGGTCACCATTTTCATGTGTGAAATATTAATATATATAAAAAAAAAAAAGCAAATAATTAAATTATATAAACTTACAATAGGAAACTCATTTTTATATTATATTAAAGTGGTTTTAATAGATAAACTTTAGATTTTAAATTAGAAAAATGTATAACTTTTTTAGAATATTGTTATTATCTTGAGTTCAGTCAAACTAGACAGATCTGAATTTTATTATTTTATCACGTTTTATATCTCATTAACTATTTTAAAATAGAACTATTTAATAAATCTTTTCTTATTTTATATTTAATGCAATTTAATTAAATTAATACACAAGAACTAAAAACAATTTAAATTAGTAACTTTAAGAATTTATGTACTTGCATTTGCAAAAATGTAATTTATAAATGTCAAATTTTTCATGTCTCGACTTTCCAAAGAAAGCAAATACACACCATGAATTTTTATTTTTGTATGGAAGTATTGAACAACTCTACAAAAACTGGAGAGTTTAATAATTTGAAGGAATTGGTTGACGCATACTCATGTTAACGCGTTGTTGTGTTGTGTTGCATTGTACACTCGTGTACAATAGTCAATAATTTTTTGATTTGTTTTTATGTTTTAAAATTTATTATATATGTGTAACAATTCAGTTTTTTGTTATAATTGTGTAATGTATGTTAAGTTCGTTTGGGCAAAAAAATTGATTCACTAGCCTTGCGTATCCAAATAACACTAGACAAAACGTTCCTTCATATCAGTACCATGGCTGTTTCCGAAACGAAATACTTATTTGTGGAGACTTACTTATTCAAATAAATATCCTCGCGAGGTAACTTATTTGCTATCTCTTTCTTGCAAGAAAATCTAAATTATCTGTCAAAATTTGTCAAATATTTATGATCATGTAATTTTGGTGTTTATAATATATACATACGAGTACATATTTAGTTTTTTGTCTAAATAAAAAAATTATTTTATTTATTATTATTAGTTAACAGTATTTCTACTGAATATTTCTGCACATATATTCGCTCTTATATTCGGTTTTAATCTATTTTTCTACAGAGCTTTTTGGCGTTCAACTATCAACAGTAGTTTCCACTTATTTATACATAGTAGATCATCACTGTGCTAAATTCTAAAATAAAATTATTTTCCACATAATTTTAAAATATTCTGCCAATTACTTGAAAGTATAATTGTATATTTTAATTTACCGTTTTTGCATATAGGTTAACATAAATCATTTTTTATTGTTTTGACATTACTGTCAAAATAAGTATGCTAAATCGATTCGGATGATTTTTCATACTTATTCAAGATGGCGGCAAATAAATAAATAAGTTTCAAATAAGTATCGGTTTCGGAAACAGCCCATATACCGGGTGTTTTTTTAAAACTGAGACGATCAAATATCTCGAAAAATAGCCACTCTACGGAAAAAATGTCCATAATCAAAATTTAATCATACCGCGGGGGAAATACATTAGTGCAAAAAAAAAAGTCCCCCCACCCCCGCTTTGTAGGTGGGGCGGGGGTAACTTTTAAACTAAGATAGGAAGCCATATTTTTTATTGCAGATACGGATTCTACGACTAAAAGTACGTATGATTTGAATAAAATATTTTGTTCGGTTCATGATAATGGCTTTGCAATCGACGAAATTCAATTTTTTCAATTTCTCCTTCTTAGAACACACGCATTCGATTCTGCAATACGTTTGAAATAAAAAACATCACGTTTTCATTGGAAATACTCGAAATTCGTCATCAAAACAATTTATTCAGGGGGTCTATTATGGTATTTTCGATAACGTTTTTTTCTCGATATTATCGAAAATAGCCTATTATGAAATTATTTTATAAAAATTTCACAATAGACCATTTTCGATAATATCGAGAAAAAAACGCTATCGAAAATATCATAATAGGCCCCCAGTTTTGTAAATCTAAATAAGTGTTCAAAATTAATTTCAAGTTTTATTATTAAATTTCAAAAATACAAAATTCAGGCCATCATTTTGAACACTATTTAGATTTACAAAACTGAATAAATTGTTTTGATGACGAATTTCGAGTATTTCCAATGAAAACGTGATGTTTTTTATTTCAAACATATTGCAGAATCGAATGCGTGTGTTCTAAGAAGGAGAAATTGAAAAAATTGAATTTCGTCGATTGCAACGCCATCTATCATGAACCGAACAAAATATTTTATTCAAATCATACGTACTTTTAGTCGTAGAATCCGTATCTGCAATAAAAAATATGGCTTCCTATCTTAGTTTAAAAGTTACCCCGCCCCACCTACAAAGCGGGGGTGGGGGAACTTTTTTTTTTGCACTAATGTATTTCCCCCGCGGTATGATTAAATTTTGATTATGGACATTTTTTCCGTATCTTATATCTAAATATACAGGCCTAAAATTAATTTTTCAATGATGAGGATTTTAATTATGATTATTTACCAAGAGTCCTGTAAGATAATTTTTCCAATTATTGGATATATTTTATCTAAATTTTTAATTTTTAATCAACAAAATTTTTATTTTTACGTTCGTGTGATTTCTACGTTCGGTGTTGTTTCGTTAGTCAATAATTCCATAAAATTCATAAATAGTGATGGTATAACTTAACTCTTCTCTCTCATTGATAAAAAAGTATTCGATTTGTTTTGCTTTCGTCGTTTTCAATTTTTTTAAATTTTTGTTCTTGATGGTACATTTCTTTTTTAGGTGTTTTGCATTTGTTTTTGTATATTGTATTATTTTTTGTCAGTTATTATGAATTAAATTTTTTTGCGGGGATAGATGATTATAGATTAGATTTATGATTATGCATATATTAAAATAATTTATTTAAATATAATATATATGTAGAAATATAATTACATACTAGTACAATATCAATTAATTTAATATTCTGTATTTAAAATCAAAATTAAATTGTATGATTTTGAATTCAAAATTTTATTTAAAAAAACGTTGTCAAATATTTTATGAAAATGTATAATTTTATACTTCAAATAGATTTAATTAATGTTTGAATAATTATCGTGTATTTAAATTATTAATTATAAAAATAAATCTACAACTCTGATAAATGCATAATTTCAGTAAACCTAAAAAAAATAATACGCAAAAATATAATTCCGCGACTGACGAACAACCTCCTCCTCCTACTATTTTTAATGAACTAACTACAAAAGTACAAAAGCAAAAAAAATCAAAAATAAAGCCAAAATCAACCGGAATGTACTAACGAGAAGCGAAAAAAACAACAACAAAAAAACTGAGAGTGAGATATAGAATAAAATCATATTTAAATTCTATGAGAAAGACAAAGGAACTTATACATACAATTTCATTCATAATTTTTATTCCCGATTCAAAAAATAAAATTCTAGCTGTCTAAATCTTCAAAAAAATGAATTAAAAGATTAATAAAACTGAAAAGTAATTGAACAGATCTTATGATAAATAATCATTATTTAAATCCTAGTATATGAAAAATTATTTTTAGCCCTATTTTTTAAGATATAAGATAAAAATCACGTAAAATCACGTAAAAATCGACTTTTTCATATGAATTGTTGGTTTTCTATTCCATTACACATACATAGGACCGGCCATTTTTTTTGTAAAAAATCGGCCTGTTATATATTGGTATTGGCCTATGTATTAATGGCCTGACAAGTCTGTTATAGCATATGTATGTGTCGAGTAATAACAAGCAAAAATCGCTCCATACAAATCATATGAAAACTACTTTTTTTTTTGCATTTTTTGGTCTTAGATTTGTAATAACTTCTAAATTAGGCCCAAAGACACTTTTTCATGTACCTGAGTACAAGGAACAATATGTTTTCGTTCATTTTAAGATGAAAAATTATTCAATTTCCACACTTTTCATTCATGAATTTCAACAACTCTCAGTCAAGATTATCATTATTTTTTTAGGGGTAAATATGAGAAATTAATAATTTTCGCTATTCGTGTCCCTTATTATTCATATTAAACTGCATCTGTTTCACATTCGAAATAAGCGAGCTAACAAAAATCGGTTGGTGTGAGTGACAGAGATAAATAAAATTTTTACGAAAACAAATGGAATGAAAACACGCGGAAATTCTCAGGAAGAGTATAAAATACAATATAAAATATTTATAATTTACACACACAGTGTGTGTAAATTATAAATATTTTATATTGTATTTTATACTCTTCCTGAGAATTTCCGCGTGTTTTCATTCCATTTGTTTTCGTAAAAATTTTATTTATGTCTGTCACTCACACCAACCGATTTTTGTTAGCTCGCTTATTTCGAATGTGAAACAGATGCAGTTTAATATGAATAATAAGGGACACGAATAGCGAAAATTATTAATTTCTCATATTTACCCCTAAAAAAATAATGATAATCTTGACTGAGAGTTGTTGAAATTCATGAATGAAAAGTGTGGAAATTGAATAATTTTTCATCTTAAAATGAACGAAAACATATTGTTCCTTGTACTCAGGTACATGAAAAAGTGTCTTTGGGCCTAATTTAGAAGTTATTACAAATCTAAGACCAAAAAATGCAAAAAAAAAAGTAGTTTTCATATGATTTGTATGGAGCGATTTTTGTTTGTTATTACTCGATGCATACATATGCAATTTCAAAATTGATGTAGAAAATCGGCCTATTATATATTGGTATTGGATAAGGAGTAATATCAGAAAGGAGCATAAATCAGAAAGATCGAAAAAACTTCCAACTATACAAATTTATATCGAATTCTTTCGGGTTTTAAAAAAATATCAAATTTTGGTTGACACCAAAGAACGCGTTTTGTCTTTGTGTCAGTAAAAAGAGAAAGAGAGGTAAATATTGATAGAACGAGGGGGGAATATATTATTATGACGTCTTCCGATTGTTTATGTTTAAATTTATGAAACGTATATGAAATGTATATGAACACGTGTTGGTGTTAGCTAAAATTGTTTGTGTCAGAAAAAATTGGTTTTTTCAAAAAATCTTTAAAAATTTTGATATATTTCAATTTTTTTGATACGATTTAATTCAACATTAATTTTATAAACACGTATTTTAAGAATAACTAGAGAATAACGAATGACTACAAATCACGTTTTGCTTTGTTTATGTTTATATTTTCGAATTGACGCATAATTTTGTGTTGGGGTTAGTCTTCATTTACATGGTTGTTTTCGTCGTTGTTTTCGAGTATTGTTTTCGACTTATCGTGAGCAACAACAAAAACTTAACTGATCGCTTTTCGGTTGTAGCATCCATGTTTGTTGTGATGTCAATGTGTCAATATGCAATTGAAAAATATTTGCGACACTGACAGATTGCATTTATAAACAAAAAAATATCGATGTATCGATGTATCGATAAGTTACATTTAGTTATTAAATTAAACTACCAAAAAGATTAAATATATATATTAAAATCAATTTTTATTATTAAATGTATAAATTTTAATTCATAATTGTAATAAATATAAAAAAAATGAAAAATATATTTAAACAATCGATAAGTTATTTTTCGAAAACAACCAAAAAGATGTATGGGGGACATATTTCTGTTGTTTTCGAGTGTTGTTTTGGGTACACTGTTAATGTACATATTCAATATTTTTACGGTGTAAACGATCAATTTTTCTATGGGAAAAACAACAACAAAAACTAAAACTGAAAAACAACACTCGAAAACAACGACGAAAACAACCATGTAAATGAAGACTTATGTCCGATTTAGATGTAGAAAAATGTTTGGCCGGCAAAAAAAGAAGACACTAGTTTATTACAATTTATGTGTGAATGACAAGAACAGCAATATAAACAAGCAAAATTTTGCATGCGTTTTTGTCTTTCTTTTTCCGGTAATGTTACCATAATAATGAAAATGTTACCATAAAATATATTCAACCCGAGTATATTTTATGGTAACATTTTTAGAAAATATATATCCAACCAATCAGCGAATAGACGTCAAATTTTTATAGTTAAGTTTGAAATAACAACAGAAATGGCTTGTATTGTGTAAGCTATTTATTGATTCAGAATTTTATAAAAGTGTCATTGAATTATGTGCGATTTGTGCATCAAAGCTAGATCCAAATGATGCGGCAATTCATTATAATCGTCAAAATGAACAAGTTGAAGATCAAGAGGGTTATATTGCGTATACATCACGTAAATTGTTATAAAGAAATCATTCAAATGCTTAAGAAAATTTATATAAATGCAACGTGTGTCAATGCAGGAAATAATTGCGTGGATACTACGTTGAATGAGTTTCTTGGTGTTGAAGAAGATACCATTTCACAGAATATTTTACCTATTGGTGGAATTGCATTGCAAACCTCTGATCAATTATTAAATTATTCAGTTTACGATTGGTTGTTGTCGCATCAATTACTCGGAAGGCTTTTTGGAATTTCCGAGCCGTCATTGGGAGCTTATTTGAAACAGACGGTCGATAAAAATCTCGATAATCTCATTTTGACTGATTTATTATGGAAATACCATGAACGAAATTTACAACATTCAGCTGCCGCCAAAGTACTTGATAATTTATGCAAAGGTGAGTGTTTTTTAATACTTTGACATTATTGTGAGGACTTAAAATGTTGTTTATATTATAGCAATCTAATTAAATTGGACCAACGATATGAATACTTGGCTCCCGCAGTAATGTGTATGCGTAATGACACCGGTGGTTCATTTGCCCATAATGATGTACTACTGAAGGATTTGGAAGATAAATTGGAAACATTTACTCGGCTAGTATCTTTAAATGATCGTATGTGGTCAACCAATGGCGATGAATATTATTTAATTAAATCAATTGATTCATTCACATCATATTTAACAAAACAATCAAATGTATTAAATAAAAATCGTCGAAAAGTTGGTGCTAAAGTGCAAGAATTGATATCAGCATCATTGAATATTTTAAACACAAACCAAAATTGATCGAATTATAAAATAAGTTCGTATATTTCTGCCTAAAATAAATGTTATATAAAATTTTTGCTAGAATTTAAATTAAATTAAGCTTAATTAATTTGTGTGTAAATTATAAAAAGAGTTTTATTTTTGACCAACCACCACTTTCTATTTGCTAAATTTCTTTATTACAGCGGAGTTTTGTTCTTTTGTTTGGCTAATGAAGATGTATATTTTAATAAATAATAATATAATTATCCATTTCAAAATAATTAAATGTTATTGAGGTTATGTTTTATTATAGCATCGCCATTTTTGTTTACATACTCTTTCTCAGTTTAACTAATGGATTTTTTTGTATTGTGTGTAGCTCGCTTTTGCCTGCAAAATTTTGCATGGCAAGCATTTTTCTACATCTAAATCGGACATTAGTTAAAATGGAAGAAAAAATCGACATTTAGGTACATTTTTTGATGTATATTTTTATTGTTTGCTATTTTTTGACACGAAAGAATATGAAAAGTGATGTACATCAAAAAAATAGCAACATTGTTTTGTTGTACATCACTTTTGGTGGAAATGAAAGAATTCGGCATTAAATACCATACAAATGTTTTTCATATATATATCAAATAAAAGTGATAGAAACCCCTAACAATGTATACGATACAAACTCACGCTAACTTCACTGTACTCGAATTTTCTTTCCATCTTTTATTCCATTTTATTTATCTAAAATATTTACCACCTACACAGACATAAATGTTAGTGCATTTCTGGTATTATTTTTATTCGATTCATTCTACCATTTACATCATAAGCATAATTCCAAAATTGCCATTTTTATTTCTCATTTCTCATTTTCACAATCACTGAATCACATCAGTCAATTCAAAACATTTGAATTGAGGATATCAGAGCGGATCGTTTTTTTGCTTTAGTATTATTGTTTCATTCATAAGTTTTATTCCAATGGTATCGAAAAAAACCAGCACTAGTGTTAATATGTTCGGGGATAGAAAAATAAAATAGCTTTCGTCTATTTTCATTGTGTGTTATAGCTTTTCATAGAAAAACTACATAATCATAAATAATAATTTTTATTCGACAAAAAGTTATTAAATGATTTTACTTTTTGTAATTATATATTAAATTTAGTGAAATTAGTTCGAGGAAGAAAATATTTTGTATAATATTTTATTTTAATTGGTGTGTTGTGTGCTTATTTTTGTTGTATGCAATGTACGTAAGCATGTACACACATATGCACACATAGAGTGAGAAGTGAGTAGTGAAAATCTTAAGAAGCAAAATTATAAGAAAGAGTTTGTTTTTAAGAAGAATTTGTGTCGTGGCTGTTTTTTCTATATTTTGGTTTTTATTTTGTTTGTTTGTGTGCGGTGAATAGTTTGAAAATGTATATATAGTGTTGTTCAATGGTATAAAAAGTGTCATTCACAAACAGTTAAATTTTATAAGAGAGTGTTTTTTAGTTATTTTTGTAGTTTTTTTGTTTTAGAAAATAAATAATCATATAAAATAAAAAATAATACAAATCGATTAAATATGTAAGTGAAATGAAACATTAATTTTAATTACTTGTGCATTGAGGGAAAATAAATGCATTATTTTAATGAAATTGAACAACATTTAACACTATAATAACATCAAAACAGCAAAACAATAACAGAAGAATTGCGAGGATTTCCCTTTTGTTTTCTCAACTAGTTCGCATTGTTGCTATATGATAGAATTACATATGTACTAGCTTATACATAATATATGTACATTCTTGTATATGTAACTACATAATATATACCAATATAATATACCGTTGAATAGAAATATGTACATTATTGTACTTATAATATGCATATAAACAGTAATTTTTACAAACAAGTTACACTAAACATGAGAAATAATATTATTTTCGTTTTGTTAGGATACCTAGGACTATAATTCATACATAAATATGTATTTTATTTATGATTTTGACATTTTGAAGTTGATGTTATTTTCTGTTTTCTCGTTAGGCTGTCACAAACGCAATGGATAATAGAATTTATTGACTATTGAATACACTTATTGAGTACACTATACAAACCAGTGGTAAAAGCGAAATCACGTTTGATAGTCTGCAACATAATTTTGTGACCGATTATAACTCGTAATAATCGCCTCCAAATGTTAAAAAAAGTACCTACAGTAGTACAAACGGTGCAAAGACTAATCGCGTAATTTGAATCCAAATTTATTCATAAAATAGATTACAATATTTCAATTTCTATTTTGAGTGATTTTAGTAGTTTATAGCTTATAGCTTATTGCTAGGGTCAATCCATCCTCAACGCATTCAACAGTTCTCATCTTATCTCTCGTTCATATTAACGATATCAATGAGTGTAATTAATTCACGCATTGCAGCAAAATTATCACCAACTGTGAATTGAAAAAGTTACAATTGCAACAATTTTAATCTGAATTTATTCAACTTATTCATAAAATAGATTACAATATTCAAATTTCTATTATAATATGCAAACCATCATTTAACTACAACCGTTATCATTTTCAAACGGTCAATTCAATATCGGTAGCAATAAAGCGATGTGATTGGTTTCTATATATCCCATAAACGAATTGAACTAGATGCGCTGCATGTAAAATTATCACCAACTTTTCGTTGGTGAGTTGAAAAAGTTACATTAAGTACAACAATTTTAATGAAAATTTATTAAATTTATTAGTAATATTTACTGATATAGGAGTAGTTCAGCTTTTTATATACACAGTTTTTAACTGTGTCAATAAAAAGCTGAACTAATCCTATCAAAAAATAAAACGGACACAAATTGGAATAATATAATATTTATAACAGTATTCCTATTTCCACTACTGAATATCAAATAAACCAATATACAATATGCAAACTTAGTTCAACATTCAACGTTCAACCGTTCTCATGGGATACTAGAAAAGATCTCCTTAATAAATATAAATGCAAGCTTGATTTCTTGCAATTTTCTCTAATCATCATTTTCTTAATAATGTCTTTAATGACATTAGAAATACCAACGCATTGTGAACAAATTACTAAATTATACATTTCAAATGTACACGAATGGTCAATTTGCCATGAATTTACGATGAATTTGCACTCAGACTGTGTCCGAAACCTGTGGTAAAAAATCGTGAATTAATTTTTTGACATTTGTTTGAAAATTATTCCCCTACATTCACGATTTTTTATTATGCTGTCCGAAATGTGTAATAAATCTTCCCACCTAATAAGTTTTTTCCCCACATAATATATGTCAATTTTAGTTTTCATAACCTCCAACTAATAAATTGCACAGAAAATTTAAAAAAATTAATATTAAAATAATGGATGCGGTAATCCTTTTAATGTCGCGTTATTTATTATTATCATATGTATAAATAATTTTATAATTTATTATTATGTATGTATAAATCATATGTTGCACATGCGTACACAAATTATTCGATAGTTGTCAAAAATTATCATAGTAATAAACTCGAATAATTTGCGTGTGTAATGTAATGTAATTAATTCACGATTTTTTATCACAGGTTTCGGACACAGTCTTAGTGTCTTTATAGCTAATTCATTGAATACTCCGTTAAATAATTCAGCGCTAGTTTTTTTGATTAATGCGAATGAAAATTCTGCAAATCTTTCAAATTGTGTTCCAAAAATTGACAACATTAATAACTACGATATTTCAAATCTAAATCTTAAAGTTAATCCTAGTACTTAATAAGGATCGAATACCAATCCTCTAAAATAAGTTTAATCTTAACTCATTAGATAATGGAGACCGAAATTCAATTGCATCGATAGGTCGAATTTATAATGATATTTAAATACCTCCCTTACAAATCCAATTTATATCAAACCTTATTGCCTTCCGCAATTAAGGAAATGTCAAATTAATCAACAGGTTTCAGATATATTAAACAATAATATCATCGAAAATTCAAAGATTATTATCAATCGTTTATTTCCAATTTTGCAGAGATCGCTGAAAACTTCAAACACACTTAAAAAAATATACAAAATATATGTGAAATTAGTTATGTGATGAATTTTTGATAAACTAAAAAAATCTTTAGTAAACGGGTCCATATTAAAATTTCGAAGAACCTTTCAAATTAACCTATAATGCAAGCATTAGCATATGCCAGCACAACGCTAAGGAAACCAGAAATGAATCATTCATACCCTACAAAAGCAACTTATTTTCGTTGTCTGGTCTATTCAAAATGTTCGTCCTTATTCATATGGTCGACAGTTCGTTGTGGTTTCTGAGCCATTGAAATTGCTCAGAAGCATATAAATTCCTTGATCTAAATTGATCCAATGTCTATTGGAACTCGAAGAGTATAATTTCATAGTTAAACACAAATCCGGAAAATCTAATAGAAACGCAGACGCGTTTAGCCGAATATCTCTCAATAATCCGAAAAGCATAGCTTGTGAACCGGAAGTACTTGTATGACATTTTTATAACTAATCGATTACAAACACGAAATAAGCAGGAACATCAGAAAACTCATAATTCTACAGTTGTTAATCGTTCTACATTCAATGATGCATGCATGTAAATCTTTAAGCCAGTATTCGTCAATGGAAAATCAACCGTCTATAACGGGTTCAAACATGTTATAATTAATTCTAATCAATCTCAGCCAGTTACAGTTTTAGACAACGAAAATAACATAGAGCAATTTCATGTATATAAAGTTAGCTCAGGATTCATCCCAGTGGCAACACTATAAAATAAAAATTAAATTAAATTTAACTAACATCCTATAATTTTGTCCCATTCCAGGAAAAATATGTCCTAATGTCGCGACAGTTCCATAAAACTATCATTCCAGGAAATCACTATAGTGTTGAATTTCGTTCCAAATCATCTCAATATTACGATAAAAAGATACACAAATAAGTATCATAAAAACACGTAAGTCGAACCATTCCATGATTTGATATATTAAGTCGGATTCAGAAAAGATTGTGATAAAGTGACGTTGTTTTTGAAACTTAGCCAACAAAACCCACTACTTCGAAACACTCGAGCCAATGTCGAACTAGCTCAGGTGTTTTTTAACTTTCGCACAATAACACCAATTTATCCTGTTCATTTCAAAAAACTTCAACGGTCGTGAGCGGGCCAATTTAGCTTTAAGCTAACTATTTCATATAGTTTTCATAATTTTTAATTATTTCACCAGTCCCATCGTCTCCAGAGTCAATTGGGTAAAAGTGTCGGATTAGTTCGGATGTTTTTAGGTTTGGCATACTAACACAAATTTATCCTGTTCGTTTCAAAAAACTTCAACGATCGTGAGCGATTCAATTAGGTTTAAGCTAACTATTTCATATTTTTTTAATTATTTCACCAGTCCCATCGTCCCAGAGTCAATTAGGTAAAAGTGTCGGATTAGCTCGGGTGTTTTATAAGTTTGGCATACTAACATCAATTTATCCTGTTCGTGTTCGTTTCAAAAAACTTCCACGGTCGTGATCGAGCCAATTTAGCTTTAAGCTAACCATTTCATATATTTTTAATTATTTCACCAGTCCTATCGTCCCAGAGTCAATTATGTAAAAGTGTCGGATTAGCTCGGGTGTTTTTTAAGTTTGGCATACTAACACCAATTTATCCTGTTCGTTTCTAATAACTTCCACGGTCGTGAGCGAGCCAATTTACCTTTAAGCTAACTTTTCCATATATTGGGACGATGGGACTGGTGAAATAATTAAAAATAATGAAAAATGTATGAAATAGTTAGCTTAAAGCTAAATTGACTCGCTCAAGACCGTGGAAGTTTTTTACCAGTCCCAATTAGGTAAAAGTACTAATTTAGGTAAAAGCGTCGGATTAGTTCGGGTGTTTTTTAAGTTTGGCAAAGCTAAATTGGCTCGCTTACGACCGTGGAAGTTTTTTGAAACGGACAGGATAAATTGGTGTTAGTATGCGAAACTTAAAAAACACCCGAGCTAATCCGACACTTTTATCTAATTGACTCTGAAGACGATCGGACTGGCGAAATAATGAAAAATATGTGTTATTTTGAAAAGCTCGAAATTTGTTTAAATAAATTATTTATTTATTTTTTAGTTTATTAGGTCAGTTTAATTTAAAATTTTAATCTTTAAGCGTAACTTGTAATGATTTTACAACTTGTATTCACTGATTTAGTTTGTATATGCATTTTACATAGTTCTATCATGAGAGATAATGGATAATATCACTTGTATTACCTGATGACATCAGGCTGATGTACATTTTTCATTTTTCTGGGATATAATTCTGGGATGACTTTTTATACGTAGCAATTGCTGAATATCTTTCTTGGAGGTCTTCAAGAAATGCAACGTACTTATAAAAGATTAAAACAATTCGTATATTTCCCAAATATGCTAGTATTGAAAGGTACTTACAGTAATTGAAAGGTACTTACACCTAAAGAATTGCCTTTCTTGTCAAAACAGTAAATCAAGCAATTCTTTGAAAATACCTATGGTTATCACTACCACTTCAAAAACAGCATTTGATAAAACATGTTTGAATATAGTAGGTCCTTTCCGACATATATTGGAAATAAATATATATTAATAATGCAGGATGACATCCAAGTTCTGTTTAGGCGTTCCTGTAAGTTATCAAAAATCCGATACAATAGCCGAAGTATATGTCAAAAATTCAATTTGTCTGTTTGGTTGTCCAATCTCTATACTGACCAAGGTTCACACTTCATATAGGGTATTTACTAAAATTTGCAAAATGTTAAAAATATACAAACTAAACACATCTGGGTACCACAGTATCCTCTAGTTGAGTATATTCGCTCATTCGTATAGATCAGGATCCGATGTCATGGGAGAAATATAAAGAATATGCGATGTTTGTGTACAACAGAACTCCTCATACAGCAACAAAATTTATGCCATTTTACTTTGTGTTCCGTAAACAACCACAGATGTCAAATAATTTAAAAATTAATTTTGACTTAATTATGATGATTATGCAACGGATTTGAAATCTTCAAACCGTTCATAAAACAGATGAAAGAATACTAATAATTGCTAAGCAAAAATTAAAAGTGTATTACGATCGAATTTAAATCCATGTTAAAAATGAAACTAGGAAAGGAAAAGAAGATGAAATTAGGAAAGGACCATTTGATGTAGTCGATGTTCCATCACGTAAATACAGAAATTAATGTTGGACAGTGTAAGAAAATCGTGCATAATAATAGAATCGCAAAAAATAAAAATGCAATAGAATAGGACTAATCCATAATAGTACCTTAATTAATTAAATAATAGAAATTTATATAAAAAAAATCGTTGAATGTAAATTATATAAACGGAAGAACAGATTGAAATGAAGATTTGTGTGTGTAAATACATATTAACAAATAATTTTTATTTTGAACGATGTCGATATAGTAATAATACTCGTATGTTCCTATAGTTCCTAATTCAATTATTTTGTGTAAAAAAAAAATTCATAGATTATTTTTCTGAGTTTATTCAAATTAGTAGTATGTAATTTTAATGCTGTTCATATGTAAATTTGGTTAAACCCATCATATTCCACAGATGGAGTTTGGTGAGTTTTACTCCCGCTTTATGAAGGCCACCAAAGTTGGGAATGGCAGGTGGCACGAGTTTCCACTCAATTTGATCATCCTCGCACATCGGTTGCATTTCATTTTTCAGTTGTTGAAACATCTTTGCAGAGTCCGATCGTGTGGCTTCAAAACGCTTGAATCGCCTTTGTGATGAAACAGCTGAAGATGCTTACATACGTCTTCGTTGGTGGTCTCGACCCACTTTTTTGAAGACAGCTGTACAATGTAGGCATGTAGCAGTTTACTATGATAGAAGTTGTTCAAAACTATTGTAAAATGATGGGAATTTGGTAAGAGGATCGGATGTTTCTATGAGTAGGATAAAGTGGTATGTATCAAAAGACCTCTACTTCGAATGATATTATTTTTATCCAGAAACAGTGGTTCCGATTCTTCTCCAAACTTTTCCAAGCTCTCAGACGATTGTGTGGAGAGCTCTATCCAATTCTCCGGGATTTATTCAGGCATCGGTAATTCTGCCTAGAACGTGGACCACACCGATTCATCTTTCAGTAGGATTCAGTACGACCATGGGTACGTAATACTGCTGCACAAAATTCTAATCGAGATAAAGTTATATTCTTAAATAGAGCCACACGGCCTTCGACTGTCACTGCGAACGTACAGAACTACATTGAGACTCTCTCGAAATGTTTGCCAATATAGGTGTAAATTCTGGTGAATTGACTGACGCAATCCAATTTCATCTATACTACAACGACAGAATTAGTAATTTTCGCAAAATGATTTCAGGTGATACTAGACCGAGTGGATCATAAATGCGAGCTATTTGTGAAAATATGGCCCGCTTCTTGATGGTTACCCTTTCGTTAATATTGACAAAAAATTAAATTTCTTTTGACCTCACCGCAAAACAATTGATTTTATGATCCTGTCTGATAAAAGTATGGTAAAATATTATGTTGTTACCCGTTGTTTTTTTTTTGTATTGGTATTTATTATCATATGATGGTACTATAGACAATTATAGAAATAATATCGGAGAAAGCCCGATCTTGGACAAGTGTAAAATTGGCCACTGCGTGGAATAACATAAAAATAATTAGTTCGTGCTAATATTAATCAATAAAAATTAAATGGTTTTTGCACGTTCGCAGGGTCGATTCGTTGTACCCAATTTTTGATGACTCGGTCACACATTTCGACGGAAACGGCCGCTATCTCGTTCGATATTGGCTTTGAGCTCTTACAATGTCGGCTTTTGGCATATAGACCAACGATTTAACGTGGCTCCATATAAAAAAAGTAGAGATCAAACGATCTAGCCGGCGAATCGACAGGACCATTTCTGGATATAACACGTTCATCCAATTTAGATTTCAATAAGTCGATTGTTCGACCCGCTGTGTGGCATGGCGCACCGTCTTGTTCAAACTACATACCATTAAGGTCTAGCTCATGCAATTGACCAACGAAATAACGTTGCAACATGTCTCTGTAGCGATCTCCATTGACTGTAACGTGACGGTCATTTTCATCAACGAAAAAAACGGTCCAATGCAGGGCCGGCGCTTCCATGGAACAGTATGCACAGTTTGACGGGGCGCTAAAATTCCGGGGCGCTAAAATTCTAATCATCAATAAAAATTAATTTAAAAAATTAAATTAATTTTTTTTTTAAAAAAAATTTTTTCAAAAAATTTTTATTACATTAAAAATATTTTTTTCACTGTGTAAAAATATAAGAAATTCTATATCCATAATAAAGCATTAATATAGCCATATGTTAAAAGGGAAAAATATATAAAATTTTGTCATTGCACAGATTTTCAACACTGTGCATAGTTAATATGGAAACGAAAAATATCGATAAAACCCCCTTCCGTTTCTTATATGAAAAAAAAAACCTCAAGCACAGTATATTTTTTCTGTTCACCAGTAGCGGTCCGTGGGTCTCAAACATAAGTGGGCAAAATTTCAGAATAAAAAAATCTATAGACAGTATTCCATGTATCTATAGACGGTTTTGGAAAAACCCTTATACTTACACTTATATGTTTAATAATTGATAATTTTAATTTTGTAAAATATTAAAGTAAGCCTCCAATTTACACATTACACAATTCACACCAACCAAATCAACACTTCCAATAACATTAAAAGTATCAATGTTATTGATGATACACCACCACAAAATAATCCAGGTTGTGATGAAAACACATCTGTGTTAGGTGGAGCTGCGAAGGCTGGGGTTGCATTTTCTGAAACGATTTCAGAAACTGCTCCAATTAGTTTAGAAATAGATTTAGATGATCCGGCTGTCTGGCCAGATTTAAATGATAGACTTTTAACCCACCTTGTTGAAAAAGGACCCAAACAAAACAAAGATATTTGTTATCCTGTTACGTCAGGTAGGAAATTTAATGAAAAACATTTTACAAGGCTTTTGTCAAATGGGGAAACAATTGTAAGATCGTGGTTAGTATATTCAATTTCAAATGATTCCATTTTTTGTTTTTGTTGTAAGTTATTTACGTAAAATTCTCAAATTCCAATTAGTAGTATAGGATTTAAAAATTGGAATCATATAGGTAGGGTTCTTATGGAACATGAAAAGGGGTCCGTTCACGTAAACAATTTTAAATAGTGGAAGGAATTTGAATTAAGACTTTCCAAAAATTCCACAATTGATTGCAGTCTTCAAAATACAATATCTAAAGAAGTTGAACATTGGAGAGGTGTGTTGAAACGGCTTATTATTCTTGTAAAATTTCTTTCAGTGCAATCTTTGGCATTCAGGGGAGGGTCAGACAGGTTATACGACAAAAATAATGGTAATTTTCTCAAATTAGTAGAAGCAATTGCTGAATTTGACAATGTTCTTTCAGAACACCTACAACGGATAACTAATAATGAGACGCAAAACAAATATTTGCATAAAAGCATTCAGAATGAACTAATTTCAATCGTGTCTAAAGTTATTCAAAATAAAATCCATGATATAATAAAAGTAGCAAAATATTTTTCGATAATTGTTGATTGTACTCCAGATCAGAGCCGCAATGAACAATTATCACTTGTTGTTAGAGTTGTTTAGAAATCAAAACAAACATGAAATTAAGGAGCTTTTTATGGGTTTTTTTAAAAGCTGCAGATACGACGGGTAAGGGCTTAACGAATTTAGTTTTAGACCGACTAATTTCTCTAGGATTTTCAATTAGTGATTGCAGGGGGCAAGGCTATGATAATGGCTCAAATATGAAGGGAAAAAACATTGGAATGCAAGCTCAGATTAAACATTTAGAACCCCGAGCATTTTTTGTGCCATGCGCATCACATTCAGCTAACCTAGTCCTTCTGGATTCAGTTCAATGTTCACCTCAAGCTGTAAATTTTTTTGATACTGTCCAATGTTTATATGTTTTTTTTTCTAGTTCTGTTTCAAGATGGGACATTTTGAAAAAGAATGTGAAAACATTAACTCTCAAGCCACTCTGTACGACTAGATGGGAAAGCCGTATAGAAGCTTTAAAACCCTTAATGTGTAGTTTAGATAATATTTATGACGCTTTAGTTGAAATAGAAAATGACAAGGATAAGGACGGAATAACAAGAAATAACGCGAATAGTTTATCTCTCAAAATTATTCAATTTGAATTTATTTGTTCATTAATTATATGGTATAATATTCTAGATAAAATTAATATATTTAGCAAATATTTACAAAGTCCTGGTATTTGTTTAACGACGGCAGTAAATTTGTTAGATGGCACAAAACATTTTTTGACGAACTTAAGAAATGAGGAAAATTTCAGGGGTTTATCTTTCAAGCTAAAGAAATAGCTTTAAAATTAGATGTTCCGCCAAATTTCCCTGACGCTCCAAGACGCCCTAGTCGAAAACCTCAACTTTTTTCGTACGAAGGTAGAGACGAAATTATATCAAATCCTGAACAAAAGTTTAAAGTTGAATTTTATTTTCAAATCCTTGATCAGGCAATTCAATCTGTTAGCGAACGATTTGACTAAATTTCGGAACACAATATTTTCAAATTTTTGCATAATATTTCTGTGGTTTCATTAGATGCTTCTGATCTTTTAAATAATTGTCTTTCCCTAGAAAGGCATTTAACTTTCGATTCAAATTCCGATATAGTAGGATTAGATTTATGTGACGAAATTAAAATATTCCAAAGTATAGTTTCAGGAACTTTAAGCCCTATAGAATCATTAGATTTTATATTTGAGAAGAAATTAGACCCGATATTACCAAATCTAGTTGTAGCTCTTAGAATTTTATTGACAATACCAGTCACAGTAGCTTCCGGGGAACGTAGCTTTTCTAAATTAAAAATTATTAAAAATTATTTACGCAGTACAATAGGACAAGAAAGACTGGTAGATAGCTAGAATATCTATAGAAAGTGAATTTCTGAGCAACTTGGATTATAGTGACTTGATAGACTACTTTGCAAGAATCAAAGCGCGGAAAATAAATTTTAATTAATATATTTTTCAATTTGAAAATGTACGCTTGAATTTTAGTGCTTTTTATTCAAATATTTTATTAATTTTTTGTTATTGAAATTCGTACGCTGGATTAGTACGATAGCAATATTTATTCTTTTTATTTATTTTTGAGGACTATACCTTCCTTTTGAGGACTTGGGATACCTCGTTAAAAAAAATGCATTGCATATCCTACCTCTTGGGTGATGTGGAAACGGATTATTTACGGCAAATGGACTTTTTTTAAGGCGCCATTTTTGAAAAGTGCACAGGGTGCAAAAATGGTTAGCGCCGGCGCTGGTCCAATGACACCACCAGCATGAAAACCATACCATACAGTTATTTTTTGTGGATGAAGTGGTGTTTCTTGATCACATGAGGGGTTTCACATTACCAATAGCGCATATTCTGTTTGTTGACGAAGCCGTTTAGCCAAAAATGCGCTTGACCAAAAATTGAAATTACTTAACGCTCTTGAAGCTGCAGTTACCGACTCGGAATGTTTGTAGTAAATTTTAATTATTTGCAAACGTTGTTCGTTCGTGTACTTCACCATGATGTAAATGTTGTCTTTACTGAATGTTTTGACACTGAAAGTTTGGTTATTTGTTTAAGGGTTTGTTCACAGTGAAAGTTCAAAGTTGTCCAGTCCTAAATAGATATATGTACATTAATAAAATTATATAATAAAATAAAATATATATTATAACAATAAACTAATCAATAATTTGTGTTTTTAAATATGGTAAAATATAAACGATAAACTAAACTATACATATTGTATGTTATTAATTTGTTAGATGATGAATGCTAAACATTTCAGAGTGTTTTAACCAAGTCATTTTTATCAATTTTGAGAGATGACTCTGTTAATTCTGGTGGAATACTTTCAATGATTTCAGAGCAATTGGAATACCACATTCTAAATTCCATGCTAACAGATTTAAATTGGATTTTTCAGCTCGGTTACCGCAACGATTGAATATATACCGTTAAGTAGACCATTAATGAAGAAATCTCTCTTGATCTCATTTGCGGCCACAGGCAAATTTGGCGATCTTGTGCTAACTGAGTAAACTATGGAGTTTCTTTTAATTTGATGGAAAGCTATTTATCAAATAGAAAACAGTGTATCATGGAATTGGTGAAATTTTGGATATTAAATGTGGTGTTCCACATGGCAGTATTTTGGGGCCACTTTTATTTTTAATTATTTTTAATGATATATCTTACTTACCATTAAATGGTCATATTAGAATATTTACAGATGATACGGCTTTATGAAACCGTAAATCCGGAGACCATATTGACCAATATGGAATATGATATTGGTATATTATTAGAGTATCTTAAATCTAGTGTAATTTCGCTAAATATTTTTTAAACTAAATATGTATACATATATGATATTCCACTCTCCATATAAATTAATGGTTAAGTTATCTCCATTTAAAGTTAATAACATTATTATTGAAAGAGTTAATGCATTTAATTATTTAGGTGTAACTTTTGATGTTAATATGTTATGGCAGGATTATATAAATATCATCTGTAATAAAGTTGCTCCGCTTTTTGGGCTACTCAGGAAATTATCATTTTTTGGTCCTACTCGGGTTTTATTAATGATTTATTTTTCATTTATCCATTCACGAGTCAGCTATGGATACATATTACACAAATTTCAATTAACCCTTTATATGTATAAAACATTAAATGTATCTTCAGTTTTATCTAACATCAAATTTAGTTGTATTCATCATATCTAAGCAACTAGAAATTGTAACAGAATAAATTACCATCACATTAAAACAGGATTTGGAAGAAAATCGATTTTGTTCTTAGGCCCATATATTTTTAATAAAATACCTGAATATGCTAAAAAATCTGAAACATTTATTAAGTTTAAGAGAAATGTTAATTTTAAACATTTCTCTTAAACTTAATAAATGTTTCAGATTTTTTAGGTCTAATTAGTCTAATATTGAAATTTATTTAAAGTTTGAGAGAAGAAATTGTATTTCTCTGATTATTATTAATTTTTGATATATATTCTTATGTTCATATCTATTTAAATATTTTTATTTTTTATTTTTTTTTTATAAATTATTGAAAAATTATTATACTATAAATTTTATAGTTGTTGTGCAACATAGATTATCCTTCAAGGGACAATCAAGCCACTGGATTGTTGTTGTTCATTGTGAATAATAATAAATACTTAAAAAACTGCTTGAAATATCTAGTAGCGAGGAACGGTTCGGAGGATTTGCTATAAATTAAATAAATAGCAACACATTCATTAATTAGAGACTGTTCGGCTAGTGGATTTATTATACCTCGAAAGCGAGGCAGTAGTCCTATTTTGTCCACGGATACAAGTCCGTATTTTAATTGGTCATCTGGACACTGCATAGTTTCTAGATGAATGATGTGTCGGCAAATGACTTCTACATTTCAATGTAGATGCTATCAAGATATTTTTATATGGTCATAGATGTTTTCAATTTAATCACCGAACGTTATCGAGAGATCAAAAATTATTTTTGCATCTCGCCGCTGTTGGGATTCGAACCCGGTACCTCCCGGTCCAAACGTCGCAGTTTCCAGTTTGAATGTCGAGAGTAGTTCTTTCGAAGAGATTCGCTTTACGATTAGATGAAAATTTTGGTTGTCTTCATGAACTCGAATTCGCCGGTACATCTTGGCAATTTCGACGCTGAATGCATAAGCGGTGTTCGGAAATGGACCAAAATTTAGAAAAAGTCATTCCGAACGACTGGACTAACAATCATGATCTCATTGAGTGGCCTTCCACTAGAGGTTTTGATGAACCCATTAAAAACTACACGTAACTTTGTTGTTGAACTTCCCTGCTTTATCGTACAATGGTGCGAGAAGTAAAAATTCGGCGTGCTGTTGGATTTTGCATCTACAAGTTCTATGTGATCTCGCAATTTGTAATCAATGAAATCCGAATAACTGAGTAATTATTCTGGCGATTTCTGTGGACGTCTTTTCAAACTGTGGAAGTCGAAAGTCAGACTTTTCGAGTCTGATCGATGGGTCAATTGCAAAAATAAAATGAATGTTTTATTATAAACCGTACCTCATTATTACGAAATGTTGCTCACAATCAGCTTCTTCAGATGAAAGCGATCGAACTGAACCTTATACAGCTTCTCAATGTTCCAAAACCTCCCAATTTGATCAGTCACAGTCTGGTAGTCTGGTTATCGTCGGCCAAATTACAACAGTGATCAGAGTAGGTTGACATTTTTCCTGCAACAACCCAGCCCAAAACGGTGTTTTGGAGCATTAACTAGTGCTCAGCAAATGAATTGATTTGATCCACAGAAAATAGCTCGTGATAAATCCCTGCCCCCAGCAATATGTCAATATCTCGAAACCTGAAAAACTCAGGATCGGTGAGTTGAGTATTTGCTGGAGTTGCTCAAAACTCGATGTTATCGGTTGAAGCTAATGTCTATGGTAACTTGTAATTTTTGAAAGTAGGTGAACGTCCAAGGTAGTACAATAATTAGTAGTTTGCGATCTCAAAGTAACTGTCGAGCTGGTGGAACACGCAATGACGTTAGTGTCGCTTCCATGAATTTTTTTAATATTGTTACTGCGTAGAGACGAAAAAGACTCTCGGTTATGAAGTTCAATTGTTAACCTGAATCTAACAGCGCTCTTCCAATGACAACGTGGCCAAAGTGATCAAGGACCATGACTAATGCCTTATCGGTTGATGATAAAACCGTTTAAGAATTGTTGGCAGGTGCAAGCGCTACAGGCAAGTGTAAAAATGTATGACATCTAACTATTGAGTTACAGTGGGTACAATGATATATCGGCGCCCTGGTTGACATTGAGTGAGGTTGCGGTTGCACAATTAAAGCGATGAGCGGCCCTTGATGGTAGTTTTGGTTGAGTGGACGTAATTAATGTGGATCCTGCTTGACTTTCTATACGATGAGCTCAAGAACTTTGAAAATTATACAGATCAGAACCATAGCAAATATAATTTAACGTGTTTTAATATAACATAAAATATTTTAATATGAAAAAACATATAATCAAAAATGGTATAGAACTATTGTTTTACGAAATGAGAGTTTTCCTCATGATTGGTACTATAAAATACTGTTTATGTATCTTGACGCTATTTTAAAATGAGCATTTCCAAACTTATTAAAATTACGTCCTCATCAAATGATGATAACCTTTTTTAAATTAAATAATTTCATACTTCCAAGAAAATTTCAACTTTCAAAAAGTTTAACTCAAAACCGAATACTTTTAAGAAGCTTTGAATTAACAAAAAAATTACTGAAAAGGTATAAACAAGGTATAAACAAAATTTATATATTCAGTTAAAACCTATATTTATCAAAAAATCAACTTACATAGTAACCAGACACAAAATCAGATTATTATTTTCATTCGCCTTTTGTATAAATGGTAGGTAAGAAATATAGAAGTAAAACAGTTTCTGCATAAGTTACATACATTTTTATTCATCTTCCATTTTTTTTTGTATTTCTCTCAGCAGAACATACATATTTATGTAAATTACAAAAATGAATTGTTTTAGAATAAAATAAAACAACTTTATTATTTGTTTTGATTATTTTTATATTTGTAACAGGTTGGAAAAATATGTTTATAATAATACTTACAAGAATATTCTTTACAGTTTTATTATAAAAAAATTATTGTAATTTTTTCTGTTATTGAATGTTAAAATTAGAAGTTTGGAACCTATATATGTTTTAGTTATTGTGTTGCTTTCATTTCAGTTTATTTATATATACATCGTAAATAAATATATATATATATATATATATATGTATATATGTATATATATATATATATATATATATATATATATAATATGTATATATATATATATATATATATATATATATACATATATATATAATATATATATATATATATATATATATATATATATATATATATATATATATATATATATATATATATATATAACAGCAGATAGTTGCTTTTTGTTTAGATTGTTTTGACATTTCGTTATGGATACTTATATCAGAGCAACGCTTGCAAATGTGTGAAATGGGCTGAAGCACAAATTGAAATTGATGTTGAATTACCATTCAAAGTTTTGTTTTCCGATGAAGCCCATATTTGGTTGAATTTGAAGTGAGCATAATCCACAAGCTTTTGTCGAAACACCAATTCATCCACAGAAAATTACTGTTTGGTGCGCTTTATGGGCTGGCGGAGTCATTGGTCCAAATGTGTTCCAAAAACGATGATGGTCAGCATGTTACTGTCAATGGTGAGCGGTATAGGGACATGATTATAAATTTTTTCGTGCCTCGATTAGCTGGCATTAATCTTGCTGACATGTGGTTCCAACAGGACGGAGCCACACAGCGCGCGCTACAATTGATTTACTCAAAGAAACTTTTGATGAAAGAATAATTTCGCGTAATGGTCCAATTAATAGGCCACCAAGATCGTGTGATTTAACCCCATTGGATTATTTTATTTGGGTTTATGTAAAGTCACTTGTCTACGTCGATTAACCAGAGACAATTGAACACCTGGAAATCAACATTCGAAGAGTTATTGGCGAAATACGGCCGCAAATGCTGCGAAAATTTTCCAGATTGCGCTTTGTACGCGCCAGCCATGGCGGCCACATGGCCGAAATCATATTTAAACATTAATGTCATAAAATTTTCTATCCAATAAAGTCCTTGATATTAGAAATATATTTCTTTGTTTTATTATGATTTAAACTTGTGTAGTTCTATAAAAAACACCCTTTATATGGTGAAAAATACGTCAAATCACATATTTTGTTGTTGTCGTAGCCTAAGATACAGGTTGTCAAATATTTGAATAATTACGTGAACATGGTAATGTATTTGTGGCTGTCAAATAAAAACCAGTTGCCGCATAATTATGATAGAGAGCTCATTTTGTTAAGTAAAAGTGTAACGATTAAAAAAATTTATAAAAACGACATTATCTTTAAATTCTTCCCTCTTCAAATTCAAATTTTGTTTTTCAATTTTCTAAATATATATGCATATATATATATATATATATATATATATATATATATATATATATATATATATATATATATATATATATACATATATATACACATATGTATATAATAAAAATACACAACAAAAATATTTAAATGCCAATTTGGTAACAAAACCAATCAGCCATAATTTGGTTATACCTATAAATATAGAAATAAAATTAATAAAAATAAAATGTTCACAAAAAAGAAAGAATTAATTTTTTATTTTTTAATAAAACTAAATTTTATTTTTCAATTTTTGAATATTTAATTCCAAAATTAAAAAATAAAATTTAGTTTTATTAAAAAAATAATTTTCATAGTGATATAAATAGATTTGAGGTTATAAAGAAACGTCAGAACCACCAAATTCATCCAACTTCCCCTTAAAATTAATTTCGCAGGGTTGGATTTGTAGTCTTTTTCCCTTACTATTATGTCACCACAAAAAAGTCTCCACTGTGAGATAAACGTGTGGGTTAGCACCACAGAATGACCATTCTGATGGATGATTATGAGCACCATAAAATGAACGTATGACCGTCGAGTTTCTCAAATTGAATCATGTTTTTCAAAATAAATTTGAACAATTCGCAAACGTTCCTCCAGGGTGAGTTTATTCATGATGAATTGTCTATCGAAATTAACCTCAAAACATCTGAGAACTGTCAAATCGGCTATCACAGAATCGGCTATACACTTCTCCGCCTCTAAAAAAATCACACTTTATTAGAAAAACTTTTTAAAATATGTTTTTAATATTTAGTGTAAATCCAGTGTATTATCCCAAATCATATTCAAATATTAGTGTCATAAAATTATCTGTCAAATAAAGCAAATTTCATGGTGATAAAAAAAATTCTGTGTCTTATTTCAATTTCAAGCTCTCCGCCTCTAAAAAAACACCTTTTATATGCATTTTTGACTTATGAGAATTTTGTTTGATATTGATATTCGCAATTTATTATACATGCATATTATGTACAATTGTTAAGAACTATTACTATTTTTGATATTAAGAGTTAACCCCTACGGCCCTATACCTTATTATCAGTCTCTACAAAGTATAATATTTTAATCCCAAATTATTATTAACACATTAGCTGTTGTTACATTCATATGACACAACGTACAACAAATAAAGAATTATTTAAACACTCAACTCATGTAAATGTAACATATACTAAAATCAACATATTTACATACGATGTACATCTTCATTTAATTTACTTTCAGTTTAATAACTCTATTACATACACATTTTATTTCATCTTGCGAATTTTGAAGCGAATCAACAAATAAAAATTGGGAAATTAATAAATTTCAAATGAAAATGAAAAATGATGCTGGAAAATTTGTTTTTCTTTTACATGTTTTTGTCAGTTAATTGAATGTTTATACTTTTTAAAATA
Organism: Tipula unca; assembly: GCA_951394425.1. Lineage (NCBI taxonomy): Eukaryota > Metazoa > Arthropoda > Insecta > Diptera > Tipulidae > Tipula > Tipula unca. Next base: position 107,546,232 of record OX596381.1, read on the forward strand.
ACAAGTTAAAACGGTGAGATTTTAATACCACTGATTGATTGGACTGTAAGACTAATCACTGGGCAAGTTTTCTGAATAATGGATGGGCCTATTCCTAAAGCCTTGACACACACAACAAAAGGGAAGGATAGGATAGGTTTGTTTAATTACTTACGATATAACAATTCAGTTTCAGACACTTAGCGATGGTACGGAGTAAGGAAACATAATTCTAATATACTAGATTGCTGCATCTTTTGACTTCAGACTGCTTCTGCTTATAGATCAACAACATCTCAATGCCCATCTCAATGCCAGCTATACAATTAACTATTCATATATCTGGATATTTCCTGCAATTATAATTTTTAATTAATCGACTTCATCTATTCAGTTATACTTACCTGAATTCTACAAATTTTCAAAATCATCAATTGTGATTAAAATTAAAATTAAGTGTATAACAAATTAACAACTTATAATTTATATAATTAAAATAAAATGTTGACAATTCATAAATAAATTCGTTTGTAAATAAAATGTTTGCTAAATGGAGTAATTTATACTGGTTTCACTGAAACAGTGTAGATATGGAATGTTTACTAGATATTAGCGAACAATTTATTGTAAAATTCGTCAATTATTAGACACAAATTAAAATAATTTGTTTATTATTTACGTGTATATTTAGTTATGAGCTAGCTTCATTTCGAATGGTGTAAAACCGAATATGTATGGTGGATAGTATTTATAAGACTTGCACTATTTTGCTATTATACTATAAACGCTGAAACCAGTATTAATAACTTCAATAAATACTTTCTTCGTTTAGAAATTGTTTCCTAAAATTAATGTAAATAGTTATTTCTATTTTAGTATATTTCTGAATATGATACTAATTTAAAAGAGTAAGTATTTATTTGATTTAAATGAAGTTCGTTCGATTCTTATTCAAAATCAAATAAGAATCCAGAGATTCCTGGTTCAAAATTTTAGAATTTTTCTCACAGTTATAAAATCTTACTAAATGAATTGTAATCATCTTAATGAATTGTCAAGCTACCAAATAATACATGTATTTTCGGGCTGAGAGTAAATATTGTCCTGACAGTAAACATTAAAGTTTGGTGCTGCCATCAAGTTTTTTCAGGTTGAGTTTCTTGCTAGCTTCACATACATTTACTCGATGACATATAAAAATGAAATAACTAAAACTCTTCCGTATCAATTGATACTACTTGTGTCTTCGATAATACACTATAAATCTTTAATTAAATAAAATTCAATTTATTACATGGGTATTGTATGCGGTTAATAAAATTTTAAATTTTATTTTATTTGTAATCAATAAACTTAAATTTTAGAAACGTACAGTTGCAGAAATATTCGGAATTCGATTTCAAGACCATCGTCTTAGGATATTTCAAATATTTTGGCAATAAGCCGATACCATATGGCCGAAGTAGTAATATGTGGTATAATTATTTACTTATGATAATACAAGGAAAACGACTCATCGCAGCAACATTTTATTGTTATAAATTATAAATATTAAATTTGTGTTTAACTTTTTAAGCTGAAGTATGGGTTAATGACATAACTTTTTTAATTTACCTTTTGCTAATATGTATATGAACTCAGGTTATATTTTGAAATGTTGTGCTTTTAGGTAAAGAGATAATTGAAACAGTATGTATGATCTCGAAATAAAACAATACTGTTGCTCATAATGTCAGAATGAACTAAAACAAAAAAATTACAAAATATAAAAATTATATGTAAGATCTTGTTGCACTAAAATTTTGCTTAACATAAATCACATACCTTGTGTATATATAGATACTTTTCGGTATTAAGACATTTTTATACACCTATTTATATTTGTCCCTGTGGTTGGGGGGTACACATGTCTCGTAAACCAAAATTGACGAACATGTTTTCCAAGAATACCACCACAGCATCCTTTACTTGTCGTAGGAGGCGACTAAACGGTTGAATCGCTGGGCTGACGACCCGCATCTGTAAAAAAATCAACTGTTTATAGAGTCAACAAAACTAAAAATGAATACCGCCAAAACAAACCCGGACCCTCGCTCAAATACCCGGACACGAGATTTAGGATCGGCACGTGGAACGTGCAGTCACTTAAGAAACCAGGAGTGTTACAGGGCCTAATCACATGTATGAAGGAGTATCGGCTGGAACTCGTTGCTCTTCAAGAAACTCGCTGGCCTAAAAGTGGAGACCATGTGTCCCAGGGCTATACGTTGTTATACAGTGGAGATGACCTCGGAAATCTTGGAGCTGGATTTCTTCTTGGGCCGCAGATAAAGAAGGCTTAAAGCCTTCTTCGTAAGCTTCGCTTGCACATGAAGTTAGCTAACCTGTCGATAATTTGTATACATGCGCCCACAGAAGATAGCCAGCCCCAAGATAAAGACTCATTTTACAATGACTTGGATGATCTGATCTATACCCGAACATGATGTTAGAATGGTAATTGGGGATTTTAATGCTAGAGCTGGCAGAAATCAGACCGACTTGTATGAAAACATAGGTCCGTAATCCCGACACGAAACTGCGACCGACAATGGTGAGAGAATGATGTACTTTGCAATAGCTCGCGATCTTAGAGTAGCAAGCACATTATTCCCTCACAAACAAATACATTTGGAAACATGGATCCATCCTCGCAAAATTTCCCGCAGCCAAATTGACCACGTGTTAATTTCAAAAGGGCGAGCTCGGGTTGTGAGGATGTGGGAACTTATCGGTCAGCAACCAAATACGTAGGTAGCGATCATTATTTGGTCGCTAGAAAGCTACGGTGGAAGTTTTCGTATAAGTCGGGGAACAGCGAATCGCATGTAATGTTTCGACTGTGAAGGTCTAATAAATGAAGATCAAAAGAAACGACATCAGGATCTTGTCAGCGACAACATTGAGAGAGGTAATTACCAGACTGACTATGTGAACTCTGTCTGGGAGGCACTGAAAACTTCGGCTGTCAGTGCTGCTCAACAGACTTTAGGTATAGTGAAAGTCAGACCCAAGAATGATTGGTTTGATGACGAGTGTCGTCTTGCAGTTGAGCAACAAAATATAGCCCATAGTGAAGTGCAACAACGTCCCACAATCGCGAGGAAAAGTAAGGCTACTCTTAGTAGGAGGGAAGCTAAGCGGATTTGTAGACGGAAAAAACGAGAATGGTGGAAGTACACGTAATTTCTTTAAAGGAATTACTGGATGGCACCATACTTTCAAGCCTGCGTCAACTGCCATTCGGGACCGGGATGGAAACCTCTTTGTCAACATCGACGCAGTACTCGACACATGGAATGGACACTTTACCGACCTGCTTGGTGTTCAACATGCGTCACAGACTGTAGTTGAGCCACCTCAAATACAGACTGCGGAGATTTGCATTGAGGATCCATCCCATGAGGTATTCACTAAGGCTATGCAGACACTAAAACGAAATCGCTCACCTGGAGTGGACTGCATTAATTCTCTTAATATGGAGGGGATACTTTGTGGAACTGTCTTTTTGACTTTATTTGATTAGTATGGCGAACCAAAGAAATGCCTGACGAATGGAAAGTGGCCGCGATATGCCCGATAAGTGTGAGAATTATCGCGGTATAGCTCTCCTTTGCACAGCATACAAGTTACTGTCCTACATTATATTGGAGAGAATCATCCCTCTAGCGGAGGGCCTGATTGGTGACTATCAAGGAGGATTTCGTCCGAATCGATCAGTCACTGGGGGTCGATTATGTATCTCTCGTATTACGAGTTACGAGTTACGACAACTCGTAATCCATGAAGTCGTAATTGCGACATAGCGCGATTATGTAAGCAAGTACGAGATACAATTTTTTCGAAAAAAGGAGTTGCCCGATATGCTCATTTTCGGACACATATTTTGTTTTGGTTTTTATTTTGTTTACAAATATTTTGTGGTTATGTCAAAATAAAATTGGCGCGCTTGAAAATTGTTTGTGTTTTAATCAAAATTATTTGTTTTAAACAAAAAAAAATTAAATTAAAATAAAATAAATAAAAATAAAATTATTTTGTGTCTTTAAAACTTTATTTGAAAGTAAGTAATCTTTTGGTGTTTTAATATTATAACCAAGCTAATTTGACATATCATAATTCTATTTAAAGGAAAACATTGTAATGGATCCTGTTGTTGAATTCATTCACCCTTGGCAAAATCGGGATGGTCTGCCATCATTTGTTCGGTTGGCCCTAAATAATAGTTTTTGAACACAAAATAAAAATTATATTAATTATTTATTTATATTTAAAATACAAAATAAAGTATTAAATTATGATTAGTATAAACACATATATTTTCATTTTATGTAATAGATTGGAAATTTTTATTATTTTTATTAAAAAAATTGTAATCACTTCTTCAACAACACTTAAACGATTTTTGACAATTAAATCGTTCTTCGCAAAATCACCACACTACTATGGTTGTTGCACTTTTCAAAATGGAATGAACATAGCAATAAATCACACTATTAAATTCAAATTTAATAGTAATTTATTAATAAAAAATCATATGTTCGACTATTGAATTACTACTAAATGTCTAAAAACATTATTTCAACAGTTATTTTGACAAATTTTCCTTTAAAACAATCATTTCAACCATTACGAGTTGCTTGTCGTACTAAAAAACTTGTACGAGTAAAACAACAACAACATGTCGCAATTACGAGAACTCGAAATGTCTTACATAATCGCGTTTGGTCGTAATTTCGAAAAAAAACTCGTAACTCGTAATGCTTACATAATCGACCCCCTTATCAGGTCTTTTCGCTGCGGTTGATTCTATATAAATATTATGAAACGTTCATCCCCGTGCATCAGGTGTTCATGGATTTCCGGCAGGCATATTGCTCGATCAAACGAGAGAGTCTGTGGTCTGCGCTGGAGTATCTAGGTATGCCAACAAAAATGGTACGATTGTGTAGAATGACAGTGACGCAGTCTCACTGATGTGTTAAAGTTGAGAACAGGCTATCAAGAATATTTGCAGTTAGCTCGGGTGTTCGGCAGGGAGATGCTCTGTCCCCGATACTCTTTAATCTCATGTTGGAGTACATCTTTCGTAATACTGAAACACCTCAGCGCAACATCTTATATCGCCAGTCCAATCAGGTGCTTCCATATGCAGATGACATATGCGTGTTTGGACTGAATAGCAACGGAGTGAAGGAAATACTTGATTCGCTTGTAGAGTTTTCAGCTCCTGTTTACAGGGACAATGGCACACCAGTTTTTAGTAGGGGCCACTACACGTTTGAAGGAGTGATGAGGTTCAAATATTTGGGCTCTTATTACTCAAGATCCACGATGTAGAGAACGACTTGGCCTCTTCAGATTGCCTAAGACAGTATGAAGACCAAGCTCAGGATCGAAACCGTTGGAGCCAGATTGTTGATTCAGTAAGGGGCCAGTAATGGCCTTTAACACTGTTATTATTATTACTCAAGATAACAGTGTGGGTGAAGATATTAAAGTGCGGCTGGCAGCTGACAGCCGTGCTTTGTATCCTCTTAGGCCACTGCTAAAATCTAAACACCTATCAAGTGCCGTGAAGCAGAAGCTTTACAAAGCGTTGATAAGGCCCGTTGTTATGTTTGAATGTGAAAGTTGGACACTGACGGATGAGTACGAGAGATGACTCCTTACATTTGAGAGGAGAGTCATGCGTGTGGTTTACGGCCCAAAACCCGAAATAGATGGCACATACCAAGCTCTGTACAATATCGAGATCAGAGATCTGATGAATATCCTTGATATTGTGCATGAAATAACATCTTAGAGAGTACGCTGACTCGGTCACGTTCTGCGTGCTGATCCGGAACGAATTGTGCATCTCTGAAAGGAAAGCCGCCATATGGTAGGCGCACAGGTCGTTGCAGGCGACGATGGCACCTCGGTGTAGAGAATGACTTAGCTTCTTCTGGTTGTCTAGGACAGTATGAAAACCAAGCCCAGGATCGAATCCGTTGGAGCCAGATGGTTGACGCAGTGAGGGGCCAGTAATGGCCTTTAAACACTGTTTTATTATTATTATTATTTATATTTGTATAACTGCATGATATTATATAAATATTTATTTTTTAATGATATTTTAATGTATTTTTTATTAATTAATTAAATTTGTTTTTACCGAAAATTAATACCTACTCATGTTATGTTTATTATGCATACACCTAAGAGTAAAACAAAAATAAAATTTAAACTTTATAACAGAAAGAAAGCTTGTGAATACTATAGTACATATATAAACTTCGTTTGTATGAAAAACTCTGGGTTTTATCAAGTTATATTTCATTTTTTAAAGTAACTTTTAATAGTTGTTTTGTTCAACAACAACAATAATAACTCTAAAACAACCAACAAAAAGTTTTATTTCATATTATTGTACTTTTCTGTAAAGGTTGCTAAGGTCTTTACAGTATGTTAGATTTTAGAATTAAATTTTCTTTGTTATTTGAATAATACATAACATATACATTATACATAATACGTATGTTAGTTGAACCACATACATATAAAAAAAAACAAAATGGAAAGTTTTTGATTCTGTTTTCTTTTTGATTGGTGAGATAAATTTTTCTATTCTCCTTTTAGTAAGTACGATAACATGATTTTTCGAGTTGATTGGTTTGAGATTTTATCAAAAGCTAAGTATATGTACATTGAGAATTGATAATGCTTAAATCGATATTTATTTAATTAGTTAATTGTTTTTTGAATAAATTTAAAAACTGGCATCAGCCTAACTGAAACAAAGCCGATGCATTCGTTCTAGATTATGGTTTCCCTTAGTTCTAGCTTAGTTAAAGTTAAACCAGTGGTTGGACACTTTTCAATGTAATATACAATCGCGGGCAAAATAGTGTTGTCCACTCCAAATAATTTTTAAGTATTATTTAGGATATTCACTAAAATCCAATATGATTATGAGAGTGAAGCAGGACTAGTTGTGAATTTCAAGCCGGGAGTAAACCAACATGCCTAAAAGGTTTTCATATTAATTAATTAATATCCATAAATTATATGTCTAGAAAACAGCGATGATCTGTCGTCGGATCACTCATTTGTTACCATGATTCTTAGTGCGACCATTATGAATAAAGATTTTTTTATAAACAGAAATTTTTCAAACAGAAATGAACAGGATTATAAGCTGTTCGGTGGAAGTTAGAGAATTAGTCAAAGAAAACCTGGTGGAAGAATCGGGCTCCGCAAAGCAAAATAATATACTCAATCATCTATGCAAAAAAATTAAAATTAAAGAACAATTCAATTAACAATTATCCAAGTAGTCTTACTGGCCAAAAAAACACCGTTTACTCTCTTTGGAAAGCAACAAAAGGACGAAACGACCTAAAACAGAAGTACATCGAATCAAAAACCTAAAATAGAAGTTTCAAATAAAAAGCAAAATTGTTCGTGGATCTTAAAGATATTTTTCAACTCTACCTCTGCAAACAGCGGACTAAAGTATAACACCAGTAATTATAGTGGATGAACATAACATACAACTTGTAACATTATAAGAGTTAAAATATCAAATAAATAATAACCTAAGCTCAAAAAACTGCAGGATATGACTTAATTACAGGATAAATAATTAAAGAATTACCTGAAAAGTATTACGAAAACTACTTAATAAACACAAGGCAGTGTTTAGACTAAAACATATCCCACATTAATGGAAGGTGGCGCAAGTAGGATGAAATGAAATCAAAACCAAATAAACTGTCTAATGCCAAAAAATCTTATAGACTGATTTCATTGCTTCTAACAATCTACAAATTTATGAGAAATAATTACTGCTTAAGAAACTTAAACCAATAATAGAAAAACAAATCTTATTCCTAAACCTATAATTTGAATCCTGTAATACTTTATTTAGAATTTACCTTAGAATTACATATACGACAAACTTCCGTAATTCTAACACATAATATGTATTCGATTTTTTTTTAATTTTCCGTTCATTTTGCCCAACAGGGTTAGTAAAAATGGGCGGAAACCCCGGGATTGAATTTTGGTCGAAAAATGGCCATATGAAATATAATTTTAAAATCATGTAAAGTTAGTTTTGTATTTGTATTAGTGTATTTTCCATTGCGGTAAGAAAACACAAATATGCTCAAATGTTGAATCGGGCTAAATCGGTTTAATAATTAAAAAAAAGACCCCTGTGATCGGGGGTACTTACATGTCTCGCCAACCTAAATTGCACAAACATGTTTTCCAAGAATACCACCACAGTATATACTTTGCTTGTCGTAGAAGGCGACTGAACGGTTGGATTGCTGGGCTGAAGACCGGCATCCGTAAAAAACAATCTGTTTATAATGTCAACAAAAGGAAAATGGATACCGCCAAAAAACACTGAACCGCATCTCAGGTACCTGGACACGAGATTTAGGATCGGCACGAGAAACAGGTACTTAGGAAGCCAGGAGCGTTGGAAGGTCTAAACACGTGCATGTAAGATTATCGGCTCTACGTTACTCTACAGTGGAGGTGATCTCGGAAATCTTGGAGCCGGATTTTTTGTTGGGCCGCAGGTAAAGAAGGCTGTTTTGGATTTTCAAGCAGTCTATAACCGATTGTGTAAGCTCGCTTGCGCATGAAGTTAGCCAGAAGTGTGGATCCGGAACAAATTGTATAGCGATCTCTGAAAGGAGAGCTACCATATGGTAGGCGCAGAGGTCACTGGAGCCGACGATGGCTCCACGGTGTAGAGAACGGTTCGGCTTCTTCAGATTGTCTAAGACAGTATGAAAACCAAACTCAGGATCGAAACCGTTGGAGCCAAATTATCGACTCAGTAAGGAGAAAGTAGTGGCCTTTTAAAACCTGTTTAAAAAAAAATTATGAAAAATTAATACTTGGTTTATATCTTACACCTATTTATTTACGTCTTCCATCCTTAATGGAGTATTGGAAACGTCGATTTTTAGTTATTATTTAATTTGATAACAATATTTAATGTTTTAATATCAACATATTTTGTCATGAAACTGGAATAGATCACTCTCGTTAATTTTAAAGGCAACCTGGAATAATTTATAAACACATTCGAGGTATTTATAAATAAACTTGAAATAAAAATTTCGTTTTTAACTATTATTTTATTAATATTCAAGCAATATTCAAATTAATACTCGAAAGCAATCCAAATTACGAATGACGTTCTAAATGTTAAAATACATTTAAAAAAATTCCACCAACACACATAATCCCACTAACACAATAAATTTAATAAATGTCTTTCAAACTTATCAAAATCTAAATAGAAATTTATTTATTTATTTTATTAAATTTTACACCAAAAAATATTCGCATATAAATTTTCTATATTCACAAAACGAAATATTACTTTACCATAAAATTGGCGAACTACTCAAATTGTATCAGTGTGCGAGAGATACTTCTTATCCATACACAATTTCTATATATATGTATTGGAATACTGCCATAAAAAATACTTGACTACCTATTTGTTTCAATAAATTATGGCAGTAGTACTAACACATAATCAATTATTTTTCCAGTATTTTTTACTGAAAATGTTTTTACTTTCTCTCACAAATCAAGCGAATCTATATTTTTGCCTTATTCTGGTTTTACTATCAGTAAATATTTCGTAATGGAATTCAGGCTTTATTTATTTGTTACATTTCTCTTCTTAAAACGAATTTCCATAATTCGAGTTTTTCTGTAAATCAAAAAAACAAATGGAAATGAACAATACATATTTCAATTAAGGTACATAATTCAAACATTTCCATTGTTTTTATTTAATATTTACCAATTGCGACGCATACATCGATATCTTTGGAATTCGACCACATACAGACAGATCTTATAAGCACTATGGTTTTTCAAGTCTCTTCAAGGTCCACTAGCTAGCTTTTGTTGCATAAAAATCGGACACATAGTTTTCAAATTAATAAAATATTACAGACAGACGGACAACGCAGGGATATCCAGTATCTTGTTTTGTTGTTGCTAATTGGAAATGCCTAAAAATCAAAGTTTGCTTGTTTATAATTTTTTATGATTTTAGTAGTTTCGTGGTCATCAAACCGGAAGTATAATAATAAAAAATATAAAATCATATCATTGTTTATTCGAATTATATGGGTTAAGCGATTTTTATTTAAAAATAATTCAAAAGTATGTATATTAAAACATAACTTTTGGTATGTACATAAAAATAAAAATAAATCATTTCATTCATGCATGTGAAACTAAAAATGTTCCTTAACATTTTTGTTGTACTTTACATGGACAAGTATTTTTCTAGAAGCAGTGAATCCTTAAATATCAGTAAAGTCGTATGTATGAATTTTAAAATATAATTTTTTTATGTTATTTATTTAATTTTTCAATTTTCCTTTTATTTCTTATACACCTATACCTCGCTATACGGCCGCTCTTTTTACGGCTTTTCGCTATAACGGCCTACTTTAATTGCGGCAATTTTTCGAATTACGGCCCAAAATGTTTCGTTATACGGCCTAAAAAAAACAAATGGAGAAAAAAATATGTACATATGAGAATTTTCGATAGTCATTTATTTCTTTTTTATTTAAATTTTTTTTATTAAAAATGTGCATATTTTAAGTTGGGGTTGAATAAGAAACAATTGCCCGTAATTTGGAGATCCAACACGAAAGCTTGGATGACTAAGATTCTTTTTGAAGATTGGCTCAAAAATTACTTTTGTCCAGAAGTTAAAAAATATTTAAAAGACAATAATTTCAGCAATAAAGCTTTGCTCTTATTAGATAATGCTCCAGGTCATCCAGTTAATTTATCCGAATTATCTGAAGATGTGGAAATTCAGTATCTTCCGAAAAATACAACAGCCCTGATTCAGCCAATGGATCATGGTGCAATAGACACTTTTAAAGCATATTATTTACGCAGATCTTTTCGACAACTTATAAACGAAACTGACGGTGAATCTTCAATTAAAGAATTTTGGAAGAAATACAACATTAAAGATGCTGTAGACAATATTAGCGAATCGTGGAAGGAATTGAAATCAACCACTATGAACCACGTTTGGAAAAAAATATGGCCAGAATGCATAAAAACTAATGGTCCTGAAATTGATGGTCTTTCTGAAATTCGACAGAGCATATTGAACTTAGCAAATGATCTTGGTTTTGAAGATTTGGAAGAAGGTGATGTGCTTGATTTACTAGATGCAGATAGAGAACCCCTTTCACACGAGGAACTGATCCAATTAGCAACAGAACAAACACTTGATGAGGAGCCAGTGCCAGAGCCTGCTGTATGCTGTAATAAAAAGCAAAAATGCATTTGAAACTAAAAACTACGCTATTTTATAAAAAAATTGGAACGGATCCTATTGAATTTGTGTGGGTTTGTATCAAAATAATTGATTCGTTATACGGCTTTTCGCTTTGCGGCCAACTTTCCCGGAACGTATCTAGGCCGTAAAGCGAGGTATTGGTGTATTTAATTAAACTAAATACACAAAAATGTATTGATTATATTGTAAAACAAAATGATTAGTCTTCGAGACCGAAAATAAAAAGCAAAGGGCAAATCACAAGAGTGAAAACTTAACTTTGAAATGTAATTATGGATGTATGTACCAGAGATTGGAAACAAGCACAAAATTTCGATCAACACCAAACAAAATTCTCTTATATCGAATACAAACAACTACAAAACAGAAAAGGCAAAAAAAAACAAAAAAATTGGTTTGGTAGTTTTTGTCTTCCAATTATCCTTTTCATTCAAACAAGTGCGAACGAGCAAACTAGAAAAAGTAAATTTGTTCGTTTTTGTAAATTTTTCGGTTTACTTGCAAGCAATCAGAATTTGTTCGGATTTTCCAAAATGTTTGGAATTTTACGTTTTTTTATCCGGTTTGTGTTGTTCGGTTGTTCCTTGTTCGTCGAAGTGAAGGAGAAAAATATTTTTAAATAATTAGGTACATTTTATATTATACAATTTATGATTTGTATCCTGTTAAATGAAATAAAATGACTTATTAGTTCCTCAATTGGGCCGTATTTTATATAGGCCTAGATTATTTATCTTTTTAAATTTCATTTCAACAGTTTGTTTGAAATTCCTAAAATTTCTTTACACTTGTCAAGAATCTTTTGTTTACACAGTTTCGCTCAAATCAACCGCAGTTTTGTATGATATTTTAATTTGACGATGAAATAATCAAAATTAGTAAATATCTGTCATTTTTTTATGTTTTCAAGTCAGCTCGAGCGTACTTGCAATTTTGCAAGCGAATCAGACAAACAAAAACAAAGAACAAAACGAACGAAAAAAAGAGAAACGAAAAATTCGGGTAACAAGCAAAAACAAACAATTATTTTTGTATTTTTTTCAAAAAGAAACGAACACAAACAAATTCAACAAAATTTTCGATTACACTCGAGTTCGCTTGTTCTATTCTCTGGTATGTACATAAATATAAAACATAGGATTTTCTCTATTCATCTATTCATGCCGCTATGGGGAAAAACTAAAGAATTTAAGAAAAAATTTAATTTAATTTAGCAAACTTAAATTATAGGAAAGCTAAGTTTTAATGATTAGAATGTTGAAAAGAAAGTTTAAAAGTTTTTCCGTTCTTCCCTCGAAATACAAACTTGGAACTCAGAATGGCAACACAGACAAATTAATGATATCATTTTTCGCATATTTTTCAAGGAATTATATTTTAAAGATTTAGCTTTTTGTTCTATTTAATAATTCATTGTTATGGAAAATGTATACATGATGTGTATCGTAGACTGTATATTCACAGTTATTTGTTAAATTAAATTAAATTCTTCGTCGGTCAAATGAACTTTAAACTTGTTGACGGTTAATTAGTATAAGTTGGTTTGTACACTTTGTTCCAAAACACTTTTTAAATTTTTTACAAGTACTGTTCAATTTTTTGTAAAACAAGGTCAATTTTTTACAAAGCATATTTTAAAATTACTTTCAATTTCAACTAATTTTAATTCAAAAATCTACAAAGCAAGTTCATATTTGTGTATTTCAAATTGGGATTTTTTACAACCCAAATTAATACTTTTCCAAATAAAATTAAAATTTTTGCTTTTAAGGGATTTGAATTATGAAGGGTGTATTTTATAGAGTTACACAAGTTTAAATCATAATAAAACAAAGAAATATATTTTTAATATCAATGAAACGGGCTTTATTGGATACAATTTTTTATGACTTTCACTGTTTTATGATTTCGGCCATGTGGCCGCCACGGTTGGCGCGTACAAGGTGCAATCTGGAACACCAATTTTCACAAACTTTTCGCACTATTTGCGGCCGTATTTCACCAATAACTCTTCGAATATTGTTTTCCAGGTGTCCAATTGTCTCTGGTTTATTGACGTAGACAAGCGACTTTACATAACCCGAAAGAAAATAATCCAATGGGGTTAAATCACACGATCTTGGTGGCCATTTAATTGGACTATTACGCGAAATTATTCTTTCATCATAAGTTTCTTTGAGTAAATCAATTGTAGTACGCTGTGTGTCATGTGGCTTCATCCTGTTGGAACCACATGTCAGCTAATCGAGGTACGAAAGAATTTCTAATCATGTCCCTATACCGCTCACCATTAATAGTAATGTTCTGACCATCATCGTTTTTGAAGACATGGACCAATGACTCCGCCAGTCCATAAAGCTCACCAAACAGTAATTTTCTGTAGATGCGATGGTGTTTCAACAAAAGCTTGTGGATTATCCTCACTCCAAATGCGACAATTCTGCTTATTTACGTACCCATTCAACCAAAAATGGACTTCATCGGGGAACAAAATTTTGAATGGAAATTCAACATCAATATCAATTTGTGCTTCAGCCCATTCGCCGAATTGGCGGCGCATACGATGGTCGTTTGGCTTTAATTCCTAAGCTTTTAAGCCAAGATCCTTTCTAACATCTTCCATAAAGTGGCAGGATACAACCCCAGTTGCTGAGAACGGCCACGAATTGATTGATTTGGATCTTCTTCAATGCTTTCCTGTACATCGGGTGCAGCTTCTACAGTGCGCACTCATCGGCGTCTCACGGGATGCACATTATCATTAGGTTAGGTTAGGTTAGGTAAGGGTGGCAGTCCTAAAGGACTAGCATAGGCACAAAATTGGTCCGTAGCTGTACTACATTCGAGTTTCCTTCTCTTCACTCGCCAAACCATCCTGAGCTTACCAAGAAGCGTTTAAAGTCCCGGATCTCGATCTTACTAAGATCCGTGAGGTCGTTCAAAGGGGAAGTTCCCATAAATTTTGTTCTGCTGTACGCTAGACTAGGACAGGTGCAGAGCAGATGGAGCACATTTTCCTCCTCATCACCACAGCTGCGGCAGAAATCGTAAGCTGGGACACCCGGTCTGCTCGCATGTATCCCAATGAGACAATGTCCCGTTATAGCTCCCACGACCATACCAATATGGTGCCGTCGAAGCGATATCAGTTGGCCTGATCTGGACCGGTCACGTCCAGGCCAGATCTGCCTGGTTATTACACACGAACTAGCGTTTGACCATCTGACGTTCGTTTCTTTTATAGCTTCTTCCTGAAGCAACAGTTTACATGAAGCAAGCGGTATCCTGCCTGCTTTGGGTTATCAGGCGTGCTGTACCCTTAAGGGCCAACTCATCTGCCTTTACATTCCCCGCTATATTGAAATGCCCTGGCACCCACGTCAAGCGGATGTTGAACTGATCAGCCATCTCATTTCAAGATGCCAGACAGTTCTAGGCTACCTTCGACGTCAGGGAGTATGATTGTATGGTTTTAATAGCAGCCAGGCTGTCCGTAAAAATGCGAATATCCCTCGTAGATATTACATTATACTTCAACCAGTCCATGACTTCCATTATCGCGATCAGTTCAGCTTGAAAAACGCTGCAAAAGTCGGGAAGACGAAAAGAGAGGTTAACCCCTAGTGCCACACAGAATACCCCACAGACAACCCCTCTATCCCTTTTTGAGCCATCCGTGAAACTTAGCGCCTCATTGTCCTTAACCGTTTCGTTCACCCAGTCCTTTCTGGTGGGAAACTCAGTTTGGAATCTCATCTCAACAGATGGCAAAATATGGCAAAATAGCGTAGTCGGTAGCTTCCGGAATACCCCTGTTGCATAGGATAGATGAGTGCCCTGCATTGTTACAGGTTCACATAGATATGGATTTGAGCCGAATGGCTGTGCAAGATGCAAGCTGCTCGGCCGCAATATCCAAGGGAGTAAGATGAAAGAGAATCTCCAGAGCTTGAGTAGGTGTGCTCCTGAGAGCCCCACTTATACACAACCACAAGCAGGCCTTTCTTTGGACTTTCATCAATAGTTTAAGGTTGGCCATCATTTTTAAAGCTGGCCACCAGACGACAACCCCATACAGCAGTATAGGTTTGACCACTGAGACGTAGAGCCACTGTACTATGTGGGGCTCCATACCCCATCTCTTTCCAATGGCATTTTTGCAGGAGTAGAGCGCTATAGTAGCTTTCTTTACTCTCTCTACGATGTTTGGTTTCCAGCTTAGCTTGCTGTCCAAAAGTAGTCCGAGGTATTTCGCTCTATTCGTAAAGATCAAGCGAGTACCATTTAATGTTGGCGGGTCACACTGAGAAATTTGTGCCTCCTGGTAAAGAGGACCAGCTCTGTTTTCTGTGGGTTTGCGTTCAGTCCGCAGCCGCGTGCCCACTCAGGGAGGTAGCCGAGCGCGCACTGAATGGGCTCACTCAGCGTACTAGGATATTTACCGAAGACCGCAATAGCAACGTCATCCGCGTGAGCAACCACCTTGATGCCTTGCCCTTCCAGGTTTAGTAACAGGTCATTTATGACCAAGTTCCAAAGAAGGGGGGGATATAACCGTACCTTGAGGTGTCCCTCTACTCACGTATCTGCCGGCGTCCCACCCACATAAGCTGTCACGATCCTGCCTCTAAGTATATGATCTATCCAGCCTCTGAGTGACCCGTCTACCCCCAAACACGCAAGGGCCCGAGTGATTGCCTCCGGTCTGACGTTGCTAAAGGCCCCCTCTATATCCAAGAAGGTTACCATTGAATATTCCTTATATTCAAGTGATTTCTCAATCGGGCCTATAAAGGAGTGGAGAGCTGTTTCCACCGATCGTCCCTTACAGTATGCGTGTTGAGATCCCGACAGCTCGCCCGGCTTGATTGACCCTCTAATGTAAGCCTCCATTAATCTTTCTAGTGTTTTCAACAGAAAAGACGATAAGCTTATAGGCCTAAAAGACGATAAGCTTATAGGCGTTTCTAGTAATGGTCCAGGGATTCCTCACTTCATGTAGTCCATGTTGACCATCCGGTCGTTGTAAATAACCCGGAATGGAAGGACTAGAACATAGTACTTTGCGTAGCCTGGCCGCCTCCGAGGACTCCTGTATATTGCCACAGTAAAGCTTCCTTATAACAGTTCCAATCTGCAGCAGCATTTGTGTTCCTCGCTTTCTTGAACAGTCTCCTGCATCTCAACCACCAGGGTGGCCGAGATTTACCCAAGGGCCTACTGATAGTAGGGCATCCAATATCGGACAGATGTTTCAATTCCGATATTTCGATATTGAAATTTTTCAATTCCGAGATTCCGATATTAATATCGATATTGAACGCCTTCAATTAAAAAAATACTACTGAAAAAAATACTCAGATATGAATAAACAAAAATAAAAAATAAAAATGTAAGTTAACGGAACATTTATTTCTTCTAAAAAATGGCAAAAGTTAAAATTAAGTACATTTGTTTAGTTGTTTAATTATTTTTCTTTTGATGCTCTTTCTGGAAGTGTGCCCGCAGAAAACATAGTGCATTTAAAGTTTTATCTTCTAAAGATGAACGCAGTTTTGTGACAAAATTACCACTGGCGGAAAATGCCCTTTCAGATTCGACACTGGATGGTTTTACAGTTTTCAAATATTCGTAGGCCTCACGAAGATACGATCCCCGCGTCCCGTCCTCTTCGAAAGTGGCCATTTCCCTGCGAACAGCTTTCAATGCACCCTTCGAACTATTACCCGTTTTTGATTTGGGCTGATTTTTCATATCATTGCAAATGGACATGTCAAGTTGATCCTTCAACGACAAGCTGGCTGAATCATCTACTGAATTACTGTCAGACGATGTATCGGTTACTAACTCTGGCTCTCCTGCAGCTTTGTTAAGTAGCCCATACAGTTCAATCACAGCATTGGCCTTCGCTGATTTGCTGTGTTGCCGAAAATCTAGAGCATTGTCCACATTTTCATATCGCTGATGACCTTTGTGGAGGTAATGCAGTAAACCAGATAACATTGTCCGTCGTTCGTTGATACGCGTCACCAATGATGCTTTCAAACGGACAGCCAAATCTGAAGATCCCAAGTTGTTAATCATGAACACTATGGAAAACGACGAAATAACTTGACAATGATGCGCACTTTGGCAATTAACAGCTTCAAATCTTCAACCAACTCAATTTCGTCGTCGTTTTCAGCAAAAGCGACTTCAAAACCACCAACATCGTCCATATCATCATCGCTGTAAAATTGTCTTTATCAGTGTCGGCAGTGGTGTCAACGTTACTTCAGCCCCCTGCGTCGTCAACGGCGTTGTCTTTTTTCGGCTGTTTGTAGAAGACGTCAATTATAGCTAAGTGAATGCCGTGAACAATGCAAAGTTGTTGATCGCATATGCTCAGTCGTCCCACTTTCCGCATAACCGACGCACCGTCGGTTGTGATGCACACAATGTCCCGGTGGTAATTCAGATCAAAATTCTGTAGCACTTGTTGCACCAGCTCAATGCACTTCTCTGCAGGGCACGACCTCATAAGTCTGACTAGTCCAAGATTCCAAAAATCTGTCTGGGTGAGCACATCTACATTTAAGTAACTACGATTTCTAATCGAAGACCATTCGTCAAACGTTAGACTGAATCGAATTCCTTGACACCGGAGAAGGGTCAGCTCACACTTCACCATCTTTTGAAGGGCGTTTGCATAATCCACCACCATATTTCGAATTGTGGTTGCTGATTTTGGAACTTCAAACCTGCGAGCCTCGAGACACATTTTCAATTCCGAAGAAGTAATGAACACGCTGAAGGGCAGTCCGTTTAAGGCAACGAGTCTGAACAAAACCACAGGTAAAGTGTTATCTCGTTGATTTTTAAAATAGTCGGTGATTGCTGTTTTCGTTTTCCTGAGTGGCTGTACAACCGCTGACGTTGATGCTTCCGAGTCTGTATACAATTTTCTTTTCAACAAAACAATGTTGTGGCTCGTTTTCAGATGCGTATGGAGACCAGTGGTACTGCCACCAGTTGATTTCAGTACCTTTCACATTTTTTGCACTTAACTTGTTGGTTTTCTTTGTCTCGCAAAAAATAAAACCACACATGATTTTCGCCTGTGGCGAAATCCATTGAAATCTTGAAATTGTGACATGGGTCTCTATTTGACCATAAGAAAGATAAAATAAAAATATAAAACTGTAATTAATTACAACAATCACAATGAAATTTCCCTGTAAATTATGATGAAATTCATTGGTTTGAAGGAAATAACAGTTGAATTTTGATACTTAACTTACCAGTTACCGTTACCGCTTATGCTAAACGTACGTGACGAAAAAACCTTTAATTTTTCGAGAAATTTAGCTTAAATCACCATTAAAAAATTTTCTCAACCAAATTTAAGACAGTCAAGTGCGACACAGACAATGAAACAGAAAACTCTCATGCCCGTATTCACGAACATTTTTTTAATGTTCGAAAAGATTATCTCGGAATCGATACTATCGATATTGGATGCCCTAACTGATAGGACATGCACCTAACATGGCCTTGTTAAAAGCATCAGATAGTTTGGTTACTAGAGCATCAAGCTCCTGTGTAGATGCAGAAGGGTTTGGAACCGATACCGGTAATAAGTTACCCAGAATCGTTCTGAAACAATCCCCATCAGTTTTCCTTCTATTTCTGAAGGGTCGTTTGCTCGTGGGTTTTGTATCCACTTCGTACTGGAGATAACAATAGTCAGAAAAGGAATGGTCTTCGGATACTTTACAGTTCAATACCCTCTCCTAAATAAAATCCGAGACAAGTGTGATGTCCAACACTTCCAACAACCTACCTGGTGGTATATTTTCTTTTCCTCCTCGTATGGTAGGTAGGCCGATATTAGCCAGAGATTTTGCCCACCCATTTCGATGCTAGCCACCACTACATCAGCGTTGCTGTAATTCAGTAGTATAAAAATATTCAGATTATTTCTAGCGAGAATGCAGGAACGTATCTTACCTTCATTTTTCGCATGTAGTGTTTTATATTTGGGAGTTCTGAGGCCCAGCACCCGGTCACTATTTACCCAAGGTTCCTGGACCAGAACCACATCAATGGACTCAGATTCCATTTTTAGCAGAAGGGCCGCTGAGGCGGCTTTACAGTGATGGAGGTTGATCTGAAGGATCTTAAGCACACATTAGCATCACATTATCATTAGGAGTAAATGGACGAAGTGCACGATAAGTTTGACGAACAGAACCATTATTTTGATAAAACAATTCAATAATTTGCGAGCGTTGCTCTGATGTAAGTCCATCCATAATGAAATGTCAAACCAAACTAAACAAAAAGCAACTATCAGCTGTTAAATGGGTTGTCAAATAAAGCAGTGTTGCCAACTCAAAGTTGTGAACCTCTAAAAAATCACCTTTTATTAAGAATAACAACTAGTTAGACTAAGATAACACCTAGTCAAGTTATTGCAATTGTAGGAAAAACGTCATAAAAAATTTAAAAAAAATTAAATTTTAAAATTTTAAATTACAATAAGTCTGCTCGCGAGAAGATTAATTTGTAGACTGTATTGACATATTTGGGACAGTTTCCATAAATATGTTATTTCATAAATGTATTGTTTTTGAAATTTATTATATTGTTGTTTGAACAAAATTGATGTTTACTTTCCCATTTTAATAATTATTGTAAACTGTCAAAACGCTAAAACTAAACTAAACTATGAACATTTAAAGCTGTGAACTGACAATTAATCAAATGAGGTTTATATATGTTGAAATAAGTCTCGGCTTGAATAGAACCGGTAAATAATTTATTTCACTCTGCCATATTGAATAACTCAAATAAGTCAACTTATTTGAAATAAGTCATGTATTGGACCACAGCCCATGTAGTTATTTATTTTGCAGAGTGGTAAATTTGCAAGATAAACAAATTATATCCTTTTTAACATTTACACGCTTTGTTGTTATGGTTTCACTAAAATTGCAATAATTCAACAAGGAGTTGTCATACAGAAATTTACACTGTTATTTATGTACACAGTATTATATTTACACAGTATAAATTCTCTGCAACATAGCTAATATGGATTTACAAATGAATAATTGGGAAAGTTTGTTTACATCTAAAAAAAAAATTCTTGTTTAGAAATTTTAAATAATAATATTTAGAAAAATAAATTAAAATGAATCACAGCATCAGAGAGTCGACAAAATTTCGTTCAGTTTACAACCAGGTCTTTATCACTTACGTACGGATAAAAGGGCAATGCACCCAAAAAAAAAATTTGTTCCTCAGATTTTGTTTTTTTACATACATAACTCTCTATGTTCCCTTAATCCAAATTGACCATTTTTTAAAAATTCCTGTATGTGTGTCTGTGTGTATATGATTGATTTTTCTGTCAACAAAAACTTAAAATCTACTTCAGATGTTGAATTTTTATTTTATTTCTATAACATCCTTGTGTTAAAAATAAAAATGCGGGTCGGTTGGTGGAATCCTACGCAAGAAATCTAGAGATATTGACATATCAACATAAATTTGCATACAAAAAAAAAATTGGAATTTTATTTTACAAGTATTCGTGGAGTTTTGTAGAAATGGATTACGGCTAGAAAATTTTGTAAAAATCCACCTGAACCATACATGTTGGATCATGTATCAGCATTTTTGATTTGGGTTAACTCATATGATACATGACATGAAAAGTATTTTTATTAGCAATCTAGTGGTACATATTTTTTGATCAATTATGAAAATTATTAATTAAATATTCATTTCCATAGTGGTTTTATAATTTAATAAAGATTAAAAGTTTATTTTTTTAATTTTATCATATATATACAGGTAAACCTCGTTTAACGAACTCTCGAATAACGAATCCTCGAATTAACGAACATCCAAAATTGTTGTAAAACCTCGAATTACGAACTTCAAACCTCGAATTAACGAATTTTTTGAATTCGTCTTTTTTGTAGTAAATACATAAAACAACAAAAAAAATTGCGAAATGTGAGTTTTTAGTTTTCTATCTAAATTTTCTCATTTTTTTAGTTTGTGTTATTGAGCGAGAAAAACTGCGATCTATCATTAATTGTAGAAAAATCTATACAATGAATGTTGTCATGTTTTATTTTGTGATTTTTATGCCTTGAATGTGTAGTACTGGTAAAAAAAAATGTTTGTAGAACTGGATTTTTTGTTGTTGTTGCTTAAGATACAGAGGGTGTAATATTTGTTAATTTGTTGAAAATGGTGATGCATTTATCCAAATATAAAAAAAGTATTTATCCGATAAATACGAAATATGGCTCGTTTTAAAGATAAAGAAATAAGGATTAAGAAATTACTACAAAAGTAGTACCGTCTTTAAGTTTCTCATTTTCAAAATGACCGCCAAAATAGTTTTTCTCACTTTCCCGGAAATCGATTTTTTTTTTAACTTTTTTTATTTTTATTTTATGCGCCATTCAATTCTATAAAACATAACAAAAAACAAAATTGGTGTTATTTTTCATTTTCTTGCAAAACACGTTTTAATACCTCGACCTACTCCATTTCTGAATATAAAAATCAAATTTTAAACTTTATTTAATTTTCAACTTTGTTTTTATAAAAACAAATTTATTCTTGGTGTTTCTAAATTTTATTTTCACTCCAAAATACCATTATCTTGTAAAATACGACTCTAATAAATCCATCCACTGTTTATGTTTAGGCAAAATTAAATTTAAAACAAAAAATATTGGTAAAAAATATTTTATTAAAAATTAAATTACTAATTTAAATATGTAATTACATTTTTAATCTAACATAGTCGTCACTATTAAAATATTTCTTAAAATTTAAGTAACCTTCTCCTGAAAGAATAACTGCATGGAAATCGCGAGTTCCGTTTATGGTTTTCAGTTTATCTACTGGCAAGTCGGATTTTTCTGGTGTTAAATTCAATGTCAGAACAAAACTCAAAAACCATATCTGTTTTTAAAGTTTTAGCCCATTTAAACAATTCTGCTGTATTTGTTATGGTACCATCAAATTCATAGTGAGATTGTGGATGGCATTCTCTTGATAGTATTTCCCTCCCTTTCCATGAGTGGCATGAAAATGCCATTTACATTCGACTCCTAAATCTTCTTGGTGTTTAATTATGTTCATACAATTTTTATTTGCATAATGTGTTACAGCACTATCAGTATAATAAATATGAATTGAATGGCGCATAAAATAAAAATAAAACAAGTTAAAAAAAAAAATTCGATTTCCGGGAAAGTGAGAAAAATTATTTTACTTAAAGACGCTACTACTTAGTAATAATTTCTTAATCCTTATTTCTTTATCTTTAAAACGAGCCTTATTTCGTACTTTTCGGATAAATACTTTTTTTATATTTGCATAAATGCATCACCATTTTCAACAAATTAACAAATATTTCACCCTCTGTATCTTAAGCAACAACAACAAAAAATTCAGTTCAACAAAATTTTTTTTTATCTAGTACTACACATTGAAAACATAAAAATCGCAAAGTTAAAACATGACTTCCGGTTCCATATGTTGAATTTGCGATTTCACGTATTTTTCACCATACATATATGTATATATTTATATATTATATATATATATATATATATATATATATATATATATATATATATATATAATATATAAATATACATACATTTGCCGTTATCAATTATTTCGTATATACCCATAGTATAATTATAACGTATTTCGAAGTAATACTTTTAGGAAATACATTTCAAATTTTTCATTCCGAAAAACGTAATTATATGCAGCATAACTTTATTCTCAAATAAGTGGTAAAATAATTAGTTAAAGAGTAAGAAACACCATCTTACTTGTAATAAATTGAAAAACGCGAAAGAAAAACCATAATTAAAAAATTTTGAAAATAAACTACGTCGAGTAAATTATCGTCTCAATTCAAGCATCCTATTTTTCAGATGACAAATCCCTGAACAAAATATTTTACTAACATAACAGGGGCCTATGGAATTCGCTGCCTACTTTCAATGGCTATCGTTTTATAATAGTAATTTGTAAGAGGAAAAAATATTATAAATTTACTGTTGTTTTCTATTTTCTTGATTTGCCTAAATAGTCAGCGAATTGCATAGTAAAGCGCATTGGCCATTGGTAAAAGAAAACTGATTTTCTATATTTTGCTATAAACCCAAAATATTTTGTGAATTATACCAAGCCATCTTAATATATAAAGCCTCCATGTTGAGCGATATTTTGAAACGAGCTTTTTTTATTAAACCAAAATATGTGCAATATCAAATGTATGTGAAGTTAGCCCGAAAACCATCCCGAAAAAAGACTTTTCAAAAATAATATATTTGTGTCTTCACTAAATACATAAAAAGCCTCTCAGCACGAAAAACAGCGTAAAATAGAGTAAGAAACCATTCCATCCCGAAAAAAAAAAATTATTTAGAATTTATATCAGCAATATTTTTTACTTATTTTTCGGGCTAAAATATTATTAATAATATTTTTTTGGCTAATTACATATATTGTATTAGATTATAAACAAATTTTTAATATAAATTGTTTAAACTTTTAACGTAGTTTTTTCAAAATAAATGAATTTTTGATTGGACGCTATTTATAATTTTTATTGAAATTTGGTAATATTCTTCCGGCTATAGCGCCGATCACAGAGATTGCCCCCAAGGGTGGCGACTGATACGTGATTGCTGTACCTATTGGAAATTTAATTTAATTTACCCTATGTCTATATCAGGTCGAACTAAAAGTTTATGAATTTTTGATTGGACGCTATTTCTAATTTTTATTGAAATTTGGTAATATTCTTCCGGCTATAGCGCCGATCACAGAGATTGCCCCAAGGGTGGCGACTGATACATGATTGCTGTACCTATTGGAAATTTAATTTAATTTACCCCATGTCTATATCAGGTCGAACTAAAAGTTTATGAATTTTTGATTGGACGCTATTTCTAATTTTTATTGAAATTTGGTAATATTCTTCCGGCTATAGCGCCGATCACAGAGATTGCCCCCAAGGGTGGCGACTGATACGTGATTGCTGTACCTATTGGAAATTTAATTTAATTTACCCTATGTCTATATCAGGTCGAACTAAAAGTTTATGAATTTTTGATTGGACGCTATTTCTAATTTTTATTGAAATTTGGTAATATTCTTCCGGCTATAGCGCCGATCACAGAGATTGCCCCCAAGGGTGGCGACTGATACATGATTGCTGTACCTATTGGAAATTTAATTTAATTTACCCCATGTCTATATCAGGTCGAACTAAAAGTTTATGAATTTTTGATTGGACGCTATTTCTAATTTTTATTGAAATTTGGTAATATTCTTCCGGATATAGCGCCGATCACAGAGATTGCCCCCAAGGGTGACGACTGATACATGATTGCTGTACCTATTGGAAATTTAATTTAATTTACCCCATGTCTATATCAGGTCGAACTAAAAGTTTATGAATTTTTGAGTGGACGCTATTTCTAATTTTTATTGAAATTTGGTAATATTCTTCCGGCTATAGCGCCGATCACAGAGATTGCCCCCAAGGGTGGCGACTGAAACATGATTGCTGTACCTATTGGAAATTTAATTTAATTTACCCCATGTCTATATCAGGTCGAACTAAAAGTTTATGAATTTTTGATTGGACGCTATTTCTAATTTTTATTGAAATTTGGTAATATTCTTCCGGCTATAGCGCCGATCACAGAGATTGCCCCAAGGGTGGCGACTGATACATGATTGCTGTACCTATTGGAAATTTAATTTAATTTACCCCATGTCTATATCAGGTCGAACTAAAAGTTTATGAATTTTTGATTGGACGCTATTTCTAATTTTTATTGAAATTTGGTAATATTCTTCCGGCTATAGCGCCGATCACAGAGATTGCCCCCAAGGGTGGCGACTGATACGTGATTGCTGTACCTATTGGAAATTTAATTTAATTTACCCTATGTCTATATCAGGTCGAACTAAAAGTTTATGAATTTTTGATTGGACGCTATTTCTAATTTTTATTGAAATTTGGTAATATTCTTCCGGCTATAGCGCCGATCACAGAGATTGCCCCCAAGGGTGGCGACTGATACATGATTGCTGTACCTATTGGAAATTTAATTTAATTTACCCCATGTCTATATCAGGTCGAACTAAAAGTTTATGAATTTTTGATTGGACGCTATTTCTAATTTTTATTGAAATTTGGTAATATTCTTCCGGATATAGCGCCGATCACAGAGATTGCCCCCAAGGGTGACGACTGATACATGATTGCTGTACCTATTGGAAATTTAATTTAATTTACCCCATGTCTATATCAGGTCGAACTAAAAGTTTATGAATTTTTGAGTGGACGCTATTTCTAATTTTTATTGAAATTTGGTAATATTCTTCCGGCTATAGCGCCGATCACAGAGATTGCCCCCAAGGGTGGCGACTGAAACATGATTGCTGTACCTATTGGAAATTTAATTTAATTTACCCCATGTCTATATCAGGTCGAACTAAAAGTTTATGAATTTTTGATTGGACGCTATTTCTAATTTTTATTGAAATTTGGTAATATTCTTCCGGCTATAGCGCCGATCACAGAGATTGCCCCCAAGGGTGGCGACTGATACGTGATTGCTGTACCTATTGGAAATTTAATTTAATTTACCCTATGTCTATATCAGGTCGAACTAAAAGTTTATGAATTTTTGATTGGACGCTATTTCTAATTTTTATTGAAATTTGGTAATATTCTTCCGGCTATAGCGCCGATCACAGAGATTGCCCCCAAGGGTGGCGACTGATACGTGATTGCTGTACCTATTGGAAATTTAATTTAATTTACCCTATGTCTATATCAGGTCGAACTAAAAGTTTATGAATTTTTGATTGGACGCTATTTCTAATTTTTATTGAAATTTGGTAATATTCTTCCGGCTATAGCGCCGATCACAGAGATTGCCCCCAAGGTTGGCGACTGATACATGATTGCTGTACCTATTGGAAATTTAATTTAATTTACCCCATGTCTATATCAGGTCGAACTAAAAGTTTATGAATTTTTGATTGGACGCTATTTCTAATTTTTATTGAAATTTGGTAATATTCTTCCGGATATAGCGCCGATCACAGAGATTGCCCCCAAGGGTGACGACTGATACATGATTGCTGTACCTATTGGAAATTTAATTTAATTTACCCCATGTCTATATCAGGTCGAACTAAAAGTTTATGAATTTTTGAGTGGACGCTATTTCTAATTTTTATTGAAATTTGGTAATATTCTTCCGGCTATAGCGCCGATCACAGAGATTGCCCCCAAGGGTGGCGACTGAAACATGATTGCTGTACCTATTGGAAATTTAATTTAATTTACCCCATGTCTATATCAGGTCGAACTAAAAGTTTATGAATTTTTGATTGGACGCTATTTCTAATTTTTATTGAAATTTGGTAATATTCTTCCGGCTATAGCGCCGATCACAGAGATTGCCCCCAAGGGTGGCGACTGATACATGATTGCTGTACCTATTGGAAATTTAATTTAATTTACCCCATGTCTATATCAGGTCGAACTAAAAATTTATGAATTTTTGATTGGACGCTATTTCTAATTTTTATAGAAATTTGGTAATATTCTTCCGGCTATAGCGCCGATCACAGAGATTGCCCCCAAGGGTGGCGACTGATACATGATTGCTGTACCTATTGGAAATTTAATTTAATTTACCCCATGTCTATATCAGGTCGAACTAAAAGTTTATGAATTTTTGATTGGACGCTATTTCTAATTTTTATTGAAATTTGGTAATATTCTTCCGGCTATAGCGCCGATCACAGAGATTGCCCCCAAGGGTGGCGACTGATACATGATTGCTGTACCTATTGGAAATTTAATTTAATTTACCCCATGTCTATATCAGGTCGAACTAAAAGTTTATGAATTTTTGATTGGACGCTATTTCTAATTTTTATTGAAATTTGGTAATATTCTTCCGGCTATAGCGCCGATCACAGAGATTGCCCCCAAGGGTGGCGACTGATACGTGATTGCTGTACCTATTGGAAATTTAATTTAATTTACCCTATGTCTATATCAGGTCGAACTAAAAGTTTATGAATTTTTGATTGGACGCTATTTCTAATTTTTATTGAAATTTGGTAATATTCTTCCGGCTATAGCGCCGATCACAGAGATTGCCCCAAGGGTGGCGACTGATACATGATTGCTGTACCTATTGGAAATTTAATTTAATTTACCCCATGTCTATATCAGGTCGAACTAAAAGTTTATGAATTTTTGATTGGACGCTATTTCTAATTTTTATTGAAATTTGGTAATATTCTTCCGGCTATAGCGCCGATCACAGAGATTGCCCCCAAGGGTGGCGACTGATACATGATTGCTGTACCTATTGGAAATTTAATTTAATTTACCCCATGTCTATATCAGGTCGAACTAAAAGTTTATGAATTTTTGATTGGACGCTATTTCTAATTTTTATTGAAATTTGGTAATATTCTTCCGGCTATAGCGCCGATCACAGAGATTGCCCCCAAGGGTGGCGACTGATACATGATTGCTGTACCTATTGGAAATTTAATTTAATTTACCCCATGTCTATATCAGGTCGAACTAAAAGTTTATGAATTTTTGATTGGACGCTATTTCTAATTTTTATTGAAATTTGGTAATATTCTTCCGGCTATAGCGCCGATCACAGAGATTGCCCCCAAGGGTGGCGACTGATACATGATTGCTGTACCTATTGGAAATTTAATTTAATTTACCCCATGTCTATATCAGGTCGAACTAAAAGTTTATGAATTTTTGATTGGACGCTATTTCTAATTTTTATTGAAATTTGGTAATATTAATACCAAAATTATATTACCGTCCGGTTTTCCAAATCTTTTACTATTGTTCATTATTGTATAGTAATAAACAGGTCCTCGTTTATATAATATACCGACACTAACACATAACAAGACTCATGTAACTAATGTAGCTAAAATTCCAACAAAATACAGCGTAAAAAAATTCTTTGTTTTAATCAATTTAAACGCCGCCTATTTAATAATAAATTTTAGTACATTTTTTAGTACTATATGACGTCAAACGACAGACGTTTTCTATACAGAATATAGGAGGTTTCGTTATGAAATTTGAATGAATATGGTATGCGAATCTCCAAAGAACTTAGAAATTTTTAGAAGGCGTAACACTAGCATTTGTACTCGTTTATTTGTGCTGGTTATTGATTCATCATTTTGTGATCTTTCATGTGAGAAGAACTTAAAATTAAAATATAATTCAATATTAAATACAAATTTGTGAATTTAATATATTTCTGTGTTAAATTTTCATAATTTATAAGAGAGCTACAACCCGCAATTGACATAATGATCCACAATAATTAAATTTAATTTTTATGCGTTCTGTTTTATAAAAACTCTTTATTTCCTTTAACTCAACACATTTATTGAAAAAAATTTCTAAATATTTTTTGGAATCTAATGTTCAATTGATTTTATTGCTGTATTGTTTAAATTTTTTGTTAAACATATTTTATTGTTATTTTATAACTTATTGAAACTAACACTAAGCCACTAAATCTTTAATCTGGCATTACTCTATCAGTGGGCGGCGGCCTACTTATATCCAACAAAAATATAGTGTTGGTACACATTTTTCTATAATGTTGTACAAAACTGTTTTGCTGTATCCAGCTTACTCTGCTAAGGGACCACCTAATTAAGTTTATTTTTTGCGTACATAGTGTAAAAATTTCTGTGAAGTAATCTTTTATTGTAGAAATACTATATTCGTACTACTTTTATTTAAATTAAATGGGGTAAATTAAATTAAATTTCCAGTAGGTACAGCAATCATGTATCAGTCGCCACCCTTGGGGGCAATCTCTGTGATCGGCGCTATAGCCGGAAGAATATTACCGAATTTCAATAAAAATTAGAAATAGCGTCCAATCAAAAATTCATAAACTTTTAGTTCGACCTGATATAGACATGGGGTAAATTAAATTAAATTTCCAATAGGTACAGCAATCACGTATCAGTCGCCACCCTTGGGGGCAATCTCTGTGATCGGCGCTATAGCCGGAATAATATTACCGAATTTCAATAAAAATTAGAAATAGCGTCCAATCAAAAATTCATAAACTTTTAGTTCGACCTGATATAGACATGGGGTAAATTAAATTAAATTTCCAATAGGTACAGCAATCACGTATCAGTCGCCACCCTTGGGGGCAATCTCTGTGATCGGCGCTATAGCCGGAATAATATTACCGAATTTCAATAAAAATTAGAAATAGCGTCCAATCAAAAATTCATAAACTTTTAGTTCGACCTGATATAGACATGGAGTAAATTAAATTAAATTTCCAATAGGTACAGCAATCATGAATCAGTCGCCACCCTTGGGGGCAATCTCTGTGATCGGCGCTATAGCCGGAAGAATATTACCGAATTTCAATAAAAATTAGAAATGGCGTCCAATCAAAAATTCATAAACTTTTAGTTCGACCTGATATAGACATGGAGTAAATTAAATTAAATTTCCAATAGGTACAGCAATCACGTATCAGTCGCCACCCTTGGGGGCAATCTCTGTGATCGGCGCTATAGCCGGAATAATATTACCGAATTTCAATAAAAATTAGAAATAGCGTCCAATCAAAAATTCATAAACTTTTAGTTCGACCTGATATAGACATGGAGTAAATTAAATTAAATTTCCAATAGGTACAGCAATCATGAATCAGTCGCCACCCTTGGGGGCAATCTCTGTGATCGGCGCTATAGCCGGAAGAATATTACCGAATTTCAATAAAAATTAGAAATGGCGTCCAATCAAAAATTCATAAACTTTTAGTTCGACCTGATATAGATATGGGGTAAATTAAATTAAATTTCCAATAGGTACAGCAATCATGAATCAGTCGCCACCCTTGGGGGCAATCTCTGTGATCGGCGCTATAGCCGGAAGAATATTACCAAATTTCAATAAAAATTAGAAATAGCGTCCAATCAAAAATTCATAAACTTTTAGTTCGACCTGATATAGACATGGAGTAAATTAAATTAAATTTCCAATAGGTACAGCAATCACGTATCAGTCGCCACCCTTGGGAGCAATCTCTGTGATCGGCGCTATAGCCGGAATAATATTACCGAATTTCAATAAAAATTAGAAATAGCGTCCAATCAAAAATTCATAAACTTTTAGTTCGACCTGATATAGACATGGGGTAAATTAAATTAAATTTCCAATAGGTACAGCAATCATGAATCAGTCGCCACCCTTGGGGGCAATCTCTGTGATCGGCGCTATAGCCGGAATAATATTACCGAATTTCAATAAAAATTAGAAATAGCGTCCAATCAAAAATTCATAAACTTTTAGTTCGACCTGATATAGACATGGAGTAAATTAAATTAAATTTCCAATAGGTACAGCAATCACGTATCAGTCGCCACCCTTGGGGGCAATCTCTGTGATCGGCGCTATAGCCGGAATAATATTACCGAATTTCAATAAAAATTAGAAATAGCGTCCAATCAAAAATTCATAAACTTTTAGTTCGACCTGATATAGACATGGGGTAAATTAAATTAAATTTCCAATAGGTACAGCAATCACGTATCAGTCGCCACCCTTGGGGGCAATCTCTGTGATCGGCGCTATAGCCGGAAGAATATTACCAAATTTCAATAAAAATTTGAAATAGCGTCCAATCAAAAATTCATAAACTTTTAGTTCGACCTGATATAGACATGGAGTAAATTAAATTAAATTTTAAATAGGTACAGCAATCACGTATCAGTCGCCACCCTTGGGAGCAATCTCTGTGATCGGCGCTATAGCCGGAATAATATTACCGAATTTCAATAAAAATTAGAAATAGCGTCCAATCAAAAATTCATAAACTTTTAGTTCGACCTGATATAGATATGGGGTAAATTAAATTAAATTTCCAATAGGTACAGCAATCATGAATCAGTCGCCACCCTTGGGGGCAATCTCTGTGATCGGCGCTATAGCCGGAAGAATATTACCAAATTTCAATAAAAATTTGAAATAGCGTCCAATCAAAAATTCATAAACTTTTAGTTCGACCTGATATAGACATGGGGTAAATTAAATTAAATTTCCAATAGGTACAGCAATCATGAATCAGTCGCCACCCTTGGGGGCAATCTCTGTGATCGGCGCTATAGCCGGAAGAATATTACCGAATTTCAATAAAAATTAGAAATGGCGTCCAATCAAAAATTCATAAACTTTTAGTTCGACCTGATATAGACATGGAGTAAATTAAATTAAATTTCCAATAGGTACAGCAATCACGTATCAGTCGCCACCCTTGGGGGCAATCTCTGTGATCGGCGCTATAGCCGGAATAATATTACCGAATTTCAATAAAAATTAGAAATAGGGTCCAATCAAAAATTCATAAACTTTTAGTTCGACCTGATATAGACATGGGGTAAATTAAATTAAATTTCCAATAGGTACAGCAATCACGTATCAGTCGCCACCCTTGGGGGCAATCTCTGTGATCGGCGCTATAGCCGGAATAATATTACCGAATTTCAATAAAAATTAGAAATAGCGTCCAATCAAAAATTCATAAACTTTTAGTTCGACCTGATATAGACATGGGGTAAATTAAATTAAATTTCCAATAGGTACAGCAATCATGAATCAGTCGCCACCCTTGGGGGCAATCTCTGTGATCGGCGCTATAGCCGGAAGAATATTACCAAATTTCAATAAAAATTTGAAATAGCGTCCAATCAAAAATTCATAAACTTTTAGTTCGACCTGATATAGACATGGAGTAAATTAAATTAAATTTCCAATAGGTACAGCAATCACGTATCAGTCGCCACCCTTGGGGGCAATCTCTGTGATCGGCGCTATAGCCGGAATAATATTACCGAATTTCAATAAAAATTAGAAATAGCGTCCAATCAAAAATTCATAAACTTTTAGTTCGACCTGATATAGACATGGGGTAAATTAAATTAAATTTCCAATAGGTACAGCAATCATGAATCAGTCGCCACCCTTGGGGGCAATCTCTGTGATCGGCGCTATAGCCGGAAGAATATTACCAAATTTCAATAAAAATTTGAAATAGCGTCCAATCAAAAATTCATAAACTTTTAGTTCGACCTGATATAGACATGGAGTAAATTAAATTAAATTTCCAATAGGTACAGCAATCACGTATCAGTCGCCACCCTTGGGGGCAATCTCTGTGATCGGCGCTATAGCCGGAATAATATTACCGAATTTCAATAAAAATTAGAAATAGCGTCCAATCAAAAATTCATAAACTTTTAGTTCGACCTGATATAGACATGGGGTAAATTAAATTAAATTTCCAATAGGTACAGCAATCATGAATCAGTCGCCACCCTTGGGGGCAATCTCTGTGATCGGCGCTATAGCCGGAAGAATATTACCAAATTTCAATAAAAATTTGAAATAGCGTCCAATCAAAAATTCATAAACTTTTAGTTCGACCTGATATAGACATGGGGTAAATTAAATTAAATTTCCAATAGGTACAGCAATCACGTATCAGTCGCCACCCTTGGGGGCAATCTCTGTGATCGGCGCTATAGCCGGAATAATATTACCGAATTTCAATAAAAATTAGAAATAGCGTCCAATCAAAAATTCATAAACTTTTAGTTCGACCTGATATAGACATGGAGTAAATTAAATTAAATTTCCAATAGGTACAGCAATCACGTATCAGTCGCCACCCTTGGGGGCAATCTCTGTGATCGGCGCTATAGCCGGAATAATATAACCGAATTTCAATAAAAATTAGAAATAGCGTCCAATCAAAAATTCATAAACTTTTAGTTCGACCTGATATATACATGGGGTAAATTAAATTAAATTTCCAATAGGTACAGCAATCATGAATCAGTCGCCACCCTTGGGGGCAATCTCTGTGATCGGCGCTATAGCCGGAAGAATATTACCAAATTTCAATAAAAATTTGAAATAGCGTCCAATCAAAAATTCATAAACTTTTAGTTCGACCTGATATAGACATGGAGTAAATTAAATTAAATTTCCAATAGGTACAGCAATCACGTATCAGTCGCCACCCTTGGGAGCAATCTCTGTGATCGGCGCTATAGCCGGAATAATATTACCGAATTTCAATAAAAATTAGAAATAGCGTCCAATCAAAAATTCATAAACTTTTAGTTCGACCTGATATAGACATGGGGTAAATTAAATTAAATTTCCAATAGGTACAGCAATCACGTATCAGTCGCCACCCTTGGGGGCAATCTCTGTGATCGGCGCTATAGCCGGAATAATATTACCGAATTTCAATAAAAATTAGAAATAGCGTCCAATCAAAAATTCATAAACTTTTAGTTCGACCTGATATAGACATGGAGTAAATTAAATTAAATTTCCAATAGGTACAGCAATCACGTATCAGTCGCCACCCTTGGGGGCAATCTCTGTGATCGGCGCTATAGCCGGAATAATATTACCGAATTTCAATAAAAATTAGAAATAGCGTCCAATCAAAAATTCATAAACTTTTAGTTCGACCTGATATATACATGGGGTAAATTAAATTAAATTTCCAATAGGTACAGCAATCATGAATCAGTCGCCACCCTTGGGGGCAATCTCTGTGATCGGCGCTATAGCCGGAAGAATATTACCGAATTTCAATAAAAATTAGAAATAGCGTCCAATCAAAAATTCATAAACTTTTAGTTCGACCTGATATATACATGGGGTAAATTAAATTAAATTTCCAATAGGTACAGCAATCATGAATCAGTCGCCACCCTTGGGGGCAATCTCTGTGATCGGCGCTATAGCCGGAAGAATATTACCGAATTGGAACTAAAATATTTTATTGTAAATTTATTTTAATCTCAATTAAAATACTGGATACAATAATTTGTTATATTTTAGCGGTACATATTATGGATTTTATTAATTTTATACTAGGCAGTAGCGTTAAAATAACATATTTAATAAAATTATTCATTTTTAATTATATTTCTTGTTAAGTTCTTTGTCAAAATTAGGAAACATAATTATATAAACATAATATAGTATATCAGCCCGAAAAAAAATTACATTTTTGGTTCGGTTTTTATTTTTACCTTATTTTGCTTTGTTCAGTACTTTTTGTCATCTTATTTTTCGTTTTACCAAAGAAGATATACTAATAGAAGCACTATTTGTATGAGAGAAATATACCCAAATAAAATAATTTCATATTATTTAAGTTTTGTTTTTGCAATTTTACGAGATACTATTACAATTTCGTCATGTCTCTTTCTCGCATTTACATTTTGAATAACACAGCAAAATAAAAAATAATAGTGAGCCAATTGGTTGACGAAAAGAAATTTCATAAAAAATAACATTTTAATGAATTATAATGTATTGGTATTGGTGGCAAATAGATCACAACAATAGACCAACAAAACATTTCAAAACGCAATTTGAGTTATTTTCAGAAATGTTACAGTGCAGCACTTATACATGTTATATTGAGATGTACGATTTATATGCGAGTATATATTTATTTTAGGGTCTACACTGTATATAAGCAAAATATCAACATAACAAATTATAATAAATCGGATAAAGTTATCCCTACCTAACGTCATCATCTACCTTCTTCGATTGTATTTTAATTTTAAATAATGAAATGAAAACAAAAATTTTTTCATTTTTTTATTGAAAACAATCTGTAAGAAGAAGGAAGGGATTTCGTTTGTTTCTATTATTATATTGATATTTTAGTTATATACAGTATAGGCATCAAAATCCCCTTATGATAACATGGAATATCGCAATTAAAATTGTACATTTCAATATAATGTATGAATTCTGCACTGTAAAACTTCTGAAAATAAAATAGACTTGTGTTGTGAAAAGTTGTTGTTGCGTTGGTCTAAACAATTTGATATTTTCAAGTTTATTTCATCAATGAAAATCGTATTGTAAGAGAAGATCGATGAATGAGTATTTTGATTTTCACTTTTAGGAATATATTTACGCAAAACCGTCTATAGGTTACTTCTGGCTTGTATCTATAGAAGTATAGACTGTTTCTCTAGTTTAGGGGTAAAATTAAAAGCATCTTTTGATTTTACGAAAATTGTTCTTCAAATACTTAACATAATTTGTTGTTTTATTATTTTGCAAAGTGAAAAACCATCAAGGGTGGATTTATTTGAAAGATAAATGTTTAATTGAGTCCACACGATTGTCACAGCCGCGACTCCTCTTTTGAGAAACAGTCTTCCTGATAAGTTTGGAAAATCACCTCATTGAAAGAAAAAAGAAAATTTATCCAACAAAATAGCCTAACAAAAACCAAAATTATAGAATAAAATTTAAAATTTGGTTTTTCGTCTGAAGCAAGACGATTCATTAATAATATTAGGGGATTATATCGTCTCAATTTCCGTTGTAATGCAATTTTTATAAATATTTTTGGTCTGTACATATAAAAAATAAATAAAATTAGCAAACAGAAAATGTTCCTATTGTTGTTTTCGATCAATGCCAGATTTTGCTACATATATAAAAAATATATCGTCGACGAAGAAAATGCGTGTCAAGTAGAAAACATATATCTATGTGAATCAAAAAATAATATAGCAGACGGACGATACGTATGATTTTTTTTAGAAAAAAAAATTACGATCATATAATTTTTTGTGTAATTATTTATTTGGAACAATACATGCATAATCCTTTATAAAAAAAGTTCATTAATATATGTGTAGCATATTGCAAAACCAACACAAATGTATTTTCATATTTGAAACCAAGTATCTATACAGGTGTTAGTTTTTCATTCCTTTAGAATTCTCAATAGTTTATATACATTTCTGCTTTATTAACTTTTATAAAAATTTACGTAATGTTTAAATTTTTGTAATTTTCGTCTACTATTCACTAATCATATCATCTAATAATTGAAAGCCAGAATATTTTACATATATTGCACGCTTGGATTATATAGTGTGGATTTGTATTAAATTATTTGATAATCAAGATCATGTCCGTTTTCTATTCAAATTAGAGGTGGCATCCACCACCCTTCGTTGGCCCTTCCTGATTTTCTACTTAATTTCAATAGTTCTTAATCTGTTGCAAATAGCCATAAGCAATGTTGTAAACATTTTGTTTTGTGATATCCATACCATTTATTACAAATTTAGATGTAATTTGACGATTGTAATTGTAATTGTACGGCCAACGAAACGTTCATTTTTTCAAACGAATTTGGGGATAAGTGTTTCCGGCCGAACTTAGGTAATAATTTACATTTGTTGATTGAAAATGAAAATACATTTGTGTTGGTTTTGCAATATGCTACACATATATTAATGAACTTTTTTTATAAAGGATTATGCATGTATTGTTCAAAATAAATATTTACAAAAAAATTTATATGATCGTAATTTTTTTTTCTAAAAAAAATCATGCGTATCGTCCGTCTGCTATATTATTTTTTGTTTCACATAGATATATGTTTTCTACTTGACACGCATTTTCTTCGCCGACGATATATTTTTTATATATGTAGCAAAATCTGGCATTGATCGAAAACAACAATAGGAACATTTTCTGTTTTCTAATTTTATTTATTTTTTATTTGTACAGACCAAAAATATTTATAAAAATTTCACTACAATAGAAATTAAGACGATATAATACCCTAATATTATTAATGAATCGTCTTGCTTCAGACGAAAAACCAAATTTTAATTTTTTATTCTATAATTTTGGTTTTTGTTAGGCTATTTTGTTGGATAAATTTTCTTTTTTCTTTCAATGAGGTGATTTTCCAAACTTATCAGGAAGA
The DNA here is from genome assembly GCA_951394425.1 of Tipula unca. Lineage (NCBI taxonomy): Eukaryota > Metazoa > Arthropoda > Insecta > Diptera > Tipulidae > Tipula > Tipula unca. Next base: position 107,583,549 of record OX596381.1, read on the forward strand.
CTGCTTCTCAAAAGGGGAGTCGCGGCTGTGACAATCGTGTGGACTCAATTAAACATTTATCTTTCAAATGAATCAACAAATTACGTTAAGTATTTGAAGAACAATTTTCGTAAAATCAAAAGATGCTTTTAATTTTACCCCTAAACTAGAGAAACAGTCTATACTTCTATAGATACAAGCCGGAAGTAACCTATAGACGGTTTTGCGTAAATATATTCCTAAAAGTGAAAATCAAAATACTCATTCATCGATCTTCTCTTACAATACGATTTTCATTGATGAAATAAACTTGAAAATATCAAATTGTTTAGACCAACGCAACAACAACTTTTCACAACACAAGTCTATTTTATTTACAGAAGTTTTACAGTGCAGAATTCATACATTATATTGAAATGTACAATTTTAATTGCGATATTCCATGTTATCATAAGGGGATTTTGATGCCTATACTGTATATAACTAAAATATCAATATAATAGAAACAAACGAAATCCATTCCTTCTTTTCACAGGTTGATTGAAAACAATAAAAAAATGAAAAAAATGTTTGTTTTCATTTCATTATTTAAAATTAAAACACAATCGAGGAAGGTAGGGATAACTTTATCCGATTTATTATAATTTGTTATGTTGATATTTTGTTTATATACAGTTTAGACCCCAAAATAAATATATACTCTCATATAAATCGTACATGTCAATATAACATGTATGAGTGCTGTACTGTAACATTTCTGAAAATAACTCAAATTGCGTTTTGAAATGTTTTGTTGGTCTATTGTTGTGATCTATTTGCCACCAATACCAATACATTATAATTCATTAAAATGTTATTTTTTATGAAATTTTTTTTCGTCAACCAATTGGCTCACTATTATTTTTTATTTTGCTGTGTTATTCAAAATGTAAATGCAAGAAAGAGACATGACGAAATTGTAATAGTATCTCGTAAAATTGCAAAAACAAAACTTAAATAATATGAAATTATTTTATTTGGGTAAATTTCTCTCATACAAATAGTGTTTCTATTAGTATATCTTCTTTGGTTTTACTATGAATTTGTATAGTACATAGTAGAGAAACACACCATTTCTTTAAAAGGCTTTTTTCGGGATGGTTTTTCGGGCTAACTTCACAACGGTCAATATCAATACAAAGAAGTCTATGCAAATCCATGGCAAAGCATACAAACTTAATTTTTCAACTATTAATAGCGAGAGCTTTTAATATTTTATTACATAAAGTAATAGATAAAGAATTGAATGAGGTTGTGGCCAGCGTTATTTTTCGAAATTACATTAATTAAACATAATTTTTATTATTATAAAATTGTCATTAATTTAATTTATTTGCGCTTTTAAATTTGTATATACAATTATATATCTGATAAATTCTAATACATACTCTCTTTCAATATACTGGATTCCCACACAGAAATAAAATAGTTCGATTCAAAATCTAAACATGGAAAAATATGTATACAAATTATAATAACTACGATAAATTAAAATTTAGGAGATTAATTGGATAAACGCTGGGAAATTTCTCATTAAACCCAAACAAAAATATAGATGGTATCGATCAAATAAATGATAAAATATTGTGTTTTGTTCTGAAGGTTACATAAGGTTACATAATTTATATACAATGTCAAGGCGAGGGAACAATTTGATCACGCTCTCAATATTATTTTTTATGCAATAACTTTTTGTTGTTGCTAAGAAATAAAAAATTGTGTTCATAATTTTTCTCGGGTTTTGTGATATTTTATGATCATAATTATGTTTGTTCTATTTTTAAAAAATTCATTGATGTTTTCTTTTTTTGGATTATTTGTTTGATGGGAATAAATTATTTTATTGGTTATGTACACAATGTCTAACAATTTTTAAATCTATTTCTATTTGAGCTTATTTAGAGAATACAGTATCTTATTTTCTTTTATTTAATACAATAAAATCGAAAGCCCCACGGAAAAGTCCCCCAAGTCAGGTGAAAACCAATGTTAAATGTTCTCAAAAAATTACATTTTAATTATTTCTGTCTGAAAATTGAAAATATGTACATATTTTTTAAATTATTCGTCAGAAAAAGCATATGAAAATATGTTTTGACACTTGAGTTTCGAAAAATACGAAAATAGCTTTTAATGTGTTTAATGTAACTAATTAAATTTTAAAATTCAGTACTATTAATCAATTAATATTATTTTATACAATTTTTCAGACTGCGGTTTGAAGTGTGGGTCAAAAACAATATACAGTGAAGTTATGAGCCGAAGGTAATATATCACTTTTTATTAATCTTTCAAATTTGAATTTAAGATTTGCGCTAAGTAGGTTTTTAATAGAACCATATTAAGGACTGTATACGATTTTTGTGATGAATCCATTAGAATAAATATCTAATATCTATAAATAAATAATAGTCGTCCGAATACTGAAATAATTTTAACATAAATATTTGTCTGCGAAAAGTGAAAAAATTACGATAAAATATGGTAGAAATCGAGTTGTTTATCTTAATAAGGTTCTTCAATAATGCAGAGCTTCTGTACTTCTTCGTCGTACATTTAATAAACGGTCTAGACGATTATTTTTAGGAAAGTGGCTGGTCATCTGGCGTCATTCAAATATAGCATGCACTGTCAAGACATTTGCCACTCTATATAGTCTTAAAGTTTTAGATGTACTTATTGGCTTTCCAATATTTGTACATGATTTGCATGTTCTTAAAACAGTACCGCATTTAAAAGTAATCACCCATATTTTGTTGAGTAATAAACTTGTAGTGGTTACCCAAATCGAAAGGAGCCAATTGCTAGGATAACTCCATCAAAACGCCACATCAATACCAGCTAAACAACATTTTAATATTCGTTTCTTTTATAATTTATTTCAAATTAAATCCCCGCGTTGGATCTCGCTTCAATTAGCATTTCTATTTTATCGTCGCTCACTAGAAAAGAGCAATACTATTATAACACATATTATAGAAACTTACACGACAAATATCCGTACATAGTTCTTTCTTTTATACAATTGTTGATGATTCATCCCTAATGTCAACAACTACAAACATCAAATAAACAAAATTTGATTGGATACAGTAAAATATCATATTTATCATAGATTAGTAATTTTACACAGAAATCGACCCGCTTTTAGGAAAAAGAAAGTAATCCATTGATGCCGAAATCGATGTACATATTAAAAGTTGTGGTAAACTAAATTGATTGATACATGGTTTTTCATTTAATTTGAATACGTACGTATATGTATGTTGTTTGGTAGTAATAAGCCAATCGATTTGATTTATCTGAATTACAATTGTAGTAAAACCAAAACAGAAAAAAGGATCTAGCTATCGTGTGACTACAAGCAATCCTAACCTAATAATTTTCTGTTTTTACATAACCAAAGGTCGTATATGAAAAAAATTACGGAAATAAAAAAAACAAATCAAAGGGCAAAAAGAATATTTGAATTTTATAGATTTACTTATATTACTAATCGTACGTGTATGTAGGGATCTAGGGATGTGATGTTATTTCTTTATTTTTTATTTTTAAATGTATTACATATTCAATCCTAAGTCTATATTTATCTTGCCATTGTATTATTTAGGTAAAACGTTTGTAATGTACATTTTTCAGATTGACAATAACTCTATATACTTAGGTATAACCATTTTCTATCTTTCTAATCAAAATGACCATATACATACATACATATATATACATGCATATAAGTTGTACTAAAAATAGTCAATGAGTTTGAATAAAAATTGATTGATCTGAACATTTTATATAATTTCAGCAAAAAACAAAAAAATTCCGAAAAAACATTTTGAATTATTAAACAAATAAATAGCTAGCTATTAGTTTTTAGAACTGTTACATTTCTTTAATGCACTTCAATCTTGTAATAAGAGTGATATGTATAATCCAAAAATAGATGAAAGAGAACTACAACGAGTACTTGGGTTGCTAGATAAAATTTTATAAATGAAAGCACATTTGTTATTGTAATAAAACGACGAATGAAAGATGCATTGTATAACCAAACTTAAAAAAACTCACCAGAACAATGGCATAATATTTTAAAAATAAAAATTTTAAAGATATTTTTCAATAATTTTTATTAATACAAAACTTCAATGTACCAATACTATCTACAAAAGGAAAAATATTACAGAAGAGTCCTCATTTGAATCACAAACAATTATTTTATAATAATTATAAAAAAACAAGAATTAAAACAAAGCCCTAAATTTCATTAGGTACATTAGGTGAGTACAGTATAGATGCATTTATTGAAGAATGTCGATATTTGTCACTAAGTAGGTTTAATTTTTTTTAATAACTCTAGTTTTCACGACACATATTAGCCAAATTCAAAGTTATATTAAAGTATTATTTAATTAGTACTTCTTCTACACAGTTCAGAATGTTCGCTTCGATTTTGGTTATAAGCCTTTAATCAATTTAATTACAAACGTTACAAACAATCAGTTTTTGTGCAAGAAAAAAAGCTATTTAACAGAGTTATTCATTGACTTGAGTGGGCCGATGTCCTCACCGATATATTAAATCCTGTTAGAAACGTCTGGATATTTGGTACAAATTGTTTGAGTTCTCCTTCAGTGGAAAGTTGCATAACTAGTACTTTCAATAAAATATCATTGAAGATTGTAATTGATTCGTTTTTAGACTATTTATATTTTGTATTAGATACCATAGTTTATTGGAGTGTGGAAGCGTAAAGATGAATTGTATAATTATAATTGTATAATTTTTTCCTTGTTAAAAGCAGCTCATCTTTTAAAATATGTAGTCCATTTGAGTTCAAAGAACAACGTTGATAGCGCTAGGTTTTCTTTTAAATAAGTAAGTTCATCAATCAAACCATCGCTGTCTATATTTTGACTTCATGGTCTCAACAGTTGCAATTTTGCTACCGCCAAGTAAACATAAAAAGTATACTTAACTAAACTGAAATTATTAATTAAAAAAAATTAAAAATTCCATTGTGAAAAATCAGCAATCATATTTATTCTGAAATCATATTTATACCATTGAAATCAGCAATCATATTTATTCTTTATAGGTTTATTGTGTTGGCAAAATATATGTAATGTTTAATGAATAGTGTACTTCCAACAAAATAGGCTGTGCCAAATTCACAGAGGAGTATGTTCGCAAATGTTTTGGCACTAATAGCCACGATGTCGAGAACAGTAGGAACGGATAAAGTTTCCGACTGGGATTTTACACAAAAGGCGATAGGGAGTTTACGCCTCTATTTCTACGAATAGATTTGCACACTATTGTTATGGATTACTGGAGCTGTATCCTATTTTAATTACTTTATACATTATATATACTTTAAATTTGATTGTAACTATATATAGGTACATATACATACAGTACATAATGTTTTGCATATGTATTGTAATTTTTAAAAATTGATAAAATTGCAAAATTAAGTTAATTAGTTTTTTGAGTGATTGTAATATCAACCCTAAAATTATAATGTAAATGGGATTTTAATAATAAAAAAAACTAAATTAAATTAATAAAAAGCCTTAACTTTGTGAAAATTAAGAGGAAAACCTAAAATGTTTGATTTATGAAAGTGCCTTAAATGTTCACACCTTACAACACTATCTCGTTTATTCGAAATTGCTTTTTCTATTTCGATGTCAACTAATCAGAACACATTTATGATCCATCAAATTCTTTATTCAAAATTGAAATTTAAGAAATATAGTTAAGAAATAACTTATACTTGAATCTTTCAGAATTATTTTTTTGAACTTCTATGCATATTCACAATTTCACACAATATAAAGTTTTATGTTTGGGAAAAAATTGTTTATTTATCGTATCAAACTTTTTTGTTTTATTTTTGCAATACACGTTTTTTTTTTGCAAGCGTTATATAAAAACACAACAAATGTTTATGCATCCGACATGGTGTCGATGTATACTTACATTTTAATTTATTAATCATCAAATTATTAATAAAAATTTAAATTTTTATCGAAAACCAACCAGCATATGATACGCACCTCGGACTCATTGAAGAACATTTTGTCAACCAAAGTGTGCAGCATTTAATTCAATTACAGAATGTTTAACATCCCTAGGGAGAAAGAAGTGTTTGATAAAGAACTTCAATATATTGAAGAAGCCGCTAAATTAAAAGGATTCCAGATGATATTCACAGAACTTCGGGTATTTATCAGATAAAATGTGACAATATCGACAAAGACTATGAATAGGTTAAACATCGAGATCATTTACTATTTAATGCGATTTAGATGAACTTCAACCTTGGATGATATCCAACCAATTTTAATCTAGTTTCCGTTAATAAATGTATTTTAATCTACTACTGGTATATTTCATTTATTTTATTTTATCTTTATAGATGGACTATATTCTAGTCAAGTATTTATATAATATGTATGTATAATATGTTACAATAGTCATTTTATTATAATTATTGCACTGTCTCACTTTTTTATGTATTTGTAGTCTCAATGTACATGTATGTTTTATAAATTAGTGTAATTTAGTTGCAACTTGATTATGATCACTTAAAGTGACGAAATCGGTCGGTAAATGATGTTTGTTTTTCAATTAAATTACTAGAAAGATAATCCAACTAAAATATGGGAAGATTACTCGTATGGCAAAATAATATTAACGAACATTGCAAAAATGTATGTGGGTTCAAACATCGCAAGTGTTATATAATCCCAAATGTTTTGGGTTACCATCATATCTAAAATTTGTCACATTGTTTACGTCAAAATAAACCCTAAATAAAGTCATGTTTCCACCCTTTAATTAAAAATTTTGTCTACAAAGTGTGGGATGATATGAAACAAGAAACTTCCAAACTATTTTTCATATTATTTTTGTTATAGTCATTGTATTTTGTTTATCTAAATAGGGAGTTATATTAAATTGGAATTATAGCCAAATGATTTACCGTCATACTTATTATGATTTACCATCATACTTGAACTCCTCAAAGAATCTTACTAAAGTAATTTGTAGAATTAGGAAAAAATCAAATACTTATTTTGTTTTTTGTTTTCATTCTTTTGAACTATAAAAAAAACTTTTAATCATTCTTTTCCTAATATTTTTGTTACTTTCGGTTTTGGATTTCTTGTCGTTTTTTTTATGATGATGCAAAATATAATTTTTCTAGTTTGTCTTTAACAAACTGACTGACAGTTTTCTTATCTATTTTTCCGTTTCTTGTTTTCCTATAGTTCGTTTTTTTTTATTTTAGTTATTACTGTATATACATATTGTATATGAATATATTTATAAAAATACAACTTTGTTCTATACGAAAGCCGCCCTCGTTAGCACAGTAAGTAGCGTCCTTGCTTTGTTATTCGAGGGTCTCGGGTTCGATTCCCGGTGGTGACCAAAAATCACGGTTGGGTGTTTTTAATGTGTAAGTATATGTGTTTGTCCGGGTATTGCACCGTGGGCCCATGTGGCATTGAGTGCTGGAATAATCCGCCCAACTTTAATTTTTTTTTTTCTATACGAAAAAGCATAACAATTTTTATAAATATATATTATTATTTTTCGGCAAGTTTTGAATAATAATTGTTTAATCAGTTTATAAAGTATAATAAAATAAAACCTGAAGCTTTACAAACCGTTGATCAGCCCCTTTGTTATGTATGAATTTGAAAGTTGGGCGCTGATGGATGAGTACGAGAGATGGCTCCTTACATTTGAGAGAAGAATCATGCGAGTGATTTACGACCCAAAATGTGAAGTAGATGGTACATACCGAGGTCTGTACAATCAACCGAGATCTGATGAAGATCCCCGATATTGTACAGGAAGTAAGATCCTAGCAAGTACTCTGGGTCGGCCACGTTCTGCGTGCTGATCTGGAATGAATTGTGCAGTGATCCCTGAAAGGAGAGACACCATATGGTAGGCGCAGAGGTCGCTGTAGGCGCTGTTGGCACCACGGTGCAGAGACTGACTTGGATTTTTCAGGTTGTCTAAGACAGTATGAAGACCATGCTCAGGATCGAAACCGTTGAAGCCAAATTGTTGATACAGTAAGGGGCCAGTAATGGCCTTTAGAAACTGTTATTATTATATAAAATAAAGTAATGTAATCATGCCAATTTTCAACACGAGTATTTTCACATATGACCATTCTGATCTCATTTGAGTCAGGTAAAATAGTTTTCGCAGTGGTGTTTGTCTGTACCTGTCTGTCTGTACCTGTCTGTCTGTACCTGTCTGTCTGTGTCATATCTAAGATTGATATCTTCAGATCAAAAACTAATCCAGACGGAAAATTCATATACATATACGCATTCTTTATAAATTGGGCTCTTGTGGTCGGGGAACACTCACATGTCTCGTAAACCTAAATTGCACGCACATGTTTTCCAAGAATACCACCACAGTAATCTTTGTTTGTCGTATGAGGCGACTTAAACGGTTAGATCGCGGGGCTGACGACCCGCATGTGTAAAACAATAAGCTGTTTATAAAGTCAACAAAACGAAAATTGGATACCGCCAAAACAACACCGGCCCCCGCTCAAGTACCCGGACACGAGATTTAGGATCGGCACGTGGACCGTGCAATCATTTAGAAAACCAAGAGCGTTGGAGGGCCTAATCACGTGCATGAAAGAGTATCGCCTGGAACTCGTTGCTCTTCAAGAAACTCGCTGGCCTAAAAGTGGAGACCATGTGTCCCAGGGCTGTACGATTCTCTACAGTGATGGAAGTTTTCAAACAAGCCTGGGAAAAAACAGCGAAACGCATGGTACGTTTCGACTGTGAAGGTCTTATAAATGAAGATCAAATGAAACGATATCAGGATCTTGTCAGCGACAACATTGATGATGCTAATTACTAGTCTGACTGCGTGAACTCTGTCTGGGAGGCACTGAAAACTTCGGTTGTCAGTGCTGCTCAACAGACTTTAGGTATAGTGAAAGTCAGACCCAACAATGATTGGTTTGATGACGAGTGTCGTCTTGCGGTTGAGCAACAAAATATAGCCCATAGTGAAGTGCAACAACGTCTCACAATCGCGAGGAAAAACAAGGCGACTCTTGCAAGAAGGGCAGCTAAGCGAATTTGTAGACGAAAGAAGCGAAAATGGTGGAAGGCCGAGGTTCTGAAAGTACAACAAATCAGCAATGAGCGCAGTTCGCGTAATTTCTTTAAAGGATTTACTGGACTGCACCATACTTTCAGGCCTACGTCGCCACCATACTTTCAGGCCTTCGGAACCGGCATGAAAACCTCTATGTCAACATCGACGCACTACTTGACGCATGAAGTGGACACTTTACTGAGCTGCTTGATGTTCATTATGCGTCACAGACTGTTGTTGAGCCACCTCTAAGACAGACTACGGAGATTTCCACTGAGGAGCCATTCCATGAGGAATTCACTAAGGCCATGCAGAGAAGACACCAAAGTTTAAAACGGTTACATGAAAGTATATGTACAGTTGTGTTTCCTACGGGCTATTACACGTGAAAATCGGGCAAGGAATACTTAAGATACACGAATTGAAAGATGACAACATTTGAGTTTCCGAGTTTTTACTCAAATTATATTTTTTTTTTATCCAGACCTACCATCTCCCCGAATTTTAAAATAATTAGACACCTTGCCTCCGTAAATGTGTTTTTTATGTCTGATTTCGCATGGAATGGCTGTATATATATATTTATAGATATGCTTTGCAGCAGACATCAGTTTACGGAATTTTTTTTACAAGATGTTAGTAATAACAAATTAAATATGCATTTAAACATTAAAAAACCTATTATAAACATATTTTTCAATTAACAACACAATAAAAAATGTCAGAAAATGCAACAATATTGAATAATTTTGAACGTGCGTAAGTTTTAACTTTGATCAAAACAAAAAATATGAAAAGTGCTTTTATATTAAACAGTTTTGAACGTGCGTTGTTCCGAAGATGCTGCGTATCTGATTCCCGCCCGCCTATTTAATGGGACGTCACTGGTAAGGCTATGACGGTGCCTGGTTGTTATTAGAATGGATTTTGTTGATATCCGCTTACCACTGATCTATGACGATATCAACCTTTTTTTTTTTATATTATTACATATAGAATAATACTTATTCTTATATAGTGACATAGAGACTAATATTTATTCTTATATAGTTACATAGAGATTAATTCTCGAATTCTCTATATAAAAATAAAAAAACAAAATGTTGATCTCGTCATAGTCCCCGTCAGTGGAAAGCAGATATCAAAAAAATTCATCGTAATAATTCATTGGTGTGCTGGATATAGTCTTCCTCACTTTTCTCGACTTATAATAAATTTTAATTTGTTTCAATGATATTATAATTTTATCGACCAAGTTCAGAATGAATTAATTGACTTACAAACAATGAAATTTTTTACGCTTTCACGAAATTTTAAATTTGTTTATTCTGTTTTAGCCAATCAGGTTTCTGTATAATATTTAGATCGACAATAAATGTATCAGAATATTATATGATTTTCATTCAAGTTTTAGGATTCCGTACATAAAAAGTAAAACAGCGTTTCCGTTGTCCGTATGTCTAGTCCAGTGATGTTGGGTTCTACGGCCCGCGGACGAAATAACTAATTATGGCCCGTCATCATTAGTTAATATTTGAGATTTTGTTAGTTAGAAGTTCATTAGTTAATATTTGACACCAAAATTAGTTATTAAACCTAAAAATTACATCGATTAAAAATTATTTTTAATCGTTTATTATTTACAATAATTTACAGCTTACCATCAAACAGCTTGAAAAAGAATACCTTATATATAGTCGTATACCATTTATAAGATATCTTATTAACTTTAATTTCACGGCACTTAATTTTACTTGTACATACTTAATAGAAAAACGGTTCAAAATTGAAATGGAAATTTGATCGACCAATGTTTCACACCAAAGTAAACTCCACAAAAATAAAAATGAGGCTCTACTTTACTCAATTTGCGAAAACATGTGTATCTTACAAATCGTTTTATGGCCACATAAACTTAGGTATTGGCTTAATTTTGTTTTTATAGCAAAGTTAAATATATTTACAAGCGAGTAACACACGCTTTTTTTTACATTCGCTATAGTTTTCTCGTAATTGCGTCCCAAAGTTGATGAATTTTTGATAAAAACTATTCACTCACAAACCAAATTTATCAATATTTTTCCACTAATCTGTAAAAGTTGTATATATGGGTACATTCAGGAAGATATTATCTAGCGATTAACACACGTTTTTATAAAAATTCGTTCTAATAAGCGAGAAAATTGAAAATATAATTGAAAACTATTTTATATCAATCAGTTGAAAAATCAATTTATTGAAAAAAATGTGTCTTCGATGAAAAATGGTTTAGGACTCAACGAAATATCGTGTATGTTTTAGTTCATCCTTACTTAATGAGAAAAAAACTTTTATTTTATAAAAAGACAATGAAACAGAAATCGACTAATAGAAAGTCAAAGAAGAAGAAATCAAAATATATTATTCGGCAGAATATAACGGGAAATATCTTTTGTATTCGATTCGAATTTCACGATTGTGAAAAAATTATTTTGGTAGATTGTTTTAAAATCTCTATGGAATTTAAAATTAGTATTTGAATTTGTATGTATGTATGTACATATGTACATAATTTTTTCAAAATTAATTAATTTTAAAGAACTTTTAAAAGAACTACCAAGGAAAGCATTATTAAAGCTCACCAATATTATAAATGCCGCCTTTCGATTGAAATACGTACCCAGCCTTTGGAAAATTGCAGAAGTAATTATGATTCCTAAACCTGGGAAACCACCATACAAAACTGGATCATACAGGCCAATATCACTATTACCAGTTATGTCTAAACTCTTTGAGAAGTTATTAGTAAAAAGACTAAATCCGATAATTGAGAGGAAAAACCTGATTCCATATCATCAGTTCGGTTTTCGCAACCAACACTCAACATTAGATCAAGTACACAGAATAACTAATATTATTGAAAGAGCATTAGAGGAGAAAAAAGTCTGCTCAACGATATTCTTAGACGTTGCACAGGCCTTTGATAAAGTTTGGCACGAAGGACTTAACTATAAGTTAAGAACTGTACTACCAATGCAATTCACTACAATATTAGAATCATACTTGAAAGATAGATTCTTTAGAAAAAATTAGACGATTCCTATTCTGGATTGAAAGAAATCAAGGCAGGAGTACCGCAGGGCAGTGTATTAGGTCCTGTCCTATACCTATTGTACACTAATGATCTCCCTGTATTAGAAAACAACACTGTGGCGACATTTGCTGATGACACGGCAATCTTAGCTGTTGGAGATAGCAACGAAGAATCAACTCATAGTTTACAGTTAGCTATTACTCAAGTACATAACTGGACCAAAAGATGGCGAATTAAACTTAACGAAACTAAATCAGTTCACATCAATTTTACAAACAAACGACTCGAACATATTCCGGTTACAATTAATCAAGAAATAATACCGTATGCCAACACGGCTAAGTATCTTGGCATGACACTAGATGCAAAACTACGATGGAAAGCACACGTCAAAAAGAAAAGTGAAGAACTGGGGCTTAAATATAGAAAGATGTATTGGCTGATAGGAAGGAGCTCCGCTCTATCAACATACAACAAACTTCTATTATATAAACAAATATTAAAACCGATTTGGACTTATGGTATCCTACTTTGGGGTTGTACCAAACAGAGCAACGTGGAAATCATCCAAAGATTTCAAAATAAAGTATTAAGGAACATCGTTGATGCACCATGGTATGTTAGAAACAGAGACCTCCATAGGAACCTTAAAGTGGACACTGTTTCAAAGGAAATCCAAAAAAATGCAGTGAGACATAGGCAAAGGCTCGAACAACATGTTAACACTGAGGCAACTAAGCTGTTAAACAACACAGATATTGTACGCAGGCTTAAACGAACTAAACCTTTTGAGCTGGTGTAATTGCTAGTGTAAACAGCGTAATGCTGATGTAAAATCCACAATAACGATGTGGTTTAATTCAATTTATCAGACACTATGGAACACCAGTGGGAAGAAGCCATAGATTAATACAACATAGTAAATTAAGTTAGAATAAAATTGCTCATTAGTCCAGGTGACTAGATTGTAATAATTGTTTATTTAAAATATTTAAATAAAATTGAAAAAAAAAAAAAAAAATTAATTAATACAAATAATTGTAGTAATATCCGAGTTAGTTTTATATTTTAATTTATAAATAAATATGGGTCGAAAATTTAAGGAAGGTGCCAAAAAGCGAAATTTTCGCAGGATATCACGAATTGGGCAAATTCTTTCATTTATTATGTATTCAATAGTAAAACTATTTTCTTTTACAACAAAAAAAATATTCCTTTATTTACAAAAATCCATCCGTTTTCATATTAATCAAAAACAATTTTTAATTTTTACCACAACAATTGCTAAAATTATTTTAGTAAATGTACATAAATTGAGAACTTTTTAAAATAGTCAATCACACATTCAATTATAGGCCGCGCTGGACTAAAGCAATTGGGCTTTCTTCAATTAATATTATAGCTGATTCAAATGAGTTTGATTTAATTAAAGATCCAATTAATGAAGAAATCGACTTAGTAGAATATTTGGGAGAACCTGATGTGGCTCAAGAGGAATATGAAGATGTCTGTGTCATAGATGAGTGTGGTAACAGTAATCCGGTTGATGAAATTGCTGAGGAATTTAAAATTTGTGGAAACCGAATCATAAATTTTGATTATTTTTTTAACAATTTGATCGAAATCAGTCAACATGGCAACTCATTTCGATGTAGCCTGAAAAATTTAAAACCCATTCATGAACAAAAAAATGGCTTACACTCAAAAATTATGTTTAAATGCACAATCTGCAATATAAAGCTAAACGCACTAACTTACGATCCGAATGAGAAACAAACTCCGAATAATATAAATTATGAAAGTGTTCTTGGCGGAATTTCTACAGGAATAGGGTTTAGCCAAATGGAGGAATTTTTTGGAGCCTTAGATGTACCATATATGTCCACAAAAACATTTTCTACAATTCAAAAGGTAGTCCAAAAAGACATAGAAGAAGCTTCAATACTGGAAATGTATGAAGCTGCAATGGAAGCAAAATCTATTGCCGTTTTGGAAGGAGATATTGATACGGATGGTGTACCACTGCTTTGTGTGCAAATTGACGGGTGTTATTCGAAACGGACCTACGGAACAGGAAGCAATTATGCCTCTCTCTCAGGAGTGGGAACTATTGTAGCACAATCAACAAAAAAGGTAATATGGAGCGTTGTCAAAAAATATTGTACTATTTGTGAAACAACTACTACAAAGGGCGGGTTACCTGCAAAACATCACTGCAATAAAAACTATTCCGTGAAGAATTGTATGGAGTCCGATACAATCGCATCATTGGAGATGGTGATTCAAGCGTGTACGCAAATATTTTAAAAGCCAAACCATATAAAAACACACACATAGAAAAAATAGAGTGCAAAAACCATTTATTAAGGGTATTCCGCAAACATGCTCGCCAGCTAGCCGGTAATACTAGCTTTCCAATTCAGGTACGGCGGTATTTTGGCAATGGTGTACAACGCTGTATAAAAGGCTTAAGATGTGCCGTAAAAGAGCGGAAAAAACAAAATTGTACTTTTGGTGAAAAGATTCAATTATTGTCGAATGATATTTCAAATATTCCATACCATGTTTACGGTAGACATAAAAACTGTCCAACATATTTCTGTAAAGAAATTCATCATACAGAAGATAGTGATGTAATGATAGCATTTGTAAAAACAGGATTTATTGATAAAGTTTGTGATTTGTTCAAAAGACTCCGCTACAATGCGAGAAGCTTAATACACGATGTTGATACCAACAAAGTTGAGCAGTACCATTCTATAATATGCAAAACGACAGGAGGAAAACGTATAAATTATTCCCGCGGCCAGTCATATTCGTCCCGGTCGAAATTTGCAATACTTCAACATAATACTAGAAGAGCACATTACTGGATGGGAAAATGAATATTGGGTGAAACTCCGACAAGAAGAATCGTCAAAATTGAGAACAAGAGATCACAAAAAATAGTAACACGAAGTAGTATTACGTATATAAATAAAATTTTAATTATATATTGATATACATATGTATATGTCTTAAATTTTGTAGCACTTGGTTTTTGGGCACTTTTCATTGTCTTACAAAGCAAAAGAGTCACTTTTGCTAGCAAATTTATTGATTAAAGAATAAGTGTTAAATTTTGTGTTGTCAATATAAGTATACATATGTATATGTAAATCTACATATGTATAAGTATTTATGTATATATGTATATCTATATATATGAATATGTATATGATATGTATATGTATATGTATATGTATAAGTATATGCATAAGTATACGTATATTTATATATATATATATATATATATATATATATATATATATATATATATATATATATATATATATATATATTTATATATATATATGTATATATATATGTACATATATATATATATATATATATATATATATATATATATATATATATATATATATGTATATATATATATATATATATATATATATATATATATATATATATATAAATATATGTATATATATATATATATATATATATATATATATATATATATATATATATATATATATATATATATATATATATATATATATGTATATATATGTATATATATATGTATATATACATATATATATATATATATATATATATATATATATATATATATATATATATATATATATATATATAAATGTATATGTATATGTATTGTATATGGATATGTACCTATATTTATGTGTGTGTATGTATCTACATATATTTAGGTATGTATTATTTATACATATTATGCATATTATTTCAGAATATTTACCTAGAAAAAGGAAACTATACTGCCCTGGAGAAGATATTCATTACGGGAATGATTCCTGTCAACGTCCAGATTTGGAGTTGAATCATTATCTCGCAGAAAAGGCCGAATTAATACGTAAACTGAAAGACGACCGAGATGATCGTTGCAACATTGAAAGGAAAACAACGAATCAATCGCAAGAACCATTATGGTACGAAATGCGTAATAAACGTCTATCAAGTTCCAACTTTGGCTTAATATGTCGGTCACGTAGTGAGGCCACTTATTCAAATAAAGTGAATCAAATTTTAAATTCAGCTGCTGTTTTTGCCAAACCAATTTTATGGGGAAAGGAACATGAGGAAGATGGTATACGGGAATTTGTCAATAAAACATGTATCAAAGTTGATAAGTGTGGACTGTTTATTTATGACAAATATCCATGTTTATGTGCCAGTCCAGATGGTTTGATAGGGAATGATGGCCTTTTAGAAGTAAAATGTCCTTTTTCTGCCAAATAGATCAGCCCTATGGAAGCCATCCAACAAAAAAAAATAAAGTATTTGAAAATCGACAAAAATATTGTGATTATTAACAAAAAGCACAATTATTACTACCAAATTCAGGGACAATTGGAAATAGCAGATAGGGAATATTGCTATCTTGTTGTTTGGACCACTATGGGTATAATATATTTAAAAATTGAAAGGGAAAAAGAGTTCTTTGAGTTGGAGATGCTGCCAAAATTGCTGAATTTTTATTTTAATTCGCTACTTCCGGAAATATAAGACAGTCGTAAGAAGCGAGGAATGGATATACGAGCATATCCGGAGAATCCAGAAGAAGATTTTAAGTCTATGTTTAATTAATTATTAAGTTACATGAAATTAAGTTACAGTACTTTTCACATTTTTTCCTTTTTAATTTTTGCTGGAAAATTATTAATCCCAAATTTTATTTTGTTTTGTTCGCAATCTGAATCAATAAATTTATTGAAATATTTTAAAGTAATGTTGCATATATGTACAAACATAGCTGGTTTATAATTAATGTCCAGATATATCTCATCAATAGAAAAATATAAATCGCATCTAACACAAAAGCAGGTTTTTTAAATCCTCTAGACAAGATAATTTGTAAGTAAAGTATGTTGAAATAATGACTCTGTGAAACAATCAAACACTATCTATTCTCTCTCACAATAGTAAAAATACAACAAATAAAATTATAAAAATTGTATGAAAAACAGGAAAACAATGAAATATTTATTTTAATGAAATATATGATGTACATACAAATTAAATAATTATTTAGTTCGGTTTATTTACGCATGGCGAAAAATAAAAAATGTATACATATTTCGATAGCAGAGATTCACACTATTTCATATTTCATTTTAGACACACATCCAGGCATTTAAATATCGACATCATTTTTGATTTTTGTTCTAGCTAGGTAAAGTAGAGCCTTATTTTGGTGTTTAATGAATTTGCATTAAGTTTTGCAAGTAAATTCATATATGTATATATAATTTATATATTAAGGCTCAGTTACACGAAATTAACTAACAATTTTCCAATTAAAATTAACCGGCTGATTTTTTAGAGTTAAATATTTAACCGAACGCTAATATATATTTTGATTTAAATTTTTTATTGTATCGATAGAAAATATTTATATTTCCAATTTCCATTCAAAACAAATTTAAATTTAATTAAATTTCGATCGTGAAATGAAAAATATTTTTAATATTTAAGCCACTTGTTAGATAATCCCTATAGTTAAATATTTTTGTGCAACAGAGCATACCTAAGTATTTTAAATACTTAAATTGTTATTAACAAATTTATTGATTACAAATTTAATATTTTCTTGTAAAACGATTTCATAAAATTTGAAATTTAAACATTTTTGTAGTGTTCTGCAGTTTGAATATAAAAAAAAAATTAATCGGGCCGCAGAAAAAGAATATTCGTTTAATGTGGCCCTATCTTAAAAATATTAACTGGTCTAGTCTTTTACAGAGTTATAACTTTTGAACTATCATTCGCAACGTGTGGACATTTTGCATTCACATTATGTCATTTAATCCACAGATAATTCAACAGTTTGTAACGTTTGTAAATGGCTCACTTTTGTCCGAGACCTGAGGCTCTCTACTATCTTACTTACAATATGTTAACTTAACTTATAAATATATTAATGATTGAAATCAGTATTTCGTGTAGCAGGATTTTGTATGTCACTCTTATATTATTACTACATTTCATTATTTTCATTTTCAGAATTTCGTGTTTTTTCTAGAGTCGTGATTTTGAGACCCACCTTCTCATAAAGGCTATACTACGGAAACTACAAATATGAGTAAAAGTTCTATTGAAATAATCTTCTTTAAAATTTTCGGTGTTCAAACAATAACATCTACAGTGCAACAAACAACACAAAAAACTACGATTTTCCATGTTTCAACCAAATTTAAGCATTATTTTTATGTAAATTGAGAATGAAAAATATAAACATTGAAAAACAATGTACGCCCACAATAGGGAAAAATAAAACGTGGTAGGGTCAGCTGGTCAAGTCAGTAGATGAAAAATGTTACAAACTGAATTTACCATGTATATTATACAACATATGTAATATATATACGTATATATATAGTTAACATTTTATTTCAGCGATGTATATATGTATAATATTTATGTACCTCGTAAAATAGATACGTATATAATATTCATCAATTAAAACCTCGGGAGATATTTGTTTGATCGTTTTACTCAGCTTCTCCGTAAATAAACTTACAAAATTGTTAGTTTTCTTACTTTTTAGATCAGTACCATCAATACTTAATTTCCCACACTATTTTTTTAAATTTAATTTACTTTACTTTCTAAGAGACTAAGCCAAACTATCCAAAAAAGTTCTCATGCTTTTTGTTAGTAACTTACCTATACTTATACAATATTATACACATGTAGTCATTCACTGACATGTATATTGTATAAACAGCTAAGTTATGATGGTTGGAAGGATGTTGTGTTAAATATATGAATAAAACATACATGTATACGGGATGCCCCGCAGTACTCTGCCATATGTATACCGTGTGAAAGATAGATAAAGTCACTTTTAGTTCTGCCATTTTTTATTAAGGCACCAGCGCTAATAGAAAACACTTATTGAGTCAAGCTCACCAAACCAAGGCACGCCTCGTTAAAAAAGTAATAATATTTAAAAATGTATTCAATCGATTTATCTTGGGGTTGTAACATTTGAAAGCTACTTAAACCAGCTTTTTAATGGGGTGTAAGTTCAACTAAATACTTGCTATATTCAATGGTTATTATTTTCTGAAAGCCTATGTTCATACCATCAATTTAGAACCATACTTGGATCACTTTTGTACACAAACTAACCACTACTGATAACAAAACTAACACCTCGTTCTCTTTAATTATCCTCCTCCCTAAATCGCTAAACTTGAATACCTCAATTGCACTATGGGTAAGTTCAAATAATTTAGCTTGAAAAACCTATAAGACCTTAAAATTTTTTATTGATAAGAATTTAAAAACTGTTGAAAAAAATAAAATTACTTTGAAAACAGTAATTTACAAGCCAATAACTAAACTTATTTTAATTTAGCTTATACATACTTCATTAAAAAGCTGGTTTAAGTAAATTTTAAATATTACGATTAAATAAGGTTAAATCGTTTGTATAGATTTTCAAATATTTGTACTATTTCAACGAGGAATTCCCTGGAGAGCTTGGCTCATTTTTTCAACTTTATTTCCGACAAGCTATGTATAACACGATATACATCTCTGTATGGTATACTGTTAAAAATGAAAATCAGAAATAAAATATAACAAAAATATTAAAAAAATAAATTTATAAGATTTTTATTTGAGGTTTAAGTTGTTTGTCTTGATTTTTTTTGGCTTTCTCTCCAGTGCATTAAAAAACAAGGATAGACAGAATAGATATAGAAGTAGGTATTCTATATACATACATATAATATATTCTATATATGTGTATATATTAAATCTACCAGTGAATATAATTTAAGTCCAAATCGATAGAGACAAACAATAACTTTTAGTTATAGTCACTGATTTTTCAAAATTGACCACATTTTTAAACCACAATAAAACTGCGAATTTAATCAGCGATTCTAGTACAAAAATTATACTTTTTTAAACTGTGAAAATAATAAGAAAGATATAGTAATAAATTATTACTATATCTTTCTAGTTATTTTAATTTTCACAGCTTAAAAACGTATAATTTATATAAAAAGTTATTACTAATAATTGATTAATTATTTTTTAAATGTATCTATTTTATTTGTTATTAACAAAACAAATTAAAATAGGATTGAAATTAGAAATGAAAAATTCGATTTTAAACACCAATTGAATTACAGAATATAGTCACAAATATCCACAACTTTAAATTGTCGATTTATTTTGGTTTAAAAATTCCAAAACAGACAATTTAGTCGTATTTATGAATTAATTATCGTTTGCGGGTTTAGGCCCCAGAGTTTATGAAATCATTTTTTTTTGTTTTCGTATTTCAACATAATTTTGTAAACGGATTCTTATTTTATAGTGGGAGAATTGCATTGTCTTACACAATATGTACGTTCACCTATGTATACACGAAATGGGATTAAGAAATGTACATATATTATATGTTGTTTGTTTCGACAAATAAGGAAAATAAAATACAATAGCGAATACAATTAAATATTTTTTTATCTAATTATTATAATTCACCTGTTATTTCACCTATTCCCTTTCGATATACCGCAAAAACATGGTTTGAAGCCAACTTGTTTACTCCTTAGTTTTGTAATGATTGTAGTTTCTTTCATTCTGATTCTATCAAAAATGAAAGTTGCTACTATTGTTTTAAAGAGGCATATATCTTGCCAATTTTTACATTCTTTCAAGTCTCCTTTATTAGGAGTCGTCATGATCAAACCTTCTTCCTATTTCTTAGAAATTCTATCGGAATCCTATTATGTGTGTTACGCCTTTTGCAGCTGCAGCCTTTGCTTTACAGTCGACTCCAGCGGTTATTCTTCAACGTTGGTGAATGGATGTAGCCTTAGGATATTTCGGCTATTTATAGTCGATTCCAGCGGTTATTCTACAACGTTGGTGAATGGATGGTGATTGTTTCGTTATTATTACCATTCGAGAGTTCGTTGTCTTGAGTACTGCTGCCGCTTTATTCTTAGAAATATTCTTTCCATCTCTTTATCTATATATTTAAATCTAAATTGCACGAACATGTTTCCTAAGAATACCACCACAGTATCCTTTGCTTGTCGTAGGAGGCGACTAAACGGTTGGATCGCTGGGCTGACGACCCGCATCCGTAAAAAAAATCAACTGTTTATAAAATCAACAAAAAGAAAAATGGATACCGCCAAAACAACACCGGACCCCCGCTCAAGTACCCGGATACGAGATTTAGGATCGGCACGTGGAACGTGCAATCACTTAGAAAACCAGGAGCGTTGGAGGGTCTAATCACGTGCATGAAAGAGTATCGGCTGGAACTCGTTGCTCTTCAAGAAACTCGCTGGCCTCAAAGTGGAGACCATGTGTCCCAGGGCTATACGTTGTTCTGTCAGTGGAGATGACCTCGGAAATCTTGGAGCTGCATTTCTTCTTGGGCCGCAGGTAAAGAAGGCTGTTTTGGATTTTCAAGCAGTCAATAACCGATTGTGTATGCTTCGCCTGCGCATGAAGTTAACCAACCTGTCGATAATTTGTGTACATGCGCCCACAGAAGTCAGCCAGCCCCAAGATAAAGACTCATTTTACAATGACTTGGACGATCTGATGGGATCTATACCCGAACACGATGTTAGAATGGTAATTGGGGACTTTAATGCTAGAGCTGGCAGAAATCAGGCCGACTTGTGTGAAAACATAGGTCCGTACTCCCGACACGAAACTGCGACCGATAATGGTGAGAGAATGATGTACTTTGCAATTGCTCATGATCTTAGAGTAGCAAGCACATTCTTCCCTCACAAACAGATACACCTAGAGACATGGACACATCCTCGCAAAACATCCTGGAGCCAAATTGACCACGTGTTAATTTCAAAAGGGCGAGCTCGGGTTGTGCAGGATGTGAGAACTTATCGGTCAGCAACCAAATACGTAGGCAGCGATCATTATTTGGTCGCTGCAAAGCTACGGTGGAAGTTTTCGTACAGGTCGGGGAACACAGCGAAACGGATGGAACGTTTCGACTGTGAAGGTCTGATAAATGAAGATCAAAAGAAACGATATCAGGATCTTGTCAGCGACAACATTGAGGGAGCTAATTACCAGTCTGACTGCGTGAACTCTGTCTGGGAGGTACTGAAAACTTCGGTTGTCAGTGCTGCTCAACAGACTTTAGGTATAGTGAAAGTCAGACCCAAGAATGATTGGTTTGATGACGAGTGTCGTCTTGCAGTTGAGCAACAAAATATAGCCCATAATGAAGTGCAACAACGTCTCACAATCGCAAGGAAAAACAAGGCAGCTCTTGCAAGAAGGGCAGCTAAGCGGATTTGTAGACGGAAGAAGCGAGAATGGTGGAAGGCCGAGGTTCTGAAAGTACAACAACTCAGCAATGAGCGTAGTTCACGTAATTTCTTTAAAGGAATTACTGGATTGCACCATACTTTCAGGCCTTCGTCAACCGCCATTCGGGACCGGGATGGAAACCATTGTGTCAACATCGACGCAGTACTTGACTCATCGAGTGGACACTTTACTGAGCTGCTTGATGTTCATCATGCGTCACAGACTGTTGTTGAGCCACCTCTAAAACAGTCTGCGGAGATTTGCACTGAGGAGCCATCCCATGAGGAATTCACTAAGGCCATGCAGAGAATGAAACGAAACCGCTCACCTGGAGTGGACTGCATTAATTCGGAGCTCTTGATATTCGGAGGGGATACTTTGTGGAACTGTCTTTTCGACCTTATTCGATTAGTATGGCGAACCGAAGTTATGCCTGATGAATGGAATGTGGCCGCGATATGCCCCATCTTCAAGAAGGGAGACCGCTTGAAGTGTGAGAATTATCGCGGTATAGCTCTCCTTTGCACAGCATACAAGTTACTGCCATACATTTTATTGGATAGAATCACTCCTCTGGCGGAGGGCTTGGTTGGTGATTATCAGGGAGGATTTCGTCCGAATCGATCAGTCACTGATCAGGTCTTTTCGCTGCGGATGATTCTATCTAAATATTATGAGACATCCATCTCCGTACATCAGGTTTTCCTGGATTTCCGGCAGGCCTACGACTCGATCAATCGAGAGAGTTTGTGGTCTGCCCTGGAATACCTAGGAATGCCAACAAAACTGGTACGACTGTGTAGGATGACAGTGACGCAGTCTCAATGCTGTGTTAAAGTTGAGAACAGGCTATCGACAATTTTTGCAGTTAACTCGGGTGTTCGGCAGGGAGATGCTCTGTCCCCGATACTCTTTAATCTCATGTTGGAGTACATCTTTCGTAAAACTGAAACACCTCAGCGCAACATCTTATATCGCCAGTCCAATCAAGTGCTTGCATATGCAGATGACATATGCGTGATTGGACTGAATAGCAACGGAGTGAAAGAAATACTTGATCCGCTTGTAGAGTTTTCAGCTTCTATTGGACTCCAGATCAATGAGTCCAAAACGAAATACCTGATCTCTGGTTTTAGAGACAATGGCACACCAGATTTTAGTAGTGGCCACCACACGTTTGAGGGAGTGAGGAGGTTCAAATATTTGGGCTCTCTTATCACTCACGATAACAGTGTGGGTGAGGATATTAAAGTGCGGCTGGCAGCTGGCAGTCGTTCTTTATATCCTCTAAGGCCACTGCTAAAATCTAAACACTTATCAAGTGCCGTGAAGCTGAAGCTTTACAAAGCGTTGATCAGGCCCGTTGTTATGTTTGGATGTGAAAGTTGGGCGCTGACGGATGAGTACGAGAGATGGCCCCTTACATTTGAGAGAAGAATCATGCGTGTGATTTACGGCCCTAAACGCGAAATAGATGGTACATACCGAGCTCTGTACAATTTCGAGATCAGAGATCTGATGAAGATCCCCGATATTGTACATGAAGTTAGATCTCAGCGAGTACGCTGGCTCGGTCACGTTCTGCGTGCTGATCCGGAACGAATTGTGCAGCGATCTCTGAAAGGAGAGCCACCATATGGTAGGCGCAGAGGTCGTTGCAGGCGACGATGGCTCCACGATGTAGAGAACGACTTGGCCTCTTCAGATTGTCTAAGACAGTATGAAGACCAAGCTCAGGATCGAAACCGTTGGAGCCAGATTGTTGATTCAGTAAGGGGCCAGTAATGGCCTTTAACACTGTTATTATTATTATTATTATCTATATATTTATCGTTTGTTGTTAATTACTGACCAAATGCGTCCCTTATCGGTGGAATGTTTTTAAATTTTTCTGTGATTTTTCTTACACATTGATGCAATTTTTGTATGTTCCTATTTGCTAGCGCCTCTTATTTAGTAGTAATAATGTCTTCTGTGTGCTTACTGCGTCCATTTTCATTCCTTGCTATCTTGCTTGCATGGTGTGCGGGGTTTACAATTTTAAAATGTCATGTATATAATGTGTACCAGTTACATAGTAAAAATATTAAATTTGAATAAAAAAAATTAGGAAAATCAATAATTTTTAACTTCAATGGATTATCGTCATGGATTAACAAACGTTCAACAATCATCTACGAGTAGCTACATAATTAACAACTCGTGCGAACACGAATCTATTGATATTATATATTAAGACATACGAATACGAGTACATATATATTCAAATATCAAATACATGTTGATATAACAAATTAAATAACAGGAAATAATAATAATTTTGTTTATACGTATTTTACGCCATTGATTATCAATTAATGAAATAAAAACCACGCCTAGCTTGTTTATAGATTATTTAAGTCATTACTTTGGATATTTTGGGATGATTATACGATTATTCTTTGTTAGTGCTTCTTTAGGTCGGAATCTCTTTTGATGATTCAATGCGACTCGGGCGGGGCGTTCACACACCAAGAAAGCCACCAAATGTTTTTAAAGACACGCAACAGCGCGAGCGTCAATGGAACAGAACGATTATGCACGCGCGGCTAATGGCAATTGTATGTGTGCCAAGAGGAAAAGTGGAGAAGTAATAATTGAGGGAAACTCACCTGTACAATTTTGCGGCCTCATTCACCCTCTTGACTCAATTCCGGCGTCTTGTAGAGTTTAAATATTTCTTTTTCTTTAAGCACACGCGGCACTCACACTACACATCACCTTTTATTGAGACAATGGTTCCCCCTTTTTCTTATGTTTTTTTTTTGGGGAATCCTTATCCTCCACTTAGATTCGATAAGCAATCCTGTTAACCTCACAACACTTCACTACATACCCGTGGTCACACAAAAATGCCACTATATTGATCACTTCAGTTTATCAACACTCGAACTGTTTCCAACCAATCACACGGAAAATTCTCAAAGAAAACGCATCATGGTTTCTGTTCACTGTTTTATTTTTATTTTTTTATTGAGAATGTAATTTGAAAATAAATTGTCAAAACACAAATTTACTCCTCAATTTTATAATTAATTTTAATTTAATAATCAACATACACATTTATATATACACAATTAAATATTTACACATATACATATTTTTTTTTTTTTTGCAAAAGAATTTACTTGGGTGTAATGATGACCACGGCCAAAATGGCTACGCCGTAGATCTTTTCACCAATTCTCTGCTAATGTTCACTCTTTATCGTGTTACGATCTCTCGTCTTGAGATCCAAAGCTTCACCGTCCTCTTTTTTTTTTGTTTTCCTTTTATACCTCCGCTTTGTCCCAAAAATTGCTTGTCATGTTTTTTTTTTTGAAATACAAGTTGGCTCCCCTGTGCATTTGCTCATGACCGCGTTTGGGCGACCACTTCGTCCGTCAACGTTTCATTTTCGCAAATGAATCCGTCCATATTATTTCTTTGCTGGTGTGGGCTGCCATCTCCATTCCACTGGCTCAAACGATGTTATTAGTAGCCGTGTTTCTTGACGTTTGATCTGATCCGGATCAGATCATATATGCTTTCCTTTCATTTGTATAGCTGCGTTTCATGAAATCAACACAAAAATTGTATTATTTTTTGTTTTTAGGTTATTATATTGATCCTATTAGCATTTTGGTTCAAAACGTAGATAGAAAAACAAAAAAACAAATTTTTTTTATGTTTATTTCATGAAACGCAGCTATACAAATGAAAGGAAAGCAGATATGATAAACAAAAAAACAAAAAATTTTTATGTTTATTACATGAAACGCAGCTATACAAATGAAAGGAAAGGAGATATGATCTGATCCGGATCAGATTAAACGTCAAGAAACACGGCTAGTGTTGATGATCCAAAACGCCTGAATGATGCTAGTGTATCACTTAATGTATTTTTGGTCTCATTTGCAATTGGACGTGTATGTATGTATGTTAATGAAAAGAACCAAAACCAACACAAATGTACTTCAAGCCTGATTGTCACCAATATTATTTAATTTACTATGCGCTTATACTTGAAAGTATTGGTGATCGATACACTATACAAATGAGTGAGAGTTTACGTAAAAATTTTAGTCAAAACAAAACCAACGAATTGTGCAGAGAAAATATGGTATAGAAATATGGAAAACAAACATAATATTCTCTTTTAAATAATAGATTATATACGTTAGTACATTGTTGGTTATTCCTTAACTTTATTACATTATAAATTTTGTAGAGAAACATTTTGTGTACTGCTCCTGTTGTTTAATTTTTGTTTTAAATTAATTAAGGTAAAGTAATTAAGGTTTGAAAATCGTTAAATGATATAAAAAAATTAATTTCATGATCTCAGAAAGAGTTACAAAAAGAAAGAAAGCAAACGTACTAACAAACTTTATTTTAACAAGAGAACGAATATAAAAAAAAACGTAATTTATCAATGAATTTATTATTTAATTTGCAGTGATAAGAGTATTTTTATTCTATTTTCGCACTAACACTTTCAAGTATAAGCTATTAAATGTAAGAGGGTATCTGTGTTCTCACTGTCTGAATCAGGCTTGTAGTACATTTGTGTTGGTTTTGAAAGAACAATAAAACATCATTAATATCGTCGACTTATATTGATATTATTTGCTATTCCCACAATCAATTCACCGCCTATACCATTCTGCTAATCATACAGGTGAGTTGAAAATGGGAGGGATTTGTTTAATGGATGGAGACATTGGTAATGGAGTATTTTGGAAAATGGAGTTGATCACAAACAACTACCACTAGCCGCTTATCAGCCAACACTTACTAATTAATGCGTTCATTTGGTGGATTTCTGGTGAGGTTGACCACCAGCGAACGCTACACTTTGTACACATAACGGTATATAAAATTATAGATATTATAAATATATTTGAAATTAAATTTTGCCGGTTGATGGTGTTAAATTCCTTTTTTGTATGTAGCATCTCAAGAAAAGTTCAGATCATCAACATTGTCAAGCATTTTTAAACATTTCTTCGCTTCATAAAAGTATTGATAGAGATGCTATTTCGTTTGCGAAATAATAGAGCAAATATATTGTTCATATTATACTTCAGCTACGTTACAGCCAAATTGGAATATATATATGTAGTTCAAATATGGTTCATTCTATCAATCCCTCATCGATAGAATTGAGAGTATTCAGAAACAAGTTTAGGTTTTTATTATGAATATGATCCTATTCTTTCATACTACTTAAATTGTGACCACCTTCCACTATAAGCAACTAGATGTAGAAACTATCAGATTATTTTGACGTTAATGAATAGACAGGCGATGAATAATTTGCCTACCCTTACTGGTAATGTTCTCCTGGATAAAGTAGACGAATATATTAAAATACAAAGATAGAAATATTTTTGTAAAATTTTATTGATTTTCAGCTTTCAAATGACTAGGTGGGAAGAAAACCATAGGAGCATAATTTTGAAACGATCGTTTATTTAAACGATTTTCTCATAATGAATTAAACTATATTATGTCCATAGATAATAGTATATTAAGAACAAAAAAATTATGTATTAGAAAAGTAGATGTACAGAAAATTAAGAAATAAAACAATTTTAAATAAAATAAAAACAACCAATAATTAATAAGTTTTTAAAATGTAATCCTAGTTTTTAGAGAAAGCGAAATATCCTTCTCTGTTCCTTGCACATATATCAATTCATATACATGCATAGTAGTAAGAAACTAATGTCGATTTTCTTTGGTTTTACAAAAAATATCAATTATTTTATTGCCAATCGAAAACGAAAAATAATTGATTATTTTTTGTCTTTGTGTTGGTATTTTGACATTTTGTTTTCTGTCAGTTTAATGTGAATTTCATGTGAATGAAATAAATATAATGAATCTTTTTGTGTTTTATTTATTATAATCTATCTATGTATTATTTTAATTTATATGTAATATTTTTGCTTTAAATTCTAAAAACTAGAAGCAATTCGATTGCGTTTTACTTCGCCCAAATGCTTCAATACATTGTCAGTTACATTTTCTCCCGAGTTATCAGTTGAATCATTTTGTTCTGTCGATGTTATCTGCTGATCTTGTGTACGATCTGAGGTAATGTTTGATGCCTCATCCCATAAATCGCCACTGTCAATGCTGACTACCGCGTCAACAAAATTATGGACAACTATTATGGACAAATTATTATAACCACACAGCAAGAAAACTATTGAATTGACATAAAAATTTTGTCATATTTCTATTTGTCATATTTGACATTTCTTTTTTTCAATGTAGTGGTAGTAGATTATAGAAAAAATCATGATTTGAAAAAATTGATTATACATCAAAAAATAATCAATTATTTTCGCCAAAGAAAATTGAAACACTGAAAAATATCAATTATTTGTCAAAATAATCAATTATTTTTAACCAAAGAAAATCGACATTAGAATTAAATTGAAAACTGATTTTGCTTTTGCTTTTTATGTTGTTGTGGTTTTGTTCGATATGAATGATATTTGGTCATTATTATTTTCCCTAGTCCGTACCAAAATTAACTGTTGACGTTGTTTCCAAAAGGCGTGCAATTTGTTTTTGACTTTTTAATTTTCCCTTGACATATGATTGTAATAACATAAATATATAATCATTTTGAATGTTTTGTGTACTAAAACTGAAATATAATTCTTTTTATTGGTTACTTATTATTTTATTTAGGTTTACTACCTAAGATAAATGCGACCCATCAAAATTTTTATATATTTATTTTCTACATCACTGAAACCTGCGCAGAACAATTAAAAAAAAAATTTTTTTTGAAGATCTGTATAGGACTATATGTACCTATGTAGTAATTATAAACAAAAAAATATAATATTTTTTTTTTATATTGAGTAATCGACAAAAGAAAGAGTACTAGTTATTAGACTATAAATGCCGATCTCGTGGTATCAAAATCCATTCTTTAGTTTATCGTTGAACTGATTAGTGACAAAGCCAAAGATAAGCCACCCGTGGTAAGACGCTTATCATGAATTCAATAAAGGTATATTTAAGAAATTAAAAACCTATATACTAGTATAAAAATCAAATAAAAGCAAAATTATCTACAGTACTAGATACGAGTATTATATGTATACATACAGATATATTAAAAACCGTAAATTTTTTAATCGTAAAACCAAAGCTATCTTAATATAATATAAAGCCTCCATGTTGAGCGATATTTTGAAACGAGCTTTTTTTATTTAACCAAAAAATGTGTAAAATACAAAGAAGTCTATGCAATCCTATGGCAAAACATACAAACTTATTTTGAATTGTTCAACTATTAGTAGTGAGAGCTTTTAATATTTTATTACATAAAATAATAGATAAAGAATTGAATTAGGTTATGGCAAGCGTTATTTTTCGAAATTATATTAATTAAACATAATTTTTATGATTATAAAATTGTCATTCATTTAATTTATTTGCGCTTTTAAATTTGTATATACAAATATATATCTGATATATTCTAATACTCTCTTTCAATATACTGCATTCACTCCAACAAAGAAATAAAATAGTTCGATTCAAAATCTAAACATGGAAAAATATGTATAAAAATTATGATAACTACGATAAATTAAAATGTAGGAGATTAATTGGCTAAACGCTGGGAATTTTCTCATTAAACCAAAATAAAAATATTGATCGTATCGATCAAATAAATGATAAAATGTTGTGTTTTGTTTTGAAGGTTTCAAAAGGTTACATAATTTATATACAATATGTCAATTAGGAGTAGGAGAAGGTCAATTTGATCACGCTCTCAATATTATTTTTTATGCACCTACTTTTTATTGTTGCTATGAAATAAAAAATTGTGTTCATATATTTTTTCTCGTTTTTGCGTTGTTTTATGATCATTATGTTTGTTCCATTTTTTAAAAATTCATTGATGTTTTCTTCTTTTGGTTTATTTGTTTGATGGGAATAAATTATTTTGTTGGTTATGTACACAATGTCCCTTTCTTACAAATTTTTTTTCTATTTCTATTTGAGCTTTTTTAGAGAATAAAGTATCTTATTTTCCTTTAATTAATACAACAAAATGGAAAACCCCACGGAAAAATCCTTCAAGTCAGGTCAAAACCAATGTTTAGTTTCAATTGATTTCAAGAAATTATAATTTTGAGTTACTTTTCATTCAAATATTTCTATAAACGAAAATCATATCTCTCCATATAAAATGTATGAAGAGAGCGATTATTTTTGGCATTTTAGGTATCTTAATAAAAGTTCGTTTTGAATATGGAGGCTTGATTTATTAAGATGGCTTTGGTAAAACCAATCAGGAGCGGTAATCCCAGGAATATTCAATCACGAGATCCGAATTACAAAAAAATAATAAAACTTCTACAATTGTTACCATCGCCAGAGGAACCAGTGACCTTGAAATCTCCAATTTATTTTTATTTTATTTTGTAAGTTTGGTTTTAAAGTTAATAAATGTATTTAAGAAAGGAAAACTCATACAATTTCGTGCGTTTGTATTGTATTCATATCTAGACGGAATTTAAGCCAAGGGTTCGCTCCGCGTAACAATTTATATCATCATCATTAAAT
This sequence comes from Tipula unca, assembly GCA_951394425.1. Taxonomy (NCBI): domain Eukaryota; kingdom Metazoa; phylum Arthropoda; class Insecta; order Diptera; family Tipulidae; genus Tipula; species Tipula unca. The sequence goes on from OX596381.1 coordinate 107,614,774, forward strand.
TGTTACAGTACATTTCATAAAAGGATTTGGAAAACAAGATATTAGAAGCATGCTGTTACAAAACGGGCTTAGGTATAAAACTATATGATATACGAAACTGGATATTTAGAAACTACATGTTATGAAACATGTAGAGTTACAAAACAGTTGATACGAAATTGGATACGATTCTAAAATAATATTTGAATAAGATTCTGGAATTTGGCTAATTGATGCGGAACTAAGGAATATTGCAAACTGGATCAGAACCAAGCTATTCCTGTATATGTATGTATACATACGTAATTTTTTAGATTTGTGAAACAAATTCTTAATGAAGAAGATAAAAATATATCTATTTGAATTGCGACATATGTTTAACCGTATGTGGTGGTTTTTTCAATATTATATTCAATTAAATTAAGCGGATATTTATTATTAAGCAATTTGTGAAAAGAAGTTGTCTATTTCTGTTATGGAAACTAGAATCTAATAAAATTGAAATATCTTTGGGAAGAAGGGGTATAGTGTTACGTAGCGAAATGTATAAAGGCGAAATGCAAAATAAATTTTCTACATTTGATTTTAATGAACCTAATTACGCGACGTTGTTGCATTGCTAGAGTCATCGACCATGTCATAGTATATCTCATTACTATATGCTGGTCAAGCTATGCAATTTGCAGATGGCCAATTAAAATTGTTCTATTCTTTACTAATAGTTTAACAGTTTCTATATTGCATTACAGTTTACCTTGTTTATATAAAAATAAAATTAAACTGGATAGTTCTTCGAATTAGATTTTCATCTAATTTACAAGTAAATTCACTAAATATTTCCTGTTCAGACTATTTAATAAAACAAAAACAACATTGAGATTATGTAATATTGATTTTATTGTAAAAAAAATTTGTACACCTATCGATTATCAGAAATAATACTTTTACAAAATGTAAATGAAAAATTATTAGCTACCTCTAAATTCATAGTTTATATTATATACATACGTGCATGTATTGTTTTATATGTATGAAAGCTTTCAAGGCAATTTAAAACTATTTAAAATATGTAGTCATGTTTGCTTTAAGCTAATTATGAATCATGTTTATTACTATAACAAATAATCGAAAATGCGTTTGTTGAATGTTTTTGCTGTTATCGAGTTTTTTTCCCATTGATGATATAAGCTCGGCTTCGTTTCCTTTTCATGTTTTGTTTAAAGTACCGATTTATATAAATAGGTGAACGTTTGCTATACTATTACTTGTTACTAAAAACTATTTAAGTATGTATATGAATAAATGCATGTATTAAATAAAATATAATAATGTAAATAAAATAATATTATAATAGCCAAAGAATACCACTAAACAGCAAAATACACGGTGACTTTAGAAACACATGAAAAAATCGATGAACTCATCAACAATCCACTTCTCTAAATATGTAGATATTTTTGACGATGACTACCTATGTAACATGTTTAATATACTCGCATATGTAAGTAGATATTACAGAATTACTGTTATGGACTATACAATTTCGGTTTCAAATATAATATATACGAGTATATGTACTTTCTTTCGCCGTTTCGGTTAAATGTACATTTTTGGTATATTAGCATACGTACATATATATGTATATACTGCATATGAATTTATATATATACATATGTATATATAAATATATATATATATATATATATATATATATATATATATATATATATATATATATATACATATATATAAATATATTCGTACATATATAATGTATATGTATATATATATATATCGATATATATATATATATATATATATATATATATATATATATATATATATATATATATATATATATATATATATATATATATATATATATATATATATAATATATATATATATACAGCCATTCCACGCGAAATCAGACAAAAAAAAGACATTTATAGGGGCAAGGTGTCCAATTTTTTTGAAATTCGGGGAGATGGTAGATATATTAAAAATATTTATTAATTAACTTTTAGGATACATTAACTCACCGTACCTTTATGGAATTACATATTTTTATACATTTTTAATCATTTCTATATCAGAGAAAGTTACAAATCGAAACGAAATGCCACGAAAGCCAGCCTTCAGTGACCATACGCTGATCAAATAACGAAAGCACAACAACTTTTCGATTGGGCTACAAAAAATGAATCAAACATTACTTTTAGATTTTGTACAAAGGGTACTGAGAAGGGTGGCACGAATACTAGCAAAAAAATTTGATTCAGTAAAAGCCATCAGAGAAATTCACGATTATCAGTGCTTTGTTCCCAATGGTAACAACAACATCACAGCGCGTCGATTTTCCAATTCTGATAATTTTTATAATTTTAAATTAAAATATTTTGTAAATAAATTAACTTTATTGAATAAAACTGTAAAAGTAAGAACCAAAACATGAATTCGTAGTTTAGAATTAATAATTGTGTTACTGAAATGTTAAATTCCACCGTAACTTGTTATGACGTTTTGTTCTATAAAACTCGAACGCGTTGAGTCTCCATCGTGAAAGATAGCTTATTTGAAAGGTATTGCCAAGTGCTTTACGATAAAAAAATAAAAATAAAACGTGAGCATTTCGATTTTTCAGCAAAATACTATTTAAAACTGAAATTTAAACGATATATTATACATTAACATCAAAGTTTAAAACTTGAAAGCTTACTTGAAAGTATGTATAATTGTCCTTCCAACGAGCTATTACACGTGAAAATCGGACAAGGAATACTTAAGATGCACGAATTTAAAGATGTGAATATTTGAGTTTCCGAGAAAAACAAATTATAACGGAACTCCGCGTATTTTGACCCCACCGAGTTTTTACCCAAATTATATTTTTTTTTTATCTATAGCTACCATCTCCCCGAATTTCAAAAAAATTGGACACCTTGCCTTCGGATGGGTGTCTGATTTCGCGTGGCATGGCTGTATATATATATATATATACATATATATATATATATATATATATATATATATATATATATATATATATATATATATATATATATATATATATATATATAAATATATATAAATATATATATACATATACATATATATATAAATATAAATATATATATATATATATATATATATATACATATATATATATATATATATATATATATATATATATATATAGAAACCTCCCGAAAGCGACCACTGACGGGACTATAAATTTCTGGTCATTTTACGGAGGTGGTCGGTTGAAGAATCTCTGAATAGTGACCAAAGTAATATTTCTTGGTGTTTGCTCTTTTTATAGAAGTGGTAACAAATGGTAAATAAAACAAACATATGTACATAATGTATTTACATTTTACATTAGTTTAATAACAATCATATAATATAACAATCCACATTTCGATAACTATTTTCGACAGCTATCGATTTCCTATAGTAGGCAAAAGAAGAAAAAGGTAAACAATAGTAAATTTATAATATTGTTTTCTTTTTTCTTCCTTTGTTTACTATAGGAAAACGACAGCCGTCGAAAATAGTAGTCGAAAGTCATAGTAGGGCCCGAGAGTTGATTGATGCGTCTTTTTCTCAACTAAATATGACTGAAAAATATTTTCTTTTTGATCATTTGAGCACACTTATTTATTGAAAAATGTTTTAAAGTTGCTAAACTGTTGGCGATTTCAGAATATGTTGGCATTGGTTTTAATTTTCTAACGGTTCTTCAACACTTTCCTCAGAACTGCCACAAGCGGGTCTGAATTTTCAGCTCTCACTTCATTAACAATTGCATGGAAAATTTCATCATTTAAAAACAAACATTTTTGATCATATTAAAGAAGTTGATTTAATTCGCATAACCCCAAATACTCTGTAGAAAAGTGGTCTATTTAAGGAGGTGGTCAATGAAGGGGTGGTCACATTGGGAGGTTTAACTATATATATATATATATATATATACATTTATATATATATATACATATATATATATATATATATATATATATATATATATATATACATATATATATATATATATATATATATATATATATATATATATATATATATATATATATATATATATATATTTATATATATATATATATATATATATATATATATATATATATATATACATATACATATATATATATATATATATATATATATATATATATATATATATATATATATATATATATATATATTTATATACATACATATATATACATATATTTGTGTGGGTTTTGGTATAACAGAGCAGTTGTAGTATAGTAATACATTATGTATGTATTGAATTTTCTCCACAGAAAGAAACAAAATTCAAATTAAGATACAAACAAAAAAGATACAAACCTTACCTTGGCGCTATTTCGTGTTCACTTTAAAAAATCAAATGAGTTAGAAATGCATATTATGTACAATAATTGTCCATCATCTTCATATCAGATGTTTTAGTTGAATGTATTTGGTTGATTTTTAATTGGAGAATACGAACAATTTCATTAGTTTAGATTATTCACTTCTCAATTTTAAAATATGTTAATTCCGTACTTTCACTGTCGTAATTATAGTATTCGAAACATATTTGGGTTTTGATAGGGCGTATTCCAGCGATTAGCAGCAAAAGAGGCCACTCCTGATATTAGCAACTCTGAGACAAACTAATAAGCCTTTTCCTAATATTCTGCAGTTAATACAAGAAAAGCGGACAGACGAAGGCTATGGCAGCAGAAAGAATCTCCATTACTAAAATGAAGTTAAATAGCGCCATTAAAGCTCTGAAAGGAAGACCAAGGAATCTAGAGTTACCTAAATTAACTCTCGACGACCGCGAAAACACATTATTCATTATATGCCAGGCAACAAAAGACCTAAAGATGCTAGCATTATAGAAGCCACGTCAGGCAACTAGATGAACATTGGGCCAGTAGCAACATAGAAAAGCAAAAGGCAAAAGCGTTCTCTAACTAATTAAAGAAAGTATTTACACCAAACGAAAAAAATAATAGCAGTCAGAAACCAGAGATTAAGGAGGACCATTCGAACCCAATCCCTGTGAAATTCAAGTGGAACAAAGTTAACCTCAAATAAGCTCCAGTACATGTTTTTTACCGGGAAAACGATCAGCGAATTAGTTGATAAATGCATAAAAGTCCCTCAAAAATGAAACATATGCTAATTATAATGATTGCAAAGCCTGGAAAAAACGAAACATCGTATAGGTATATGTATACTTCCGATAATTTCGAAATTTTTTGAAAAGATTGTGTAACAAAAATTAAATCGAATATTCATACCTATTGTGTAACTTGATTCCACTATAAAAAAAATTCATTGGACTATTTGCTATTCTGTATCTCGTTCCGTTGGCAAAACTCCAATGCGAAGAAATTTTAACTCTTGAATTTAATTTTGTTGAAATTTTGCTATTCTGTAACTTGATTCTATTGGAATTTTTGATTATGTTTGTTAAATAATCTCCGTCAGAAAATTGTGGTGGTATGTTTTTGAAAATGCATTTTTTGTGAAAAACATATGGTTTGCTTTAACAATCTATGAGATTAAAAATTGAATGGGTTACAAATGATGAAAAAAATCAAGAAATAGTATGCTAGAAAATTTTTTTCGGTGAATTCGCCGTTAAACAATGGTAACATTTTTTGTTATTCTGTATTTATTTTCACTAACCTGAGCAAATTTACATATTATTATTCAATTTAACTTGAAAGTTATAAACCATCAGTATGATACGTATGTAAATGTATATAAAACTGTTGAGTATTTTATTTTCGTAAATGATGAAATCATTTTTCATCTCTTCATATTTTACATTAATACATAGTGCATACATACATATGTAATATATAATAATATCAAAGATAGTTGAAAGCTATAGTGAGTTTTTCAACAAAACGTTCATATACGTTAGTAGTAGTATAGAGCACATACTCGTAAGTTAAAACAGTTAAATCTCGCGGTTTCCTAAATTAATGACCAATTCGTCAAATCCTGGCATTTTTATATGTACATATTATATTTATATTTGGTATTGTTTATATGAATGAAATTGTATGTTTATGAATTGATTATTGTATAAATAGATTATTGTTTAATCCCAAAATTTCGTTTTTAAATATTACCAAAATGTGTGACTGTGTAATATACCGGTTATTATAATACCGAAAAAAATCACAAAAGCAATAATTTTTTTCTAGAGAGAATGTACGAATAAAAAAATACCAAGTTATTTCATCCCAAAAAAATTAGAAAAATAAATTTTATTTTACGAAAAGTTTCAATTTTTTGCTGTGTAATATAAATTGTATTGAAAAATAGTAGTTTTACGCCGAGGAATTTCGATACCGGCTTCTAGTTTCTCAACAGTTGCCTGACACAGTCAGTTCATCCTCTAAGCATTTTATTAATTTTAAATTTCTATCTCTAACACTATCGCGATTAAAATACAACATGCTAACCCCTAACATTTCTTCTCGTGTTTATAACTAAAATTAAGTTGTTAGAATATTCGTGAATATTTAGTGTCTAGAGTATTCGTCTACTTTTATTAATTTTAAAACACCAGCATTTTTCCGCCCAACTATAAAATTTAAACGGCGGTGCCACGCTTCTACGCTGTTTTGCGTTTTGGGAAAGCTCTTTTTTGTGGAATCAAATTGCGACCAGAACTCTGGATCATATCGTCTAGTTTCCACATTTATATAGATTTTGTAAAACCAAGCTTCTATTTGTTTTGCTGAATTATCACTGTAATTTTTCTGCTGTCGACGATAATATTTGTGGGTGGTACAAACGCTAATCTTTAAGCATTTTAATTTGAATGCTGAATCTTCACAAGTGCCGTAATTTTTTACTAACTGAATTTTTTGAACTTGTCTCCAAATTATCTGGCCAAAGTGAAATAGGCAACCTTTAAATTGGGCTGATGGATAAAAAGGTTTTGGCAATATTAAATATAGCCTTTTCGAAATCTGAAATGATTCTTGCAGGCTTGAGATGAATGTTCCATTCACATGCCAAACAAAATAAATTGTAAAACAACTTAGGCATTAACTTAGGAACTACGAAAAAAGTTCCATTAACGAGCCAACATTTTGTTCGGCAAGTAACTGGATGCTTGATTTTGTTTCTGTAAAAGATAAAAAAAAATCAATCTCTAAATTCTCTGTGATTAATTGAAACATATATGATCTTACCTAATATTGTGTGGCCTTCTAAATATTTCAATTCCTGTGGAATTTCTAAATGTTCTAGAGATTGAGGCTCTTTCCAACGAACATTTGCACTGCGTATTCTTTGAATTTTTGATTTTGCCTGTATCTTGCTTGGCATATAACTTTCAATAGATGTATTACTCTCGACTACGATTTTATTTATAATTTGAGATGGTTGCATTTCCGAAGTTGCAAGTTCGTTTAATTTATTCTTCGCCCGTGTTACGTCTAATTCGTGTCGGTTCTTTTTTAAGATTGTGTTGTCTCTTGTACAATTTATAATTGCAATGAGTCGCCCCTTGCACTTATAATTTTTTCTTTTGTCACAACCCCAGTAATTTACGTTACCAACGCTTTTGTCTAAATTATAGCCATATCCATTACAGAAACATTGTCTTTCATCTAATTAGATTTTACAAAGTGTATGATACTCATTTTTTAAATTAGAAAATAATTTTTGTCTATTGTCACACAGCAAAAAATTGTAATATAACATTCACGTTAAATGACACAATTACAAATAAATATTGCAATTATTTAAACATATGCTAAATACGAGATTCGAGCTGATAGAACAGCATAAAACAATGACGGTAATAAAATTATCGATAACAATAAAAGGTCTCGCGCTAATTTGAAAATATAAACCTTCTAAAACTGTTCAAAATAAAATCGAATTGGTCGAAACCTGCGCGTGCAGGTTTTAACTAATTCGGTTTTATTTTGGGCAGTTTTGTGATTTTAAATTTGGGATTTCCGTTTTTTGGGATTTAGTTTTCGGTTAATTTTTTTTAGGTAATTTTTTTTTGGATTGTTGCTTTCCAGTTTTTTGTGATTTGGTATTTTTATTTTCGGGATTGTATTTTGGGTTTCTTTTTTCGCCTATAAAACTTTCGCCTTATCACTACCAACCCGTATAAATATTATTACGTTTTCGCTTTGTCAATCATGGTTCAATCACTGGATTGTGAATAAAAGAACCAATGTAAATTCTAGATAACAAATTTATTTATTTCCCGATTATTCCACAAAGCACTAATTCACTTAACACACTTTGTAACGGACTATGACTATAATAAATCATTATACGAAAAAACCAATCAATACTGGGGTTTGAGCACGGTGTATCCTCGCTAAGGACTTTCGGCGATGGGAGGAGATGACAAATTCTAGTATCCAATAGAGTTATAACGCGCCTTGGTAGTGCGGTTATTTTCATTAATTTTTTTTTTTAATAATAGCACAAGTATATTTTTATGTTATAAATGATTTTTAATTGTATATTTATTATTTCACATAAACTATATAAATATAATTTTTTTTAATTTACACAGTAAATGATTTATTGTATATTCACTTATAATATAATTACAAATACATAGTTGTTTTAATTTTTTAGGATTTGTATATTATAACTTCATTTTGTTATGTAATTATTTATTTTTTATTTTTGGTGGTGTTGCAATGCAGATTTTCTAACTACTTATTAATTACTGCATAAAAATCACGATTTGCAAAAATGCCAAACGCGCGATATCCGAACTATACTATATGTTGTTTTTTTTAATCGTGCAATACCGTGCGGCCGTTTCGTGTGATTTGTTTTTTTATGGTTTTGTAATTGGGAACCAATGCTAATATTTAGTAGGGTCATTGACCGCTACAGAGTAACTGTGCATTTAAATGGTTCATCGATTCTCTTTTCTAATCTCTAACCATCACCCACTCGTGAATACCAGGAATTCTTTTATAGTTTTACTATATCCGTAGTTAATATGCTGTTTTGTAATTTTACTTTCCGTAGTTAATATGCTGTTTTTATCTATTATCTGGTTTGTTTTTTTAGTTTTATTTTATTTGGTATTTTCGAACAATTAATTTTGCACTTTTATTTTATGCACTGTGGTTTTATCATAACTTCTCTGACATATACTAGAAGAACCCACTCTATTTATTTTCAAAAAATATTTTTGGTTGAAATAAATCTTGTATTTATTATTTTCCCTTACGGTTAATCAACCCGTTTATTCTACATTGTTTGTTTTCTAATTTAATTGGCCCTGGTCCATCTCCCCACCAAAAACTTATTTTATTGCTATAGTACAAAACAGAAATGGAAAAACGCGGCAAGCAAAATACAGAAATACAGAAATTAAATGGAATCGAATAAGATTCATCCGTAACAACTTCAATAACGCTTTTAACTTTCACTTTTTATTCCTACTACTAACTATCACTGTTAAAACCCAACTGACTCTCTCACTTTTTATTTCTAACTAACTCTATCGCGATTAAAATACAACATGCTAACTCCTAACATTTCTTCTCGTGTTTATAACTAAAATTACGTTGTTAGAATATTTGTGTTTAGAGTATTCGTGTACAGTCTAGACCATGTGCGTCTGAACAATTTACATATACGGTAGTTCTCTGCTCGAATTTCCCTTGGCTTAAATTTCATCGCGTGTACACTGTCTGGGCTACTTGTACGCTGTTCCATTTACTTTGACGCATGTAAGATTTTTCTCAGCCTCTAGAATTTTCTTCTCCAACTCCTGAAATTTTGTTTTCAACTCTCCATTACCACCGAGAACGTTCTGCTCCAAATTTGGCACTTTCCTATTTTATTTCGAGAAACTTGTAAATCTGCCTACGATTTCTGTCCAACCCTGTTGAACCACCGATTACGTCCTCTTCATCTCTCCGGTAGCACCTACCGTCTACTGTCTGTTTAATTCCCTATTTTATACTAACAGCTTATTTTTCTTATTTATCTGCTTGAATCCCATCATTCATATGTCGAACCGATCAAACGATTTATCAACTTTCTGACTTAATTGTCCAATAGACTGTTTCATATATTGTATTATTTCCAAATTTCATTGTTCCATTTTCTGACTTGATTGTTACATTACCAGACTAAGTTGTTTCCTTTCCTGAATTATCTATTTCATTGTTTTCGTGATACCAACGTCGTTAAATCAACACTACTGCCTTCTTATCTTCTCCGTCCGTCTTTCTCCAAAGCTTACAGTAAACGTTGTCAATACATTTTCCCAGCCATTTATCCTGTAATTCGAATATCGACGAATTACAAATAGTCTAGACACTTATTCAGGAATATTGGGAGAACATTCTCTTAGTTTGTATAAATTTGGTATAAATAAGTGATGGCATGTTAGGAGTTAGTTGGTTGTTTTATTCACAATTCAGTGATCGAACCTTAAGTGACAACCCTAAAACGTACTATTTTTGTAATGATTGCAGCGACATCTCTATTTGAGGACACTTTTGTGTATTTTAAATATTTACACTTTTTGTGTATTTTAAATATATTTTTAATAAGATGGATTTTAAAAAATAAACGACAACGGCGAACAAAGTAATTCACAATATAATTTGTATTTTGATTTTTAATGTAATCCATGAACAACAATATAATTTGTTACGTTAAATAATTTTGTTAAATATTGATATGTAATATCTACGTATTTGCATGTTCGTTGAAATTATAGCGCGGTACACATTACAAAATAGAAAAAATTCTATTTTTCATTATATTTTATTTATTTGAAAAATTCTATTATTCTATTTATAAAAAAATTCTTATGGCAAATGACAACCACTTCAATTGGGAACACATTTAACTGATTTAGAGGTACTCATACAAGTAATAAACCCGAAAATAAACGAATAAAAGTAGGATAATTATAGTCAGACACGACGATAAATGTTCCAAAAAACAACAACAGAGGAGAGTGGGTCATCAATACCTTATTATTGTATGTTTTGTATTTTTATATCACTTTCAAGCGTAATATTTATTTATATACGAGTACGTATGTCATGTAAATTATTCGTCAGGGGAAAATCAGATATACTCTTGTGAAAAATAAATGACAGTATTAAATGAAGTTTCTCTCTAAGAGACTTCACTAGTGTAAGATTTAATTTGTTTAGTTTAGTCATTATTCAGTGTGTTAAGGCACACAGCATAAATAAGTGTCTAGATTATTTATGAATATTCTAAACACTTATTTAGAAATTTTCGATAACAATCTCATAGATTGTACTTTTGGCATATTCTTAAAATTGGCTGGAACCCACGAGGATTCCGCACTCAATGCCACAATGGCATATGGTGCAAACTTTTGATATAAATACGAGATGAAATGTTAGGAGTTACTTACGAGGTAGAACATAAAAGAGTTAGTTGTGTTTTAGCTATGATAGAGTAAATCAAAAGTGAACGAGTTAAAAGTATTTAAAGTGTAATAAAGTAATTATTGTGAAATAAGTGAATTAGGGTTGTAAAAAATAAATTTGTGTTATCTAAAATTAAATTGGTTGTTTTATTCACAAGCCAGTGATCGAACCTTTACTCACAAGGTTACAAAAAACAACATTATTTATTATACAATTATGATCTCCTACTAAAATCTAGATTAGAGTTTTTATTTAAAAACCTTTTATTTATATTATACAACTTTTTATTTTTATTATTTTTTTAATTGCAGGTAATTGTCCACCTGTATTTCACAACCATTACGAATAGTCATCTGAGAACAAGCATATGGTCAAAGGTAACCAAATAATAAAAATATTTGTTAAATTTACGTATCTCTTTTTCGTACGTTAATGATTGGAGATAAGAGTTGATTCTATCAGTTTTAATATCCTGTATTTCTCTTCTGATTCGCTGGGTTAGATAATTTAGTTTACGTATTTTTATCCGCTACCATTTCTTCCTTGCTCTTCTTTGGTCTTCATCAAGATCCCATCAAGATCCGATTCTTTCGGATAACTGACACACATTCTTCTCATTTTGATCTCCCGTCTATTATTCCATGCCGACTACTGTATTATGTCGGTTATGAATTCTTCAACTTCGCCATCCAGTTGTTCTTTCGTTTTTATAAGTACGTTAAGCTTTGATCGGTTACTTAACTCTTCTTTGAATTTTTCCCAATCTATATATCTATTTGTTAATGTAGCATGGTATTCGTTTGGCATTGCCTTGTTACTTAGAGTAAGCAGTATCGATGAGCAGTCATACCCCGAGTCATAACTCTCGCTAGAAAGAAGTTGAGTATAGCCAAGCCACTCGGCGAATATATTGGCTTTCCAGTAGAGTGCCAATTACATCCAAGTTCTGCGACTGCTACGAGAACTTCTTTGCCTTTAGTTTTTTAGTTTTGATGGTAATTGTGGTTACTTGTATTTCTTTTGTCTCATCTATTCATTTAATTTTTGGTTTATTTTATATTATGGTCATTTAGCTTATTTTAATTTTGTATCCAAAATTTAAATCAATTGAAATAATACATTTATTGTACTATGACGTTAAATCTTAAACCTTATACATACAAAATGTCATGACACTTTTATAATATTATTAAAAATATTACCATATGCAATTTTTCTTGTTTTCAGGGATATAATTTTGGGTAAAATTATGGATAAAATAGCAAGGATTAATAATTTTACTGCAAGCTATATACAATACATATTTATTGAATAAAATAATAAATAATAACAAAATTGTAATTTAATTATATGACAAAAAAATAGAAATTCTCATTTTGATTTATTATGTTTGCCATAAATATATTGCTCCATTTTTTCAATTTGTATATATGTATTCACTATATATTTTTTGTTCTTAGGATTATGTATAGGTTTTGACTTTTGAATTATGAAGAAAAAATCTTAAGAAATCTATCAACAAAATGTTCACGAATTGATTTTATATATGTATTTGCGGTTTCTATAGAATTCCAGACAACAAAATATGAAAACTCCTACCTGGGCTATTTTTATTGTTGTACTTAAATTTAATTTAATCTATTTTATGAGTAGCATAAAAAAATCACAAAATCCATATTCATCGTTATTGATCCTAAGAAATGTGCCAACACTATTCATATAATATCTTTATTTTTTTGTATTTTTTTTCTTAAATTTTATTGTAATATTACATCAGTGAAATTATTTCATTATCTTGAATAGATAGGAATAGATCACATGGTAGGAAAAATGTAACATCTTTAAACCATTTCGAATGGCAGTATGGGTGGTATTATCTAATTTAAGATTTTCACTGTACATAGTACCTACATATGTATATTATATACATATTTTCTTTATTTATTTATATACATAATTTTAATTATTCATTTTCATTCTGTTTAATATAAGTAGATTGATAGCTTATTGTAGATTATTCAATACTGTTTTTTTATATCAACATTGTAAGTTTAGAGTGCTAAAATATAATACTTATGTAGTTTCCATAGGTTATTTTGGAAACTGTGGGCAGGATGTATTGGTGTTACTTTGGTTATTATTTTTTTGGTCATAACCAAAAATCATAATCCATGTATATATAATATGATCTGTAGAAGATTAAAGTTGTTTAATCTCGACCTGTGTTTGAGAAATTTTAATTCTGTATAAAGTGCGTGATTTTGTTTTATTTTTTCCTGAAAATCCAAAATTCAACATTCAAAAGTGTATTTTTGTTAAACTATTTATTATCCATCACTGGGTGACGGATTACAAGCAATTTAACCGAATCCGAATTACTGAAGCGACCTTTGTGTACAGGAAGGTGGTGTGCAATTCGAATATCTATAATATATTATAATATAATAAACGATATAAACTTTTAATTAAATAATGTTTTCCGAATAAACAAACCAAAATATCAGTTGTGGTGTAGTCTTTTCAATAACTCTTTAACCTGTTCATCGATGTTGAAAATGTGTTACACTGGCCTACCTATCATTAAATTAACCTTTAATTTAAAGCATCACAACTTGCTTAGCAATTTAACAAAAATACACTTTTACCTGTATTCTTATTGTCCTTCGAGCTGAATACAAATCCATCGTATATAACAGGTGTGGCCAAAGCACGACTCTTATGCAAATATGATTAATTGTTTGATTTTGGCGTTAACTCAAATAAATATATAGTAAACTTAAACGATTATTGTTCAAAAATAGTTATTTTATTTCATTTCTTGTTACAAAGTTATTCAAAAACATAAAAAATTAAAATTTCATAAAATATTGTTTTGATTCCATCAAACAATTTGGTAGAGAAAATCTTTAAAAATTAGATTTCCTTGTGGGTGCTTTACGGATGTTGTCCATTTTAGTAATTAGCTGCTGCAAGTTTGGTTGTAGTTTAGGGTAGTTGTGCCAACCTCAATTAAATGCCGATTAGTTAAAACAATCCGATGCTTAAAAAAAATGAAAACATATGGAGGACGGACGGTCACAGTTCCGATTTAATTAATTTTGACCATCTTGCACCTTGTATACCACCATGCCAGTCTTCTTTGGTATGAAGACGATGGCGAAGCTCATGGATCACCGAGCAAATAGCGCAGTGGTTAAAGCTGCGACGTTTGGATCGGGAGGTACCCGGTTCGAATCCCAACAGAGGCGGTACAAAAGGGATTTTTCATCTCCCGATTACGATCGGTGATTAAATTAAAAACATCTATGTCCCTCTGTTGGAATATAGAACTCATGGGCCGACCCATCTTCCATGTCACTGTACAGGGTGACATGGAGCTATGCAATGCGCAGGTGGTATACTGTACTTGTGTGAATGGGATGAATGAAAAAAGTGTCTATGCCAAGTCCTTTTAAAAAAATAAAAAAAAAAGCTCATGGATTTTGCACTCTCAACAGAGAGTCGTAAATGTGTTCACAATCATCCCGATCGAAATCAACGATGAAGAATCCCTTTTACATCCTGTCCTTATTGGAATTCGAACCCGATACCTCCCGATCCAAACGTTACAACTTTAACCACTGTGCTATTTGCTCGGCCATAATTATTTTGACCAATTATAAAAATAATTCCGTTAGTCAAATTTTTGTTATAGCCCAAAAAAAATTAAATAATCAGAAATTTTAGCTATTTTTCAAAATGAGATATTTAAAAGCGATTCTTACAAACAATTTGCTTTTGGCAACGCTAAAACTTCGATGGTTTTGTTACTTTTTACTACATGTGAATAGGCAACATATTGACACTTTATACCGGGTATCAAATTACAATAAAATTGATTCAATTTATGACATTTCAATCTTTTGAGTTATACGACAAGCTTAGGTATCCTATAAAAGCCTATATTCTATTTATAAAATCTTAATATGTATCAACAATTAAATTGTTATATGATAAAGATTGCAAAATTATAGCTTCAATTCGTGCTGATTCCAATAAAAAAAGTAGTATACCAAGAGCCTGATCAAACTGTAACAGTAGAAAAAAACTTAGATTTAACCTTGCGGATTAGTTAAGAAGCGTGGATATCTAGATTTAACTATTGATAATCAGCTTTGATAAATAGCTTAAGAAGCATACAGATTTTTTTAAAAAAGCTATGTTTATACTTTCGTACTTAAAAAATGAAGAGATGTCCACCTAATCTTAATTATATAAAACATTTTTCAATATTGTATCCAACTAGGGAACTAACGAAACGTGAATTAATTATAATTATAACTATTTACAACATTAGTTTATCAGATATTATTTCGAAAGGGTTGGAAAGTGATATGGAATACAATTCACGTAACAATACATTTGGTAGAAGATATCATAGGTTTCGTTTAACTCGAACGCTTACAAAACACGTTTCTGTAGAAATCAAATGTGAAATTAATTTCGTTAAATTCAAACATCTATACTTACTTTTCTTCTTAAATCATTTTACATTTTAGCAATGCTCGTATACTCGTATGTTGTTATTAAACAAATGTATGGTTGTAATAAAATTCATTGGGTTCTGCAACATAAAAACTCAGATAAATTAAACATATGTATTGCTGTTTTAATTAATGAAATGAGTTAGACAAAAAGAAGAAGTTTTTACACTTTATTCGTTAAATAAATAGAAACAAGTTATTGACCAAAATGTGATTGTTAGTCTTTGGGGAAGAAGTTTAGCACA